>VXAK01013567.1:114289-177090 GCA_013399435.1 Arenaria interpres
GATAACTTGTTACAAACATACTACAGTTCAGCATTTCATCTGAGCACTGTGTGAAGGGAATCATTAACATGTAAATTTTGGAGTGGTTTTCTCACCTACTACTTCCATCTGGGACTCATGCCTTCAGATTCCAGCTACCCAAAACATCACCTCAAACAATCACATATCTGTTGATGATGAATCAGTTGGTCATTTTTTGATGGTCTACTTGGCAACTTTGTGTTCTGAAGAAAAAGAGGAACAAGGTGATGTTGAAACATTGCCAGTCTATTCCTTTTGGGGTTTGTGAAAAGATGTTCAAAAAGATTTGACAGACGCGATAATAGCATGCTAATGGTTCCTACACATATCTAGGTGAGGATTGTTTCAGATATACTAGCACAAAACCTTCTATGTCTGAACTTCTCTTGATTTCTCCCAGGTTTCCCCCTCTGGAAACATATGCAACCAGTCTTTTTCTGCACTATATTTTGGGAAGAACTGGAATTGAAAAATTGAAGAGGCACTCTTCTTATCCTACTAAGTCTGTTTTCTTCTGTTTATGTATCATGGATTTTGTTCATAGTTTTGTTACATTTTCTCTCTGCTTGCGCTCATAGCAGGAGGGAGCTTGGCTAAGAAATATCAGAGCAGCTTTGAGATTATTATTCTTCAGTGCTAAGAGTAAGATTGCTTCCTCATGTAACATTCCAGTATGCCTCTTTTGTGTGTGGTGCCTGTCACTATAATATATGCAGATTCAAATCTGACTGCTATTTTTATATCTATAAGCAGTCTAGCCATTTCTCCCTTTCTATTATCCAGTTCACTCCCCTTCCATCTCCTATACTTTCAAGGGAGAAAGGGGATTGCTTGTTTTGCTATTATGTTTTCACACAGAAAGACACTCTAATATTGAAGAAATATTTTCATAGGATCATAGATACTGGGAAAGGAAAACATTTCTTAGATCATTTTGTCCATATCTCTAGCAATATGTAACTGTTCCCTGCAGTATAATTTTTAGTTTTCTGTCACTTGAAACTTGATACATCTCAAATGAGAAGACTTCAAACTGTTTCTCTTTAAAAACTATTGCATAACCTAATAGAGCTGCTTGCCAACATATTTTCCCTTCAACAGCCACGTAAAAATTTCTCTTTCCTTTTTTTTTTTCTCTTTTAACTCATTTCATCAGACTGGATAGTTTTTCTGACACTTGGTGATTTTTTCTTCCAAATATATAAAGACATTCCTTTTCCTATTCGTAATTTTACATCAATGTATGCCTATATGTATCGTGGCTATTTTCATTATTCTACCGCTCTGTAACCATACCTGCAATCCTGTAGTTTCTCAATTCAGGTGTCAAAGGTTTATTAAAAATGGGTTGAAGATAAAATTCAAACTGGCTAAAGGACTTCAGGGAGACAACAATAGGCAAGAGCATTGGCCCAGCTGCAGAAAACATTGTCATGCCAAGAGAAACTATGTAAAATTCAGTCTATTGAACTAGATTATTAACAAGAGTAAAACATGTTGATATTTTATGATGAATCTGAAACAGTACAAATTATATTGTATAATGCACTTAATAATTACTTTGAGGCAAAGCAAAAGCAATACAAAAGAGTTCTTTCATTTTAATATCAAACTGAGCAACTCTTGTGCTTGAACTCTATTTGGCAAGATTGAGCTCAGAGTAGTATTTTATAGCTAACAGTTTTTAATGGAAGATAAATATAACTTAACTCTAGCAACACAAACACTAGTGCTACTATTCTGCCTTGACTTATTTAATGTACATTTCAGAGTGCCTTCAACTGCCACCACTAAAAATTTCCTTCGCAGTTTCCCTGTTGACGGTAGAAGCAATTCCAAGCAGCAAACTGAGTTTCAAACAGCAAAAAACCAAACAACTCCTTCCAACAATTAAAACTATGAAATATTTTTGATTGCTTTTGTCACAAAAGAGATTTAATAAAACAGAGAAAAAAGTGTTTTCTGATTTTCTTTTACATTTCTATGTAGTATGCCAGAATTTTTTCTTTCTCAATAAGTGCTTGTATGAAAAAAGGTTTTTCTTTCATACAGATAAAAAAAAAAACAGAGAAAAAATTAACATAATTGTACCCCTAGACCAGTCATTATAATGAGGTTTTTAAGACACTTGTACTAATCAGCTTTCCAACCTCAAACCAAGTAAAACAAAAATTATATTGACAGGAACCGGCTTGAAAAAATTTAAGGAGTTACTATGTCATCTTACCCCTGAAGATGACTGCACGCACCCAAGGCACTACACAGTTCAGGCCCAATTCTTGCCTTCATAAACCATAGAAATACATTGTGCCACCAGTAAAAATACTTTCCCTATCACTAGTGACTGAGACCACTACTGTTCACTAAGAGGTAAATTAGAACAACAGTTTCCCACTGCCTTTTCCTCCTCCTTCAGCTTTTCAAATATGCCTCCTGGTGAGACCCTAGCCTTGGGAACATCCTGCACACAAACTGCTGTTCTTCCAAAGCCTCAGCATTTGACTGACACCGACATTACAGCTGGCAGAGTCCAGGATGGAAAATCAATGGAGGCTGGAACTTGACACTTCCATTGATGAGCTTTCAGGGATGTCGTTCCTTTGTCACTTTAGACTTTGAAGGTTTGCCCATATCTCTGCCTTTTTAGGACTCATCTCTTCTCATTCAACAGTTTTCTCCATTGGTCCTTCAGACTTTCACAAAGACAGCAAACCAGTACTCCTTCTCCATGTCACATGCAGGCTAGATCCTCTCTTTTTTACACACTGTAAAATCAATGGAGAAAGAGCTCTTTGGCAAAGTTTTACATCTGACCTTTAATGCTCTATCTTTAATTTATGTAAAGAAAAGACAGTCCCTTCTGCTCTGTAAGCTTTTACCAAAGTGTTCTCATTTTGGGCAAATACCATTCCATTAGTATTAAAATGTTGCAAGCACTTGCTAAAAGGTTTTTTTTCTCCTTACTTTTATGACAGTTTTAGCATAACTTTACTAGTATCATTTCAGAGAGACACCACAGAGTCGAGCCTTGGGGCTATGTTTTCCCACTGATTCGCTAGATAAAATTTATTATGTTTACAAAATACATCAGCATGTTCATAAAGCTTTTTGTTTAAGAGAAATAAAAGAAGCTTTGTGGTACCTAACATTGTATTTCTTCACAATTTTAATTTAAAGCAACTGTAGCAATAAAGAGGGAATGTATTTCTTTTTCAGCGTTTGAATACAAACTGGTGAAAGTAGGCTGCGCATACCAGACATGGGCTGCTCTTGCATGAATTAATAAAAACAAACTGAATTTTCATTCCCTCAACTTATGAATGGTGCCAGTCTTACAGTGGGATGTCTATACTATTATGTGCTTGAGAAAATATACAAATTAAAAGTCAGGCTGCAGGGGTACACATTTTTGAAGGTCATTTCAAAGAAACTGTATCGTAAGGGACTGAGTTGTTGCCTTGTGTTTTTGAATTTTTGTTAATAGTATATTTTATTTTAAGTGATTGACATCCAAGGCACACTGAGGAAATGGTAATCGAACACTGAGTCTATACATCGCAATTCCACTTTCCTGGAGACTGAAAAGCCACCAGCAAAACCACAATAGCATTTCCAACATTCGTTTTTCCTTACAAAGACAGAATCTAAGTTCATTTGTATCAAGGCAAATGAAGAGTAAATCTTCTAATGTCTAGGACTTACACTACTTAAAATAAGACAATCCAGTTTTTCTCCCGCTCCTGTGCTAGAGCTTTGGTCACAGTCTTTTGTGTATTCAAAGGGTTTTGGCCACCTATAATGTGAGACATCTTCACTGATTAGTAAAGAAATGTCTCAAAATATTGGAAAATGGAAAGAGGACTCTGAGATCCTAAAGGCTAAGAAAGTTTATGGAAAAAATATTTATTTGTCTTTCTTCTGAAAGTGAAATTGTATATATCCACAATTTATACTGGCAGTTTAGGTGAAGTGTGTGGACAAAATGTGTATAAATCGTATCACATTCTTTTCAATGTAAACTTTATGACGTTTCCTAGATCAGATTTCTATCAATTTTCCTATCTTTCCCCTCTTTCCACACAGAATCTTTCTTGGTTTTATCTTAACATATAACAATATTCGGTCTTTCTGTCCAGTTCTATTCCATGTTTCTTAACTCCTTTATGTGTCATTTAAATCTCAACCAAGTGCAAGCAGCTTGAAATTTTACGAAAAGCCTCCTTAAAACTTAAGAAAGGCTGCTTTTGCCACTGACCTAGAAAACATTGCCTGGAATTATGCTCTAGCTGTGATACCCTGACTTAAAGAAGTTTTCAGAAGCAAGAGATGTCCACGGCATAAATAGAAAGATTTATTTTTTAGGACAGCACTGTAAGGTATTATATGTCCTATATTTCATCTTACATTGGGAGCCAATAACAACTGGACATTTACCAGAACCATTCCCTAAATTTATGGAGTGTTTGAGCAATTTTCTACATGAAGTGTCGAAATAGTACAAATATTGCAATAAGGGTAAATAGTGTGGTATGGAAAATATCCATTTTCTATATTGCTGAATGCATTTGCATATTTATAGCAATCAGAAAGAGGCTGTATTTTACGTATATCCTCAGTGGAACCTTGATCCCCCTGTAAGACACGGGATCTTTGCTATTAGCTTCTGGGGGGCCAAGATTTTAATGAAATATTTATTGTCCATCTTACTAGTGGAAAACAATGTATACATAATTGATTTTTAGGTTCATCCTAAAGTGTGAAGAATAGAAAATTCGTAGAACTGTAGAGATAAATGTCAGAAGGAATCATTAGACTACATGTTGTATATACTTCTAAAACCACATTATGAATCTATACAAGCACTCTCTGTAGACTCTTGCAGGTATATTACACTTTCATATGGGAATGTAAGAACCCAGAGAGAACACGGGATCTCTGTCCTTGGAGTATTTCAAAACACAACTAGACAAGGCCCTCAGCCACCCAGTCTAACTTTGAACTTAACCTAGCTTTGAGCAGGACCACCAGAGGTCCTTTCCAATGTTTTGGTTTGGGTTTTTTAAAATTTATTATTATTATTATTCTAATTCCAGTGTAGGAAATTTCCATATTTAATAAAACACAAATGTTGAATTAGTTTCCATTATTTAAAAACGCTATTTGCTTTTCTTAACCTTTTAAAATTAATCCCAGCAACATGACTTTTAGACTAGGAGCACCAAAATCAAACCAAGACGACTGTGGTGGAGGCATTCAAATGTATCCCTCATTTCTCATGTGATATTAACTGTCTCCACAGATGCTGAACAATTTACTGATGTGTGGCCACAGCAGAATCATATTGTTCCAGCAGGCAAAAGTATTCTTACAAGATGAAAATGTAGACATGACCTAAGAAAGTGAAAGAACACTGTTGGCTCACATTTCTAGAAAATATATATCTACAGATCAACAAAAGCTTAAAAAATAAAGAAATTAAGGAAATTTAATGCAAGATTTTTTCCTTTGTCAGCTGGCAGAGCTCCACTGGGAGAGGTACATTTTGCCTAGGGTGAAGTTTGTCCTTTGCATTTAAAATAATTAAGGGCCCAGCCCAGAAACAGGTGAAACCTGTGAAAGAAGGAAAACTGCACGAGGGGCAGGTATCTGAAACCAGAGATTTCCAAGTGTTATTATAGAAATCTAGAAAGTCCTTTCTTTAATGATTTGTCTTGCAACTGTTATCCCATTTCTTAACCTAGTTTGGGGTATCTTGTACTTTGCGAGCGTTATTCAACTTCAGCACTTCTGGCTGTGTCAAAAAAATCCCAATTTGATATATGACAAGTTTCTTAATCTTTTTGAACCAAGAAAAAGGGTTATCCTGCGAAGTAATTTCCCCTGGGGAAATAGGAAATCAGGTGAGAAAACACTTTAAATGACCTTGCAGTATTGAGCTGCCACATCCCATTGCTGGAGATATCTGTACATTTAGAAGACTTCCCTGGTGTGTAAGAAGACCAGTGATGTACACAGCAGGATGAAGGATTAAAAGCCACAGGGATATAACTGGGATAGAAGTAGGCATGGGAAAGCTATATTTGGATAAGTTAGAAGGATAAAGAATGGATTCTTTTTTATCTGAACTTTTGAAAAAACTTCTGTATTAGTGTTATTTGCAAAATAGGTTTTCTAAATATTAAAGTTATACGTTAGCTCAACACAGAAGAGATTGCTCTAATAAAAGTGGGTTTAGTAAAAGTAGTTTATAAAAAGTGCTCTAATTTATATAAGCAAAAAACAGCATCAGCAGGGCAAACCCATAGGTAAGCCTGACATATTATAATGCTGTCTCACCCCATGCTTTTAGTCTGAACGCCTGCTGTACTCCACTGGCAGCATCATGTGTGCAGGGAAAGAGATTGTTTGCAATTGCTAGTTTTGATAATTTCACTAGGAAGCTACTTGTTTCTGCAACCTGGAGAGTATATCATCGCATAAATTGTCAAATGTTTTGGTTTAATAATAACAAATAAGCTGTCAAATGTTTTGGTTTAATAATATTAAAGGTGAACTTATAAAAAGATTTTAAAATGCATTCATTTATACCGTTTTATAGTTTCTATAAAATAACACTGTATAGTGATAATTGCTAGAATAAATTTTCTTATTTTTTACTAGTATATACATGCTAGGATTCTTGTCAATAAAAAAATCAAAGATAGATTTGGATAAAACAGGAACATTTAAGAACCATGGCTAATGAAAAGCACTTAGAATTTTTTACCAGATATTTTTCCTTGCTTTGTTCTGATGATGAACATGAACCAATGCTGAGAAGTGGCATCTTGCTGTTTTCAGACCATGTTCCAGCCTGCTCCAGATGGAACCAGAGCCCTCTAGAACCAAAGGGCAGGTACAGCTTCAGTGACACACCACTGTGGAGTCTGCATGTTATATTCAGCCAAAGTGGGAAAAATATACAGCTGAGAGGATGAGCAAGGGTCTGCCTGCAATTTCAAGCATAAACTGCAATAGGCCAAGAGAAAAGGAGAAGACTCTACAGCGTGGAGGCTGCTGTGGTAGCCTGAGAGCAAGCACAAAGCAGCACAGTTCAAAATTTAGGGGCAGAAAAGACTTTTTGCTTGATCAGATTTTTATTCCTTATCCTATAACTACTGAGTTTATGGCACATTGCTTGAAAGCAGCCAGCACTTCTCTCTGTCAAAGACAGAAAGTTTGACTAGAGCAACCGGGCAATTCTCACCCTGCCATACTTTGGGTAAGTGCGACTCCGTAAATTTCTTGTGCAATTTCCCTCACATACTGAACTTTCATTTTGTACCTCAGCAGACCCATCCCCCGGAGCAATGCTGAGTCTTGTGTTAGGGGGTCTGTTTGTCGCATGACAAGGAAGGGATTTAGCTGCCATGGGAAAACGTGCCATCAGGAGGAGCTTCTGTATTCTCTGACCAACAGCATCTGGCTAGTGGAGCAGCAAGGAATCCATGCTGCTATGCTACATATATGCAGGCGATACAGGTTTACAGTTTGTGGGGATGGGTGGGGAGCAGATAAAGAGTTAATTAGCAGTCTGAAATTCTTGGCAAGTCATTTTTTAGAAGGTATTACATTCTACAACAGAGATTGCTCAGTGCTAGATATAGTGATTTTCTTATTATCATTATATACTGTACAGGTTTGATATGAATCTTAATTCTTAATTGCAAAAACTGCTCAGGGATCCTTGAATAATAGCTTCTGTGGAAATACACATAATTAGTCAGAGATACATTCAATTAAAATAACTATCACTGGTGTCTGAATTGCAGCAGTGCCAACAAGCCCCAAGCAGAGACTGGCTTTTACTGAGGTAGCCTGTCTCGCTTTAGGAGACAGGGAGTGAAGAGCCAGCACATCTTTTTCAATTAATGGATGCAGTGAAAAAGGCAGAAATTATTATGGACGTAGGAAGTGACTCATTTGAAAGGCATCTGCAGGTGAGCTGTCACACCAAACAGGATTAAGAAGAGAGTATCACACTCAAAGAAGCATAAAGAAAAAAACCCGCCACGTCTCCAGAGCTGGTAATCTGCAGGAAACGTAAGCAGTGGTTTATTCTTATGTTTTACTCAAGTTTATTCTGGAGAGTAAAATTGTGCCTCAAAAGAAATTCTCACACGAGATTCTTTCAGGGCTGGGAAAGAAGGCTAGTTGCTATCACATTGATAAACTGATGCTTTCTAGGGTCTGGGAGATGAAGCTCTGTAAAAACATAACAAATAAAGACCATCTTCTTCTCTCCAACCCTTACCGCTTGCATTTACAAGTGGTAAATGCAATTCCCTTATAGTTGATCTATTGAAGTACTTACACTGTCCAAAACAAACTTTCCCAGTTCCAGACAACTGTAAATATCCACTGAAAACAGAGCAGTCTTTTTAAAAACATTGATGCCAAGTTACATCACAGAAAATTTAGATAAAAGCCTATTAGTTCTAGACTAAACATATGCCAGCTATATTTTAAACTCAAAATTCATGTCAGCAAGTAGAAATGGAGTGGACACTAATTATATGAGGTATTCATTACCCATAACATTGCAGACTACACACATTCTTTTGGAAAAGCTGAAGCTATCTACAGCCTAAAATCTAACTCCAAAGAAAACTACTTGAAATGAGACTATATATCATAGATACATACCTGGAAGAAGTGTGTTAGGAAAGGAGGCAATTTACCTAAATAACAGTTTGGAGAAAATGAAGACTATTATTTGATTTCTGCTCTATTATGCATTCTTCCATGCACAAGTATGGGTGTATTCATGAATATGTAAATTTTTGGTATTAGGTTGGATCCCACTGTGATGCTGGCACAAAATTAGAAGCTCATCATTAATGATTTATGAGCTGTTGCCATGCTATTAACATTTAGAAATAAAACTACTGCAAATAACATTTTATTTATACTTTGCCAGGGTTATTGCTAACAGTAGCCACATTATTGAAGATCTACAAGGAAAACATCAAGACTTCCTTCCAAAAGGTGATGTTCATAAAACTCACAGGACATGGATATTTTCTACAAGGGAAAAAAAAGGCATTGGTGAAGATGTAAAAAAATAAAGGAAAAGAGTTCCTTATGTGACGATAACATAACAGGTGCATTTAATAGCAGTAATTCAAATGAAAAACCTGAGTAAGGAAGTTCCAGAAAGAAAAAATAAACACCAAAAAAAAAAAAAAAACCAACCAGAAAAAAGGGAAAAAAATGCAGCAAGCGCCGTAAAAACGGATAGAAAAAAATCCTACTTAGTACTGTCCAAATCCCTCCAAATAAAGGTTTAGTTTCAGTTGGGAATAGAGTATTTTATTTCACTTCTAAACCTTCTTAATTACTTCTTTATCTATAAAGATAAAGATTCAGCCTGAGAAAGAAAAGGCTTGGAGAACCACGTGTATAAATATTTAATGGCAAGGAATGAAAAAGAGAGAGGCAGGCTTTTCTTCATAGCATCCACTGAAAGAACAAGAGACAATGGAGACAAATTAAAAAGCATTAAATCTCATCTGAACACAAGAAAACAAGATTTTTAACGTGAGGGTGGTCAAACACTGGCACAGAGAGTATGTGAAGTCTCCCTCTGTGGACATATTCAAAACCTGGCTGGACATGGTCCTGGGCAACCTACTCTAGCTGACCCTACTTGAGCAGGAAGTTTGAACCAGATGATCTCAAGAGGTCCCTTCAAACTTAAATGATTCTGTGATAGTCCTAGCTACTGATAGAAGCAAGTCTTGTGAGGAGACGGGATATCTTTTATTAGAATCATAGAATCATAGAATTGTTTCAGTTGGAAAGGACATTTAAGATCATCAAGTCCAACCGTTAACCTAGTTACCACTAAACCACGTCCCTCAGCACCACATCTACACATCTTCTAAACACCTCCAGGAATGGTGACTCCACCACTCCACTGGTCAGCCTGTTCCAATGCTTGGCAACCCTTTCAGTGAAGAAAGTTTTCCTAGTATCCAATCTTGACCTTTCTTGGCACAACTTGAGGCCATTTCCTCTTGTCCTATTGGCTGTTACTTGGGAGAAGAGACCGAACCCCCCCTGTCTATACCATCCTTTCAGGGAGTTGTAGAGAACAATAAGGTCTCCCCTCAGCCTCCTTTTCTCCAGGCTGAACAACTCCAGTTCCCTCAGCTGCTCCTCATAAATCTTGTGCTCTATACTCTACACCAGCTTTGTTGTCCTTCTCTGGACATGCTTCAGCACCTCAATGTCTTTTTTGTAGTGAGGGGCCCAGAGCTGAACACAGTATTCAAGGTGCAGCTTCAGCAGTGCTGAGAACAGAGGGATGATCACTTCCCTAGTCCTTCTGGTCACACTATTTCTGATACAGGCCACCTGGGCACACTGCTGGCTCATGTTCAGCTGACAGTTGACCAACACGCCCAGGTCCTTTTCTGCCAGGCAGCTCTCCAGCCACTCTGCCCCAAGCCTGTCGCACTGCATGGGGTTGTTGTGACCCAAGTGCAGGACCCAGCACTTGGCTTTGTTGAACCTCATCCCATTGGCCTTGGTCCATCCACCCAGCCAGTCCAGATCCCTCTGTAGAGACTTCCTACCCTCAAGCAGATTGACAGTCCTGCCCAACTTGCTGTCATCTGCAAACTTAATGACGGTGCACTTAATCCCCTCGTCCAGATCATTGATAAAGATACTAAACAGAACTGACCCCAAAACTGAGCCCCGGGGAACACCGCATGTGACTGGCTACCTACTGGATTTAATTCCATTTAGCACAGCTCTTTGGGCTGGGCCTTCCAGCAAGTTTTTCACCTGGCAAAGTGTATGCCCATCCAAGCCATGAGCACCCAGTTTCTCCAGAAGAATGCTGTGTAGGAAAGCTGGAAAATATTCACTTTGGGCCCACATAACCTATATTAAATCTAAGAAGCAGCAGCAAAAAACTAATAGTAGGCAGCCATACTGCCCTTCGTTCCTAAATGAGTAAATAGCAATATTTATTGCTACATACAATATTATGATGCCACTGAATAAAACAGTAGTTAGCATTCACAAAACAAAGAAGTTATTAACAGGGAAAGACAACTACCACTAACAAGTTAATGCTTGCACTGCTCAGTCGTCTGATGATATAGTTAGGCAAGTTCAGTCTCATTGTCACACGTTAACCAATATTGCTAAACCAGCAAGAGCATGCAACTGTGATTTTCTGACCTTGCTACTCTTAGATTTATTCTTATATCAGTCTAAAACAAGAAGTGCATCTTAAACTGCCGTGCATTCAACTCTGTCTGTGAACTGTGTGCAGTCTGGAATGGCGATGTGGTTTTCTTTAGGTTTCAAAGCCAACCTTTCAGTGCCTGAGCAGCGTGCCCTTCAAAGGAGCAGTAACATGATACTGCTGGTCCAGGTGACCATGTACACTGTCGAATGGCCAATCCAAATTTTATTTTCATCTGTGGCCCATTCTGACAAGATGAACACAAAGTAGCTGCTGCGAAAGACTTGATCTCTCCCCAGCTGTGGTCAAACTGATGTATGGGAGCAAGCTGTCTTGTTTACCAGGGACCAGATACAGTTAGAGGAAGTACATGAAGAAATTAAATTACAGGAGGCTGAACTGACTTTCAGAATGGTGAAAAATTACTTCCTGTTGCACTCAGCCTCTGAGTTTCTGAGAAAAGCAAATAAATAATGGCAGAAGAACTTGATACAAGTGTGGGAGGAGAGCCAATTGAAGAATTCACATTTGTGGAGACTTGTTCTAAGGTCACAACTCATTTAGTGCAGAAGATAACAGATTACAGAGTGTCAATGGGCAGAGGAGACATTTAGAAGCTGACAATACCAACTCTTATCTCTCCACTCTCAATTTATGTTGAGAAATAAGATTTCCCATAATGCAATTCTGCAGGTGATATTCCTCATTTTGAGGAATCTGGTTCCATGACACTTCTAAGTGATGGAGAGACAAGAAATCACAGCAGACTTTTCCTTCATGATCAACGATGTTCATGCTACTGCTGGTTTGTGTATGCATATCTATTACACTGTTTTCTGTTCTTTTTCCCTCCCCCTTGCGCTTTCATTTTAGGTTAAATAATTTATCAACAAGAAGGGATATTACCCAGTTGTTACAAGAGCTGTAGGTCACTGCCAACACTTTGCTGCAACCATTCATGGATGATCTGGCAACTAGTTCATGAGGTCCATATCTTCCATAATTCTTCCCTGGCTGATGTCAGGCAAGCAAGCCATAATATACAGGGTACATGCAACAGTTACAAGGAACATTTCTGGGCTCTTAAATGTCATTGTCTTACTGCTAACTTGTTACAATTTTGCCTGACCAAGTTTTGGCCCATGCCACGTTCTTTCAAACAATTGCCAGGCAGTCTGGAATCAGTGCAAGCTGCAGAACATTTCCAGAAGGCTCCTCTGAAGTTCAAGAGAACTTAATGAGATTCAACTAGCACACCCTATGCTAGTTAGTCTCAAGTCAGAGAAGGGCCCTGGGCATGTTCATGTTACTAGTTTATCTATTTAATAGCTACAGATAGTTAATATCAATTCAGATTTATATAACATACCCTACCGATTTTATGATACCTGGAGTTATATGTTCATAGGCAATATTGATTGTTTCCAGAGCTTCTTCCATAGAGCATAAGAGCAGCTGGATAAGTGAAAAGTATGGAAAATGGAGCAGTTTCAGTCTTCAACTTGAATCTGGTCTCCGCTTCCTTGCATGGGTCCTCTTTGCCAGGAGTATATTTCATGACCCTCATAATAACAAAGAGAATGAATGTCAGAACAGCAGATGTGGAGCCCATATGAAACCACAGCCATGAATCGCTGCTTATTCATTGAATTAGGAAAGCCAAACCATGAGAGGTATCCTAGCTGGCTAGTTGTGCAAACCACTGACAGTTGCCTGCCATGAAGTGGAATCATGCATATGTTGGATGACAGCAATAAATCACAGTTCAGCATATTTTGTTCACAGTTGCAACTTTCTCTGACAGATCAAACCCTATAGCACTTGGGAAACTAGCATTGCATGATGACCCAGACCCTGCAGCCCTCAGCAGCCAGAGCCCCTGAAGCACACGAAAATTCATTTTCATACATTCCATCTGCTTGGATCTTACAGTCCCTGAAAATCAAGCATTATAGCTGCTGGCAGCAAAGGTCTTTCTTTTCCCAGAACAAGCCATTCTCACAGGGATTGCACCCAGCCTTTTCCAATGTACCATACAATTTTAATTACAATGTGACTATTGAACAAGCAAACAGTACAAGGATTTCCTGAAAGCTAAGTCAACAGCGTATTTCTGGACACGGGTTTTTCCCTTGCTTGATTTGCAGTAGAGATTTAACTCAAACTTCTTCAGTCTTGAGTTTAAGGGTATTCGGGGGTGGATGATGGGTTTTTTTACAGCATCCTCTGCTAGAGCTCTTCCACTGCTTGTAAACATTGAAGCACAACTGTGGCTTTCAATTGTAAGGGAGGAAGCTTCAGAAGAAGACAAGGTTCCCCTCTCATTTGAGCATATGCTCCAAATTCACAAGCTCTTTCTACTACTCCAATGTTTCTCCAGTGTTTTACTTGAACTGTACCTTACTTTGATACTTTTCCCTGTCTTGTAACAAATAAAGATCCAATACATCCATTTTAGGAAAGAAAATTTCTGTTTTAAGCAGTCCCCAGTGGAAAAAAAACACTGAGAGGACTGAAAAAAAAGCAAAAGAAAAAAAAAGAAAAAAAAATCCCCAATGAACCAATAAGAAGTATCTCACTACAATCAGTTCTAAGGGAAGAAAAAGATGAGCATAACTGGTTTGTCTTTGAAGTGCCAATAACGTGGATACAAGTTCAATTCAGCCAATACCCTACTACACTTTGTATATTGCTTATGGAAAGGGACAGTCCATGATTGTAGGAAAGGCTTCTCTCCATCCTCTCATACATACAAAATGGGGGATGAAAGGCTGGAGAGCAGAAAGAGATCCAGGGGGTTGGGTTGGTGGCAAGTTGAACATGAGTCAACAGTGTGCCCTGGCAGCCAAAAGGGCCAGCCATATCCTGAGGTGTACCAAACACAGCATAGCTAGCTCATTGAGGCAGGAGATTGTCCCAATCAACACTGCACTGGTGCAGCCCTACCTTGAGTATTGCGTGCAGTTTTGGGCACCTCAGTATAAGAAGGACATCAAACTGTTAGAGTGTGTCCAGAGGAGGGCAACCAAGATGGTGAAACACCTCAAGGGCAAGACTGATGAGGAGAGGCTGAGGTGTCTTGGTTTCTTCAGTTTGGAGAAGGCTGAGGGGTGACATCATGGCAGTCTACAACTTCCTTAAGGAGGGCAGTGGAGAAGGAGGTTCTGATCCCCACTCTTTGGTGACCAGTGATAGGATACAAGGAAATGGAATGAAATGGCATGAGGGGAAGTTCAGATTGGACATTAGGAAAAGGTTCTTCACTGAGAGGGTTGTCAGTTACTGCAACTGGTTCCCCAGGGAAGTGGTCACAACATCAAGCCTATCAGAGTTCAAGGAACATCTTGATGATGCTCTTAGTTATATGGTTTAGTTTTAGGTAGTCCTGCACAGAGTAGGGAGTTGGACTTGATGATCCTTATGGGTCTCTTCTTACTTGAGATATTCTATGATTTTATGATTGTGTTCACATTATGTGGGATGTAGGTGAGAGTACAAATAAAAGATTAGCACAGACATATAGAGACAAAATCAGAAAATCAACACACAGAATAAGGGACATTTAGCAGGAAACATACAGGAAATCATGGGATCATTTCAAAAGCCCATTTATGCTATGAGAAAGTGTAATCATTTACATTATCAATGTGGACAGCTTCCGATTTCTAAGAACAAACTACCCTGCATAAAATCCCGATACTATGATCTTTCAATTCACACACTGATAGCTTACCAAAAAATGTTCGTGTATGTGATATGCAAAAAAAATCAAGTTTTCTGTTCTATTCTTTTCTATGCACTATATTCCATTAAACATATTTATAAATATATTTTATAGATCTATTTTCATATATTATATATATTTACACCCAGAAATTATAATTGTAAATTGATACAACAGTACTTTACATTGTGAAATAGAACATAAATCAGAAAACTCTGTTAGAAGACAGTGGACTTCACCTCAGCATTGTAGATTTATGCTATGATGAAGCCAGCATCATCTCTTCTCTCCATTATTAAAAAAGAATGTCTTTGCTTTCTTGGTGAGGCAGGTCCTTTCAATTTTTTTACTAATAGAATGCCTCATAGAAAAGCATGAAAATGGGAAGTTAAAACACATGCTCTAGTTCCCCAATCACCCACCCTCACAGCACCATACAACTATCACGCATTACAGAGCATAAAATGCAAGATTAATCATACTTTCCTGTTGGTTTTTTTTTTTACGTTTATTCTGTCTTTTAAAAAATAATACCAAGGCAGATTTTTTCCTACATGGTATATTTTTTGTGAAGACTAATATACTGGATGGTATATCAACAAGATAGCATCCAGATGCCATCCTTTCTCATCTGGCTGCAGGTATTTAGATTGTGTTAATCTCAGAGACATCCTTCAGTCTTTCATATTTTGAGCAGTGGTCATAGCTGTTTAACTCTGGTGTGAATTCTCACCAAAAAAATCTCAGCTCCTTAAAATGAAAAATGAAAGGTTGTCACAGATGTATCCAAGATTCACTTTTCTGACAAACTGTATGTGATAGACTGCTTCTAAAGAGCTATCAGTCAGCTACGGAAAGTATGAATGACTTTGGCAGAATTCAGTTTTCAGAGCCCAAGTTCAATGACTTTAATGGAAAATGTTTTGAATTACAAATTAACAAAACCTACAAAGAAAATTTAAGAATCTGAAAATCTAATTCTGAGTGAAATTTTCTACTGACTTGCTCTTTTTGCTTTTCAGAAAAAGATTAATCTATGCTCTTGTGTGTAAAACCTCTTTGGGAATTCAAGCTCAACTGCATCCCTGATCACAGAAGACAGTAAATGCATAGAAGACAGCAAACATAGAATCAACTAATTTCCCAGAAAGGGAGAACTCCAGTATGACACTGGAAAAAGGAAGCTTTTTAAAATATAATGATAGAAGAGACATTAACACCACTGGAAATAATAGCAAAACCATAAGAAATCTTGTTCATATTTTGACATCCAAACCAGCAGACTGTTTTTGTGGTATTTTTATTTATCTGAAATGGAAAAATGCAAAACTTGAAGCAGGAGCATTACCCAATCCAGAATAATGATAACATCTGAATGGACTGAAGAATGGAAGATTCTGAGAAATACAATAACATATTTGTTCAGTGCACACTTATCTAGTGAGATGAATCCTCCCTGACAAAACGATGTAATGCAGAAGAAACTGGTATTTGGCTTGCAATTTCTACACGTTTTCAGTCTTCTTCCCAGTGAATTTGAGAACAGGTAGTGGTGGCTCAAGGTGCTCGTTCCACCTCTTCTGGAAGGCAATAATTTTGTTGATTACTTTAAAAAAAAAAGTTAATAAGTGTTTTTATTATAACATTTTTAAAAAATCTTCAGTGCTCCTAAAAACTAGAAAATAGATTAGTTTTCTAGGATACATATCCTCTCCAGTCTTATTTTTGTTTTTTAAGCAATCAGATTTACATCCTCCATCCAATCATGTCTAAACAGCTGTGCTGATGGCCTCAGTGGCCATCAACAATTAAAAGCTCAAACCGTATGTGACTCCGTGTACTATGTATACTAACTGATGGAACACGCTATTCAAGTGTCTTCTGCTCTTTCAGATATTACCCAACATCTTCGACTGAAGTCAGACAAATATCACTTGTCTGACAAATCTCAGGAATCCAGACTCTTTCAAGTAATTACAAGAAAACAAAAATATTGTATCAACTTGCCCCACCCCAAGTAAATTTAATAAGATAATTTACTAAATGTTTTTAAAAAAATCTGAAACTGCACAGGAAAGGATACGGAAGATGTCTTCCCTTTAATTTTCAGCTCCTCTATGAGATTCAGTTGTAGTATGCCCTTGTAGCCTTGTGTTACACAGAAAAGACTAGTCCTATTCCCACATCTCTCAAGGTTGTTCTCTCTTAGCTGAAATATTCTGTTTTGTAAAATAGAACACTTACTGCTCTCAGAAGCATACATAGCAGGTACTACATTTTATTTATGCTAGGGATGCATCTTTTCAATAAGAGAAACTTTTCTTTATATTTATTGCTCAACATTAACACAAATGTGTGTGTGTTCGTAAGGTTAACACCAGCTACAACCAAGAGCATGAAGCTAGAGAAACCTGTTCCTTTACTGATTCTCCCCACAATCTAGCAGCTCTAAACCCAAGCCTTTCACTATTACATGAATCTCATTTTTGATGCAATTAATATTTTTTATAATTGATTTCCTCTATCAGTAAAATGGTGATTTTTCCTTCCAAGAAAATCTTAAACAATGGCAAGTGCTATACTAGAAATTAAACCTCCCTGTATTTCATTGGATGCTATGTTTAATTCATGAAAAAACAAGTAGATATGCTTGACAATAAGGCTTTATATTGAGATGTGGTAACTACCTATAGCCTGAAAACATGGAAGTCTTTGAAGTATATCAGGGTTTTTGAATTGTAAAACAGAAAGTAACTGAATCCCTTTAGTCTTTTCTGGCAAGTTCCCAGAAAGAAAGTCTGCTGTTCCGCAAACTTACAAATATATGCTCGTAGAGTGTAAAACTATGATTATCATATTCCTCATAAAGTCCTTTAAGGATTTGCACATTTTAAAGCTAGAAGTCCTGCTAAAGACCCACCTATTCAGGACTCACCAGAATAGTGAAAGATAATTTCAGACAAAAGAGGATCTTGAAAAGATCAGGAAGCCTCCCTACAGTTCCGAGTCAGGCTCCCCAGACCTAGGCAGGGGGGTGACTTCAGCCCCACTTCTTCTCCAATATGTAAGTTCTTGGTTTTGTTGGCTGCTTAAATCCTTTTTTAAGACTTAACTTTTCAGTCACACAGAATAGAGCACTTGGTAACGGGAGACAGATGAAAATAAAGACAGTGACACCTAATGCCACTAACCACACTTGATGCTTTCTTTTGCTACTACAGACAGCATACAGATTTAGACAAAAGAATGTGCAAACTACGTACTTCACTTCCTAAGTTTCTTCCCCATTCTAGGGCATTTCTCTTCAGCTAGATCCTCTGGGATGTTGTCCACAATTATAATTTCTCTTCTGAAACATGGTAGTCATTTTGCTTGTCTGTCTTTATCAGCTTCCTTTGACTCTGGCTAGTCCTGCAGTCAGAAACAAGTCAGTATGGTCTCTTCCAGTCTTTTTGTGTTGTAGTCTTCCTGGGAGTCTCTGCTATTCTTCAGCCCCCATAGCAACACAGAATTCCAGTAAGAAACCACTAGAGAAATTCTCCTGCTCTATATTCTAGCCCCACAAAAAGGAGCAAACAACTGTAACTTTCTTTTCACATGTGTAGATCACAGAGAAGATACTTCAGTGACACTTTCCTCCTAAAACAGACTTCCAAGAGGGCAGCTCTGGTTCTTGTCTGTAGCATAAGATGTATAACTGTAGGACACATTTGTTTCTGTACAGACAGCTTTTTCAGGCATGGGAATGTGATTATCTATGTTGTCCATTTGTTAGCGCAGTCCCTGGTATTGGTTTTTACTAAAAAAATTCTGGGCACTGTTTAGGAGTTTGCTAATACAGATGTTGTTTCACGGATGTAATTGCCCAAAAAATCATAAATTGTACAGATTCTTTAAATATTCACTGTGGGGGTTTATTTATTTTACATTTCTTCCACAGTCATGGGATGGCTTTTCCAGGAGGAAAGTGAGCCCACCACGTTGGTTTTTTCAGGACTATTAGGGCTAAAGCCCAGAGATAATTGCACAACAGAGATCGATGCCTCAGAATTTGTTTCTGTGTCACTGCTTCTATACAATCGCAGGCACAGATTGGTGTGTGGGGGAGAAAATGAGAACTAATGTCCCTGAACATTATTCATGTGCTATATCAGGACTCAGATTTTGACTTTATTACTTTAAATTAAAACAAATTGTTGTTATAATCTTCAATCCCTGAATTGTTTCCACTGGGAGTGTCCATATTCCTCTGCAGTCCTTGCAGGTCAACTATGAATCCAAGACCTAGCCATATACATCCAAATATAAAGTTAAGGTCTCATTCTATATATGAGTGTATGTTCTGACTGCTTAGGTTTTGTCTAACTGATGTTTTGACAGTTTTACAGAATTTAAACCATATTATGTTATTGCCATATAGTATCTTCTATTATATAATGGATTTCTGGACATTTTAAGAAAATATTTTCTGTTCTTATGCAGAACTCTATTCAGACAGGTTATTTATTTTTCTCATGTCCAATATTACAGCAGCTTCAGTAGAGTAGAGTAGCTTCAGTACTTTGGGAAAAACATTATTTTGTTTTGAATTTTTGGTTGGTATAGTTTAACTATACCTAGGGTGATGACCACTGTCAAATCAGGGACACAGCTGTCAAACTGCTCCCTACACAAGTGATCTGTGGAATAATATCATGCAAATAAAATGTGAATTATTTTTTTTTTTATAAAAGGTGCTTTGCTAAATTGTTTTTAAATTGTGAGTTATAGGTTAAAGTAAAAAGCTCTTTTCTTTACTTTTCTGAAGTATAATATTGAGCAGTCCACTGTCATATGTATATTTACACATTTTGCTGTTATATAAACACCTCCAGGAACACTGGATATTGATGGATACTGTTTAGAACATAGATGAGTGAATGGCTTGTTATGAATAATTTATCCAAATCCTGTTCTTATGGCATATCTGTGAGCAGATTGCAGTTCTTTCAAATTTATTCAATATTCAAAATTAAAATAGCTTCTTAAAAAAAAGTTGTTAGATTTATGGACTGAATATGAATTGTTTTTACGGAGTATTCATGTGTTGGATGCTTTGATCAGCAAAGGCATGTGGTATTGTTCTTTTTCCTGATTGGATAAACATCTACTTTGCAGGTCTACTGCAAATCCTCACACATGCAAATGTAAATTTAAATTTCAGGTTGTTTTCATATATGTGACCTTGTATTCTCTGCTTGAAAACGTTTACGCCAGAAAAAAACCATAATTTTTACTGGCTTTAATAAAAAGAAACACAAAGTAAAAAATGTGACTGACAGGAACGCACAAAAAAAAAACCAGTCAGATAGTCACGGAAAATATTTTGTATTATCTTCCTTGATCTGATTTATAACCATTTAATTGTTATTATTTTATTTCTTTTTCCTTTTCAATAATTTATGAAATAAGGCCTGCTAACTGTCATTTCTTATTATGAGTCTTCTGTCTCCTCTGTTTATTGAAAGATCTAAAGCTGTTTTTTTCTGTGCTAAATAATTACATGTCCTTTTCTTGACATTTAAAAATCAATAAAGCATAATGTTTAAAGGAAAAGTCAAAGCATGAATTTTTCATGGACAGATTAATCTATAATCTGATTGTTCTGAATATGACTATTTTACAGACATGTAGCTAACTGAAAGGGAATCTGCAGAATCCCCCTTATGCATCCATTTCTTAGTGTGCTTCTCAAGAACAGACATATGTATGGCCTATGCCTTGTTCACATTCTGAAAAGAATTAACTTACTACCTACATAAAACCGCCTGGATTCCTGGTGACCTCATTGTTCAGATTAGGGACCTGTAAGAACATATTGCAACCCTTGTACAGACCAACCTGCTCTAACCAAAATGAGACTGGTTTCGACATATTCATATGGCCAGGAGATCTCCCAGTTATGTGAACTTGTAGTCTAAGACACGAATGTATAGCTAGGAATATTCATGTAACAATGTTATTATGATTTTTAATAGTATTATCAGTGGTAATAGCAGTAATAATAATATTACATTAACATCTATAGAATCATCAGATTTCATTTTTTAATTCATCACAAAAAGATATACTAGGAGACAGTCACTACCTCTGAGAAGAGGTTAGATGGAGGTTGAAGGAGACTCTAACACTATGAAGGCATTCTTGTAATATCTCTGGGAATTACACTCCTAAACCACCTCCCCTTTCTTTCCCCTTGCAAATTTTCAAAAGGAAAAAAGTTTTGTGATAGATAATAAAAGAAAAGAATGGGAGAATGACACATAAAAGATCAGAAAATAATTAAAGTCAGAGGTGTTAGAATATAATTCTTCTAATTTTTAGTCCCGTGTGCTACCTACTGGTCCATAATACTCTTGTAAATCTTTCCACATAAATCTCTGAGGCTACCCAGAAGGAATCCTATTTTTGTTTGACAGTTCTTGACAGAAAGCCAACCCTGCTTCAGCCTCTCTCATGAATAAATATATAGATATAATCCTTTACATTTAAATAGCATTTTCCATCTAAGGGTCTCCAAATGCTTGTCAAACACTAGATGCTTACGTTGCACAATAGTCTTAGACATCCTTCAAGAAGCATCACTTGAAGAAATTTCTCATTGCTCTTTCAGCTTCCACTAAACTCGAAGTTGGGTGATCCAATTCAAAGGTTCCTAGACCTTTTTTACAGGAACTACCCAGGCAATCTGCCATCCACTAGCACATGAAGTATTCAGTACTTTCAAATGAGTGAGGTGCTGATAAAGAACATCTTTATGTGATGTTGAAGTTTTATAGGAAAAGTAGAAGCTTGAAAACAGGTTACAGTAGCCACTTGTCTGGTATATTTTTATCACTTTGTAAAAGTCTTCCTGTTGAGATAATAGGAGAGATGCAATGTGGTGTCTGTGTTTATCCAAACTGTTTGAATTTCTGACTCCCTGTCTGTTTCTTTGGTCTACATGTTACTCTCTGATCGTCAATGACAGACCAAGCTTAGTCACCTCCAACTATAACTCATAAACACTTTTGGGGTTTGGAACAGGTGAAAGCAGGATTTTGGTAATGTAGCTATGGCAAAACCCAGACATTTGTCAAATTAACTATGGCTTTCTGTCTAACTTGTGAATCCCTTAAGGAAAAAAAATCTGGTTTTGTTATGTAAAATATCTCCTACAGAAAAATATTGGACAAAATGTATGAATGGACTTTACAGTTTTCTCCTGTGATGTATATTTTATACATTGCCTGCATCAAAGGAAGCATAGAGGGGTATTTTTTTTTTATTTTTATTTTGTTTACAGAATTGTATTTTTCAGTTCAATCAACACCTAGTTTGTATTTTCAGAAGAAAAAATATTCCTTCACACGGGTAAGTAAGACGTTTTGTAGTTCCATTTAAATTAATGGGAGTTATTAAGCTGATGATCTTGTAAGTATTCAAATGTCAAGAGGACAAAAAGTAGTATTTAAAGTCAGTATAGATACTGTTTCACTACTGTGATATTTACCTTACGATCTCTTTTCATTAGGTTTCAGTAGTGTCCATAAGTAGCTTATCTATTTGAAAAGTATTTCTGTATTGGAAATATATGTCAAGTACTTTTAGAAAAATCTTAATTTGCCAGCTTTTACAATAATAGTGAAGCCTGAAGCCGATATCAGAAACCACTGAAAAAACAGGGTAGTAATACATGGCATGAAATATATAATAGAAACCTTATAGTTTATATTTAGTTGTTCAACTAAATTAATCCAAGAATGGGAGAGCTCCATCAAGCCTCCTTTCCAATTGCTTAGTTGCATTTGACACTTCTCTGAGCCAAGGCTTCTAGAATATTCCGAGGTTTGTTTTTTAGAAATTAGAAATAAAATCGTTTCATTAAGTAGAGATAGTACAGAAGAAGGAATTCAAAACTAAAATGAGCAGTTAACTGCAGATGGGACATGATCCAGCATAAATGAACATTTTTTAAATTTTATTTTTGTATGTTTACCCAGGAATGTCATAAGTATGGCCAGATTGCCTACCCTCAAATAATCCTTTTAGCTGTACGAAGTTCTTTCCAGATTCAAGCGTGATAAATTCAGCATCTAGTTATTCCCCAGAGGAGTAGTTAGGAGGAAGTACAGCTTTCTTAGCATCTTAATCCAGTTTCCCTCCTAATTCAGATATGGATTCCTGCAGGGAATTATAGCTTCCCAATTCTTCTTTTAGAGCTTCTCCATAGGCAATAGTACAGTGCACAAGTCTGTCTGTCTGCTTCTATGGCATATATTAATAGGACACTAGAGGACTTCCCCCTCCAATCAGGATATTGAATGCTTGCCTTAAAGAATAAGCATTCTTCTCATGGTATAGTTTAATAGTCTACGGATAATGGACTTTTATTATTAGCCTCTTGCAGTATATATGCTTAATGATATCTCCCCACATGAAAACAGAAAGGAGGAAATTAGAAAAGCAACATTTCTTGGCCCTAGCTCTCTACTCTTTCAGGCATATAAATGATCACTTTGATTTTCATCAATAAAAAGATACCGTCTTCTATGAGAGAGAAAAATTAAATCTTTTGGGTCTGGATTTGTTTTCAGTAAAATGGACGAATCATAATCCCCTGGATTGGGGGATGGACCATGCATAATCCCATGGCTTTAAATGTCATGAACTGCTCCAGGGACAGGGAAGTTTCCTCTCAGGTCTGGTGCCATAGAGATTTTTGCCCCCCGCCCCCACTATTCTTTTGTACAGGCAACCCATGTTCTCCATCACTTTTTCCCATTTGGTTAAGTCTTAGCCTTTCATTTCTTAATTTTAACAGCAGCTGATCATGTAAAAATAAAGAAAGAAAATCTATGAACTGTCTGACTTGAAAAATGTCCCCCAATAGATGTTACTTAAGGGAGGAACTAAAAAGAACAACATCAAACCTTAATGTAGAAAATTCCTGCTGAGCTAAGAATTTTACGAGTACTCACATGCTCTCAGCTGTGTTGAGGATGGGCCAAAGACTATCTCAGGGTACCACCACCACTGTTTAATCCTTTCTACATGGTTAAGTGCATGGCTCCTCTCCTAATTTTGAAAGTCTTCCCAATGTAATTATTTTAACAAAAATGACGATTCAGCCTTTGGAATTTCTTCAGCAAATCCTTTTCTGATATTATTTATTATTGCACTTACTGCAGCATATAATTTCAGTGACAAGTGAATCCTGATAATGTAATTAGATACTACTAAGCAATTGTGTTTATGTGACTGCTTTTTCAAGCAAGTAAAATGCATGTCTCAGAAAACTCTTTTGGTAATAAGACGATACTATTCTTTCACATACTTCCATTTCCACTTGCAATTAATTTCCTCAAATTTCAGCAACTGAGCTACAATTTTTCTTACCAGATGTATGCCTTGATCTAAATTTGATAAAATTCACACAAAATAGCTCAACTCTACCCAAAACTGAAGCGTGGGGAAAAAATTGTTTCCCTGTGTTTAGAAATCGTCTGGTGTCTATTTCTCACAATATCAGAAGCACGCCAAACATTGGAACACAAAACAATGTTTTACTGGAGATGTGAAGCACATCCTCTTGCCTCCCCAACAAGAATAAACCCGCAGGGCTATAAAACCTTCTAAAGCTCATGAGTCGCACATTATCAGACAATTACTTTGAGATTGACTCAAAGGCTCTGCATGTGTTACGTACACTTCTGTCTGAGGCTGGCTAAGAACTTTCACCTAAGCCTCTTTATAATGGGATATATGGGAGGGCCATCTCCACGGACATATATTTTCTACCGCCTTAGGCTGAAGAGAGCATTGAAACTAGGACTAATCAAAGAATTGACAGTTTTCTACTTTGGGCTCAATACCCAAACAGTCAGAATACCCCTCAGAGATGCTAAACTTAGGAGATGTGGCAAAGGTAGTGGCAAGTCAGTGGTGAAGCCTGAACCTGCATTTGGGAGTCTCTGTCATTCACCATGTCATGCCCTCCAAGCCATGGATGGCTCCTTCTTGTAAACTCGGCTTCCTAATTTTTTCTTTCATCTACATAGCTAAATAAATCTGAAAGGACTCTGTTACTGAAGGTCAAATAAAGCATCCATATGGGTTCTTGGCTTGTATTGGGAAACCACTTCTTCAAACACAGTCCAAAATATGGGAGTTTTTGGGACCTACTAATTTCGTGTTCAAAGCAGAAGAGGTCTATTAAGATGTTACAAAGGCAAATGTAATGGTTAAATATGCAGCTTTTAAATGATAAGCGTCAAACATCTATCTGTATGAGACCAAGAAGATGAAACGTACATAGCTTATAAAAAAATATTTCCAACCTCTTTAAGGCTTAGGGTTCCCAGGAAGATTTTGTGGTAATACACCATCAAAAAGACATATCATCCTCAGGCTGGCATATGGCTTTGCTTAAACACAAAAGAAGTGCAACCACAAAATCCAGAAAAAAGGGACTAGAATTAGCCTGGTCAAACGAAAAAATTATTTGAAAAGTCATACATTGGCAAAGCTAATGGGAGCTTCTGGACATGAATATTAATGCCTAAATAGCAACTATATACTTCACATTTTCAGAGCTATTCTGCAAAAAATCAGAAATCAAAAATTGCATAAAGTGGGTCAAAAAAGGAGTAAAACTTAAAATGATTAGGTAACAAGTAGGTGAATATTCTTAGCCAAGTTTATTCCAAAGAGTAACCAAAGATACAACCAAAGATTGCATCTGGTATCACACAGTTTGAAAAATATTCTTCTGCCAGAAGGCTAGGTAAGAAAATCTTATAATCAAATAGTTTCTAAAAGACAGTGTCAGAAGGTGATATTAGTAGCCCATGACAGCTGTGTGGTTACTGTCTTACCCCATACTGTTATGGGATTTAATGAAAACATCATAATTTAGTGAGAAGCAGCAAACTCCATCAGAGAATACATGCAACTATGATAGCATTAACTAATAGCACAGAATGGATTTTTTCTTTAAGAAAAAGATACTGCTCCAAAATAGATTCAACAGTTATTGCACATGTTTGCTATTAGAAATATGCCTTATATTTTTATTACTATAAATCCACACAAAACCTATTTTGGAAAGCTTTATATCAGAAACCAAGTGAAAGTGGCAACAAAAGTGTACCTAAATTATTCCAATATAAATGGATCTGAGAACACATTATTACTTTACCTGCCTAAATCATATACTTTACTCTTTTCGGCTATCTACTTCTTGTCTTCTCTTAAACATAGAAAGTATTTCCTGTAGTATTCCAACTTTTCTGAGTTCAATGCTAAAATTCTCCTAGGCACTAGCAAATCTTTTCTGGGTCCAATTAGACGCTCGAGATAACAAAACATTAAACAGCAGATTAATCGCAAGATATATTCTTTGCTTTATCCTTTGACATAACTGCCTCATGTTTAACAACTGACACTGGTGATTATTATGTGCTGGTAATTCAGATCTTAATGGAGCTCCCTGCCAAGCCACCCACAGCAGGAGCTGGCACAAGGCCTACGCTGCGGATGGATCAGAAATGGCATGTATATGGATGGAATCAAGTAATTTTTGTGGTGGGAATGACAACTGCTCAGTGTTAGCTGAAGGTGTGGAGAAGAAAGGCTCTGTCTGGGCCTCTTCTGGTAAAACTTAGACCTGGTATAAATGTGTACCATGCCACTGAAGCCCCACTGTTTATGCCCTGGCTATAATTTGGCCTTTACTTTCAATCTCATTAATAGAGTAGCGCAGCTGAGAGCCAGTCATTCCTAACCAGATATATATTTTGTTACTGTCTTGCTAATGTAGACTTTGAATTTCTGCCAAAATGCCTATACCAAATTTAATTGAATAAATATTGGAATGAATCTGAGTTTGAATCATAAATTCATTTCTGAGGGAGCATCTTCCAGTAGCAGCTTTCCTTTGCAGGTGACCTCTTCTCACAGGTGACAAGGAGCCACTCATTCTTGAATCGTTACTGACAGGCAGAAGCCATCTTCCTGCTCGGCTTCTATTTCTTTTCTCAATTCATGAAAACCTGTTGTCTCTACCGGCATATTTATTGCTGCTCTTGCAGATATATGAACTATACCAAGCATAACCTGACCACAGATGGTATAAAGCTCACTTTAATCAATCTCTTGCTGTGTTCCTGGAATCAGAACTGGCCTGGCCCCAAACGCATAAGCTTGTTATGTCAATGCCCAGACTGTACAAAGCATCAGTTGCATGGGGCACTAATCTGTTTATTTTTGTCCAATGAGCTATAGCCTGTTTTCACAATGCAGATTTCACATGAGAAAATGTAGGGGTTTTTTTGTTCACTGGTACTTTGCGATTTCAAGGGCCACTAATCTGTACTGCCTGAGTGATTCCAGCAGGTGAGCAGATGATACGGGAGGCTTAGATCTTTAAAAACCTTTTTTAAATTCATTTTGTGGAAATACTTTGTTTAGAGATAAATATTAAAGCAGCGGGGGCTGGCCTGGTAATAAACTGGATAAGACTAGCCTGGAGAGATGTAAGCCGGCTCCCTTTGGCATCTAGCGAGGGACACGCAGGGGCAGCGGCTGCCATCGTCTGGCACCCAGCAGCAGGTGAGCCACAGACCTGACTTTGTCAGGGGGAGCACTGTGGGCATGAGCCAGAAGAGTAGCTCCCTTAGAGATCCCTTCTGACCTGCTTATAGAGGCATCTTTGGTAACAAAAAGAGGCGACTGAAATTCCACCGGTGTTTTATCTCCGACTCCTTTCTGTCTCTTGGCCATGGCGACAAATGTGGGTTAATCAGTGGGTTTAAAATTCGACAAACAAAGTTTTTGCTGAGCAAGAGATAGAAAACTTCTGCTTATCATTCTGTGATTCCATTTTAATACTGCACTAGATATGAACCCAGACCTCAGAAGTAGTTAAAGTGCGATCATTATTTCCAAGATGATAATAAGGACCTAGCACTAGGGTCTGCAATATGTGAGACGAAAAACCCTGTTTCAGTGCATTGATTTCATTTTTTTGAGCAGTTGGTTGATGTTTCCCTAAGGTCTTGGACTTAAAGTAAAACTTGGAGAAAATAGGGTAGTAAGTAGATATGAAAACAGACGATCAAATGCAAGCCTTAAACAAAAAAATGAGATTCTTCTGGAATTTATCCTCTGCCTGTCCAACTTAGATGATATCCAACTACACAGAGGATATCCTTTTCTGTAGCCATGTCCTTGGATGGATGGAAATTTCTATGTATGCAATATGATACAGGAAAAGTGAAAATCAAATTTCACGCATCTTTTAAAACAGGATTCAAAGATACAAGAATGTCAAATCAGGTAAAAAAATCAACAGAAATGTTGCCATGTTTAATTTCTAGAAAACTCTGGAGAAAGGAAAGCTTAGAAAGAAACTTAATAGGAACCTACCAATACCAACGGGGATGTCATCATGAAGATTATGTCAGGCTCTTCCCAGTGGTGCATAGTGATGGATGAAATACAACACAGATAAAGTGAAGCAAGACAGACTCCAACTGAATATAAGGATAAACTTTCATACTGTGAGGGCACTCAAACGATGGAACAGGTTGGCCAGGGATATTGTACAGTTTCTATCCTTGAAGGTTTTTATACCAGACTGCCTGAAGCTGTAAGCAAACTGATCTGACCTCACATTTGACTATGCCTTGAGTAGAAGGTTGGACTCTTGAGTTCCCTTCCATCTTGAAATATCCTATTGCCACCTGTTAAAATATTTTCTGAGAAGATTTTGACTCCATCATGTTTGCAACTGCACTTCAGGTATTTCACTGTCTCTACGTCTTCTTTCTGACAGTCCAAACAAGCTCCCTTAACCTCTCCATATAGGCTGTATGCCCTGAGCACCTTGGTAGATAACCTTCAGGGTGTTTAAGACCACCAGCATTCTTTAGAAACAGAGACACCATTAGAGACAGTAAGCCATATTTGTTTCCCATTTAACCTGTGTCAAATCTGTGTAATTGTCTTTCACCTGTTCACCTTTCTCATAGATGCTCCAGCTCTTCCCACAGTAATGCTCAAGAATCAATTTGCATATATAAGTAACAATCAAAAAACAGTGAGATGACTCAAGCGCTTTAGACACACAGATGTGCAACTTTTCCCAAGCTGAAAAATGAAACCATTTGTAATGCACTATGAATACAAAGTATCCAGAAAACCCAAAAGCAGGACATGTGAAAACGAAGACTAAAACAAGAAGCTGGAATTCCTCTCTCTGTTCAAATGGATGGCAACATTTCATTGACTTCAGTGCAGCCAAGATTTCATCCAAGTTTTCCAAAATAATGATTCTCAGAGATCACCCCTAAATTGCAAGCATATATTTTGTGAATAATAAATCGCTCTTGATCTTGTCTACTTCTGTTTTTTCTGTCTGATAAGACTTACTACACATCAGTGTAATAATCTTTCACTTTTTTCTGCTCACAGAATAAAAAATACGGTCTGCCTCGGCTGGAAAATCCTATACAGAACACGTTCATCTCTTCATCCAGTAAGACATTTCTATGCTGGTGAATCACAAGAGCCTCCAGTGCATCTGTATTTCCCAGGTTACTCCTTTCCTCTGGAGCAGTGCTTTATTTCAGGCATTGACGTTAACACCTAGCAAGAAACATATCAGGGCTTACTGATGTCAGATGTGACACACAGATGTGATGCGTATTACAAAGTAATTTCTCTTTTAAGAGAGCACAGAAATAATTTTTTGTTGCATGTAGAAAAAGTTGCAACCTCAAAAAGACTCTTTTCATTTCCAAGGAATAGGCAGAGTAATATCTTGGTGCTGTCATAAAAATGAGTTTGTGCTCTAACTTCAGTGACCCAATAACTTGCAACACCAATATCATTCATCACACTGTCAGAAAGAAAGAACCAAGGAGGAGGGAAATAAAACATCATATTATATTGTAGAGCCAATATTTGCAGTTGCCAAGGGAGCAGGGTACCCAGCTGATTGGTGTCTAAATATCAGATCATTAAAAATAGTTCAGTTAATAACTGCAATTTTAAAAAGATTGAGTTTTAGTCTGATTTTTCAGGATAATGTTGTGTTGGTTTCTCTCCACCTACTTTAATAAGAAAAGACTTCAGTTTGGGCTCTGGGTGAATTCTGAAAATATTACTTCTCATTTTTGATTAATATCTTAAAATTATTATCTCTTTACACTAAACTTTGCCGAGATGTAATTTCTGAGCTGATTTAATATAATGCATCATGTTTCCTTTGTTCTTAAGCCATTTAGAGAAATGCAGCAGATTTAATCTGCTCTTCAATAAAAGAAATTGATACAGTGTCACATGGGATGTTCATTAAGCCAGAGAAAATTGCAACAAGTAGAGGAATTGGATGATAGGTAAGAAACTGACCAATGAAATAAGAAAAAGAGCTGAAGAGAGACTTGTCTTCAAAGAAAAAAAGTTACCGGTGAAGTTTCTAAAAGGTTAATCTTGGGTCTGATGTTATTTAAATACTTCATTAGGGACTTGGCACAAAATTGTCAATGTGATAATAAAATGTATTGATGATATAGAATTGGAAAGCACTTTAAATACAGAATATCACGTGAGGACGACAGAATGGTTTTGAAGACTGGAATAAAACATAAATGGGATGAAATAAAAAATTCAAAATGCAAGACCAGGCATTGCAGCCTAGACCCCAAAGTATTCTTAGAGTATAGCTTGCTCTGTTTGCCTTTAAATTTATCTGTATAAGAGCACATAAACTTCTAAAGGTAAAGCTTACGTCTATCTGGTCAATGGAGAGAAGTAGGTGTCTTTGAAGTCCTCATGAGTGATACCACATCTGCCTAATTTAGGTGCTTAACCTTGGGCAAATACATCCTTGCACTGGAGATAAATCTTACTACTTCATTAGATACCTAAAATGAAGGTATTAGCTAGTTACCTAAGTTAAATGAACTGGATTCATCCCTAGGAGCGTATGGGTTTAACATGTGAGACCTACCAGACTGGAATCTAAACCACAAAATTAAGAGCCTTGATGTCTCATGATGTAGAGGACGTATTAGGCAATCCAGAAATGGCATCGTTGAGTGAGAAGTCTTCATAAACTACCCCATAGCAAATGCAGAAGTTAGGAAGGGAAGCATGTCAAAATCACGTCCCTTTACATAGCTTAAGCAAGAATCCTCACTGGATTTCCTTTTCAAATTTGCAGACTGAAGGAAGAGGAGGAATCACTTAACACTATAAGGGTTTAGGAGTAAAGCACTTTGTCCAGCTAATTAGAGATAGGCCAGGATGGACTTGGCTATAACGTAAGCCAGGTATAACGTCCTGAATATTTTTAAAGGGACTGAAAACCCCGAGGTAGATTGTTTTACACACATGGATTGCCTATAGAAACTCCTGTAAGTCAGGAAACTTAAACTTTCTTAAATCAGACTCATTCCTCTATTCACAAGCATGGGCAGAGGTTTATCAAGTCTGGATGTGACAGATAAGACTGCACACTGTACTTGTAATTTCCTTATTTTTAAGTTGCAATTGAGACTCGGTCTCACCAACTTTTTTATCTTTTTCCTGTCCTTGCGTGTATTAAAAGAAAAATGACTGGATTTCTGCAGCAGCAACAACTACTCAATATAACCTAGCCTAGCTTGTATCTCTTCTGCCAGAAACAGCGTATTTAATGCTATCTCTAATGTTTTCAAATGCTGTCAAGTGAGTCCCTGTGTAAAATTCAACACAATTAAAAGGGCAAAAAATAGAGGCGTGTAGTATTTCAGTTAGTAATATTTTGTTTACTCACCTTCATTGATTATTTGTTTCATGTGCTTTGATTGTTTTTTATACATTTCCTGTGTGTTTAAAAGATTTATTGATGGTTGTTAGTGTTGGAACTCTAGCAAGGGCTTTGTTAGTACCTTAGTTGTTGTCAGATTGGAGACACCTTTTACAAGGACCCCAGTGAGGACTGCCTGGCGAAATTAAGAGTAATAAAATTGATTTTTTGATTGCTTTTTTATTTACACAAATGAGGAAATTTTCATGATTTTATGAGTCAAGACTCTGTAAAAAATATCACACAGTGCAAATGTTTCCAAGATGCTTAGAGCTAGCAGGGCTGCATGCTCTGAGATGTCAGGAAACACTTGTGGGTTTCTGCGTGGTACTGCACTGCATAACATGCTTTTTCCCAACTATGTGGAGCTCTTGGATAATGAAACTGCACCTTTTCAGAACCTGAGCAAGTAATTTAAGACATATCATCTCTTTCTGAGTTAGCTGGGGAGCCTACATAGAAAGGCTCATTTAGATGCTGTCAAGCACATCAGCGTGCCTAAATCTCTCACGAGGTCTAGTCCTCTCTCTGTGCCTCGGAAAAGTTCATTACACATTGTGTGGCTCAGCCTGTGCTTAGTCCAACTTTGAATAGAAAAACACAACCCAGTGGGAATCAACTTAGAATTATTTAATAATTATTTAGTTTCCAAACTACTCGTGAGCCCCATTAACTATCATCAGTGAAAGCCTTACAGATTGGAAGGAAACAGCAAATTTCTACATGAGCCACTCTCAAAAGTTTATCATAAAATAGGAAGTAAGGAAAGCAAAGAAGACAAAGGAGAAATGGGGCCAAACTCTTCATTGCTGCCACTCTGTAAACAAAAGCCATCTTTTGTGAGAGGTCCCTACATGAAGTATTAGCTGCATTGAGACCGTTTTGAATAAAATTAGGATGTCACTATGGTTCTGCCAGTTTTACATTGAAGCTTTTTCAGTATTAGATAACATCTTCAGGCTTTAAATATCCATTAAAATGATGTGTTTCCTCACACAGCAAAGTAGGAAAGGTATTAAAAAACCTGCTGCCAGCTTGAATTAATGACTAATCCAATAGTGTTCATGCAACGCCAGGGCAATTAAAATTATTTTTAACGTTTTAAAATTTGCATTTAAAAAAACTAACCACATTTTCCTACCTTCTTTCCAACCCTCCATTTCCCTTGCAGATAAGCTATATTCCAACCCTCACTTTTTTTTTTTCCCTGGGCAGTGATTATATACTACCTTTTAAGGCTCTAAATCAGCACTGTAATGATACAATGAAATGGCTAGCTCATTCCAATAAAAATATGGCAGTAGAATCAGACTGTAAAGTTGTTAACTCTTCCCTCCTCACTTCAAATTATATTATATCTATAAACATAAGAGCACATCCATGAATGTGCAATTTTAGAACCTGCAAAATCAAAGTTTAATTTACATATATTTAAAATAAAACTTCCAGCTAACATAAAATATAAAACTGTTTTCCAGAGAGATATTTTCTGTATGCCAGGTCAGGGGAGACTTCTCTGTTCTCATGTACTTCAAATTTTTATTACTAGCCAAAGTTATAATAGGATAGAGAAGAATGGAAGTGATGGGTGTCACATAAATGCTCTCACATCACGCATCCAATCAGCACCAACAGATGTTTAATTTTTCCTTTAGGATGGAAGTATGTTCGTCCTTATTGTGATGAGATGTTACAAGTATGTTGTTAGGTAAGAGCTCTTTCCAGAGTACTTAAGGTGACAATTATAATTACATCTTACATATATCGAAGGAGTAGAAATTCATCATATGCCCTTTAACTCATTTATTAGTTAGAGCATGCCTTTAAGGAAGACATTCAGTTTTCAGTTCAATGTGATAAAAAAATCTACCACAGTTCTTATTAACCTGTCTCACTGGTTAATTGCCTTCACTAACTGTCTTACTTTGAATTATCGTATAAGCATCAATTTCCAGGTTTGCTAAACTATCTCTTTAGATTATCTTCATACCTAAAGTTAGTTATTCTGTATAAAATCTGGAAATTATACTAAACCTCTGATAAACTGTTTTGAACTATTAAAGAAATTATTATTTATAATGACAACTAAGATGAAAACTGGATCTCTGATATTTTTACATAAATCGCATAAAACTGAGTAGTTCCCTGAATGGATTTATCTTTTGTATGAATATCCAGAAACATACAGAGAGCTTTGAAAATATGTGTATTATTTTTTTAATAAAATAACCAAAAGTTGTAGAATTCATGTTCAAGAACACTGCCTACTTTAAAAACCAAAACAACCTCCATGATATTTCGTGCCTATATATGTCAAAAAGGGAGATCTCTTTTACGATAGATACTTCAGAGACAGAGAAGGTATATTTGGTCTGAAGCCTAAGTATCATGATTCTCTAGGGCTGTATTTTAAAATGTGGCATTGTTTAATATGTCAAATCCAGCATATCACATACTTCACAGCAACATATATATTTAGCCTATTCCTACAGTATTTGGCACCACTCCTTTCATCCATCCTGCATGTCTACACTGGATCAAGTGTGCTTTTCACTTAAGCAAGAGTATTCCCTTCAGTAAGGCTACTTGAAAAATATGGATAAACTGTGAAACAGGCACTGCCGCATTGTCAGCTCTCTTATACTCTCAGTGAGATGAGGTTAGAGAAGGTGTTGCCCTTCTAAATGCACTCTCACTGCTTCCCATTAAATTTTCACCTGCCAGTGCTAATTTCCATCTATAATTCTGAACTTCTTCTGTTGGTGCTAGCGTGGTGGAGACAAAATTAAGAACCTGCTTTCAGTTCTCCCCATACAAATTAAGTATAAACTGAAATCTATGAGCAGTGATAATTAGTAAGTTCTTCCCTGATGCTGCAAAGACAAATTTTGTAAAATTTCACATTGTTGTAATTCTGTGACTTACATGGCTAACCAGATCTAACGTTAGAATCCATACCACAGATAATCTATTTAGGACAAAATGTTCTATCAATATATTAAAGAATATTCTATATACTTCCTTAAGAATTTATTACGCAGGATAAATGAAACATTTCTCACTTAAAAATCAAATCAGAGGAAAATTTGAGATTGTGGTAATGGGAACATATGCTATATTTAATAAAAGAGTTTCTCATCCCTTTGTGTTTGCATTGACTGCTCAAAGAATCTGCACCAAATTAACGTACAGTTAAACAACTCGCATTTGGGAACATCTGATATTATTTAAGCTATGTATTTTGTTTATTTTCAGAAAGTCTACATATTATAATAGCTAAGACATTAAAAAAAAGTCATAAATGAGAGGTAGTAGATAAATGAAAGATCTTGTCATTAGTTTGAAACAGGTTAGACTTACAGTTGGGTAAATCCAGATTTTCTGTTTAAGGATAAAGGAGGATTATTTTTGAACAAGAATGGGAACAAAATATTTTCAGAATTCCTATAAAGCATAAATGCTAAACATATTTTGGTCTTTGAAAGTCTGATTTTGGAAGTATTTGTGGCGCCTAAGAGGACTTGACAGCTCATGTAATCCTTGTCATAGATGTATTAGGCAAATTCATTTCTCATAGGTCGTCACATTCTAGGTCACTTTAGGTCACATTCCTCCTGTCCTTTATACGCTGTCTATCTGCCAACTAAGAAGTTGTCCATGGTTTTCTCTCCACCGTTCTCTCAGTCTGTGCTTACCTTATGTGCACTGTTTTCCATGGGAACATGGGCTATTGCCTTTTGCTGTTGTTTGTGTGGTGATTTGACGGTTGGACTCAAGTGTGCTCAGCTGTATATCCTCACCTTGGGTCATTGACTTTGCTATAGAGGGCTCTCCACTTCGCTTGGCATTCTCCTAACTGACAGGGTCTGTCATTTCTCTAGTGAGGTCCAGATGACCTCAGGGGATAAAAATGTTTTTCTAGCTCATCAGACTTTGCTTTGTTACCTGGGAAGATGTTTCGCTGGATCCAACACTCGCAGTTAAGGATCCTTTTCTGTTTGTTTGCCCTTGCCACCAGTTTCTTGGATGTCTTTCCAGGGGATTATGCATGCCTACTGCTATCCATTATGTTTTCAGATTCCCAGATGCCACTGAACCACTTGAATTCTCCTGCAATGTGTTGCTCATTTCCTGAGTCAATGTCAGATAGGTCAGAACTTGTATAAATCTATCTTTAGTTCCCTCATCACATTTCCTGCCCTCCAGATAGACTATCTCTCAGAAATTTGGAAATTAACCTTCTCTCATCCATGTATTTCCTAAATCCTCATCTGATGTTTTCTAGGTTTAGTTAAAAATTTGGTGAGGCTGTGTATCTTCTGTATTGTTTTCACCCTTCTCACTGTTCAAACACAGGCCAAATAAGCTTACCCAGACACTAGTCTACCTATCTCCAGTGTGAAACATACGTTTTTCTTAGGTCTGCTCCTAAATCTCCAAGGGCTACCTGCATAGTCCCCTCACCAATTTGGCATATTTGTTCCTTAAGCTTTGTCCATCCATTCAGTATCTTTCCTAGTACTTTCATGAACTACGGGTACAGTAGCAAGCTGATGGAATAAATATTTTGCTTTTCAAAAGCTATACTCTAAAAATCTTCTAGTTTGTACAGCCTTGCCAACAGTTGTCAGAGGCAAAATATTTTCAATTAGAGGAATTTTACTTAAGTTTTATTGCCAATTAACAGAAATTTTTGATTACTGATTCAGGTACTGAGAACAAAAGGAAAACATACACAATTAAACACTAACACTTTTCCTCCCCTCTTCCCAGGCTCAACTTCTCCCTGCTGCCAGATAACATGATTCCAGTCTTCGAGACATTTCCACACTGCATTAGACACCATCCAGGAGTCTGTATGTACATAGACTGGGGCCAGTGATGCTCCTGAACATGTTCCAAGGCTATTTTCAAGGCCATTACTTCTGCAAACTGACTAGAACCTCCAGTCCCTTCGCAGGTGGCAGCTTCTCCCATGGAGCAATTCCAAGTAGCAGCTCACCACCTCCTGATCCCTGCTGTAATTTTACAAGATCCGTCTGTAAACAAACACCATTGTTTGTTTTCAGCCTTAATTCATCATATGCTGAGGCTTCAACAGCCTGAGGAATTTGGTTTCCTCACATTATTGATTTACTGGTTACAGACTAATAAACTCAGCTAATCCCAGTCTGGAGCTTGAACCAGAACACGCCTACTGGGTAAAGGCCAGCACACATTTTTGCCACATAGCACTGGCTGGTCTTCCACCAGTAGGTTTTGAATCCTTGAATTAAAAAATCAAGACAGGTAGTCTAGTGCATAACCACAGTGGCTGCCTCTGTGCCTAACACTTCAGTGCCATGCAGAGTGTCCTCATCTGCAGCTTGAACCTCTTGCTCCCCGGAAATGTAGCATTCAAATTTGGTGGTATCTGCCATAATATATAGCAAAAATTGTCAATGGTTGAATGGTTCGTAGGGCTCAATATGAGACAATTCATTTTTATGTCACAAAAAGTGAGCGTTATTCCTCTGGAGAAGTTGGATAGCATGCCCATGTTGTCCATAATGATACTGACTTCTTTTCAGTGCTATCTGAAGTGGTTCAGGATAGTGATAGTCTTCAGGTTATTTAAAGATTTTGTTTTTTTGATTTTTATCAAGGACAATTAATCCTGTGATAGTTTTTGATGTAATTATATGTCTCTGTAGGCTTTCTATTCTCTAATACAATTCTGTCTCACAAGGTGCATCTGGGCATATAGTTCCACTGCAGCTCACTCTATTGATGACTATTTCCCTCCTATTTGAAGATATTATTTTTTCAGATTATTCTTAGACTACCATCGCACATTCTCTCTTCAACTCTGTATTATGTTACCTATGTGACCTTTTTTCAAATACAAGCAGGTGGCAGAACACTCAAATTTGCGAGCATCTAGTATCCATATTGCATCTTGGTTTCGAGTACAGAGAATTTTTCTTCTGTCTTACTCTGGATGTGATCACATATCCTACTCTTCTACTGTTATTTGTGCCAACAGCTTTGTCCTTTTCCCTGAATGCAGTAGAGGAGGGGAAAAAAAAAAAAAAAAAAAAGCTTTTTCTTACTGGTTTAGTTTTATCTTCCCTTTTCATTTTCCTGTACTGGTTCACAGGTTGCTTTTAAACTATTGCTTATGCAAATTCTAACATGGAAATTAGGATATGCTAGAAATTGACTCCTTCCATGGTGTCACTTTGCTGCCTTCCAAAGTACTTGTTTGTGCACTAATCAAATACTCTTCTTAACTCTGGATCTGACACGATAATTCCCTGTCACAGTGACCAATATAGCACCAGTTACTTCAGTTACATTAATTCAGTACATAGATGAAACTACATCAGGTTTCTAAAGATAAATTGATTTTTTATTAAGAAAACTCTTTATTAATTTATGTACATTAAATACATCAAGAATCCTAGCTGTAAATGAGCTGCTGTCTTGCTTTCTTCCTTCCAAACACATCCTGCCATAACCACTACTGCTAAGTCTAATGCTACTCTGGTCGCAAACTAACGTGGTTATTAGTACACTTAACTATGATGCAGACAGCAGAGTTGTCTTTCAGTAATCAGGTACTCACCTTCTACTCTTGTGTGCTGTTGCCGATTCTTACTGTATTTAGGGTGCTTTTCTTTAAATATCAATTCTCAGAGATAAGTGTTTTCATTTAAATGATGCTTGCAGAGAACAGTTGAGTAACATCTTATGGCCCCGACACAGCAGTAACAGGAAGGATGACACCATGATTACTTTGAAGAAGTAATTTAGAAGCCTAATTTAGAAACTACTCCTAGGATAGAGGATGATGGGATGGGGAGCATGAGTCATGCATCCACTACATTTGAAAGTTTTGGTGGTGCTGCCCAAAGTTATTAGGTCAAATTGCACTGGTTAAAGGCTTCCTGTATCTGATAAGTCCAAATACTTTTCCTAAATTTCAGGAAATGTGGACAAGAAAAATTAACTTACGAATCTGTGAAAATTTAAAATATCAGGGGATACTTCCCCCACCAATGTTTTGTTCTCTTGTGATGTAGGCATTGGTATTTGAAATCAGAACCAAAGTACATCACTTTGCATCTAGATATTTAATTTTCCTGATGTTGTATGGGGCCAATAAGTGATTGGAAAGGAGGAAGAGGACATATGTCCTGGTGCTCTCGCTGCATTTTCCCCATCCTTCCCTTTAATCTGTACTTCAGAAGATAGCCTGGCACAGGGTGCTCTGGGAGGTTGGAGCAGGGGAAGTTCCACTGATACTTCAGTTATATCCCACCCCTTGGGAGGGATATCATTTGGGTTGTCTGCTAAGGCTGTCCTCCCCTTGCAAAAGCTTTGCTTACAATTATTATTTAGGAAAATTCCACACAAGGCCAATATAAATGTCAGCCAAACAAGGATTTGTAGATCATTCCCGTCCTTCAACCAGATACATTCTAGTCTTTCTTACACATCCATTGAAAAGACCACTCACTGTCTCACTGTCTTGTAAAACACTTCAGGGTACCTTGAATGAGAAAGACAGTGGATAAAACCAGATTTTATTCAATTTAACCTTTGAAAAAAAAGAATAGAAAAAGAAAGCCAAGAAGAGAAGTCAAGCCATCAATATAGGATAACATACAAAGGCATTTTAGACTTCATTGTCATCCACTTGCTAATCTGAGCTGGTAAATTTCAGTCTTTGGAGAACCAATTGACTCATTAAAAGGTGAATTCAAATATGGCTGCTCTGAGGACTTTTTATTATTATTATTATTTTAACTTAGTCCTCCGAACAGAAATGGGAGAAAAACAATTCCTAAAGCTGCTTTACTTGCTACTTTGTTCATAATAATGTGTATACATTAGCAAAAACTTCTTTTAATATGAACACACAAAATCCTTTTCAAGGAGAATCACCAAAGTCACTTGTCATCCAAAGGGACACAGCCAGTGGCTGTAATTCAGAGTAGCTTGCTCAGAAATATTATTTTTGGTATCATTCTGACATTGCTCTGTAAGCAGTTCAGTCTAATAATGTTACTTTATAATGGACCCAAGGCATTTCTCCGTATAATAGCCCAAGCATATTCATTGCATAATTCAACACCTGATTGAAAAAGACTTTAAATTTATAAAAAACAGCTACCATTTGTGCCTTTCCTTCAGGAAGTAATCGTAAAGGCACAGCAAAAAAGAAAAGTAGCGATTGTTTTCATTCTTTTACTCATCTGTTTGCTTTACATAGTTTCAGAAATTACATACCTAAGAGTGTAATTTTGGAATGGGCCCCATTTGCAGGAAGGAGACCTTAAAATTCTTTCAGACTGCAAACGTCTTGCTATTAAGCTGAGAAAAGTGGTCTTGTGTGTTTTTGTCTTTAGAATAAATATTTCATGTTCCTCCATCCCCCCATAAAGCTGCACAGTACAGAAAGTCTTCCATGATACAGACTGTAGTGAAACCATCTCCTTTAAATCACCATGGATCAGCCTGAATCTCTGATCAGACTGCTGAAATGGCAAATTATACGTGTGTGTAGGTGTCTGTCAGTTAACAACTGAATGTCACCACTCTATGAACATTTGTATATGTAATGTATAATCCAGAGACAAAAACATATTTTAACACAGAAGTAGAGTTGGTAGTGTGTGTCAGGAAATGAAGAGTAAGCAGTGTTTTGCTATTAGCAAACTTTGCTTTTTACTTTTGCAGAGGATTTTTCTACAAATTTTCTTACATTTGCAGAATTACCAAACAATTTATACTAGGAAACTGAAGAAGCTTTCAGAGAATATTCCTTTAATAACTTCTAATGATATGAAGATGTGAAGTATCCATCTTTAAAAAACATTTTAACTGTGGAGTTCAGATTTGTGACCATGCCAAATGATTCAGACCCCTGTAAAGCTGCATTGATAGTTACAGCACATTTTCAGAGCAGGGCACGATGGTGAATCTAGCCTGTCCTTGTAACTGACTTTACAAAGCTTTAGAGAGCTGCAAAAGTCAAAGCAGTGCTACGCGAGAGCTGGACAGAGAAAGTCACAATTTGGAGTTCCTCTGTATCTCCCAAGGTTAAGGATTTTACTCTGTGTCTTCTCTCACCTGTCTGTTACTTTGTGCCTTAGAAAAGGCTGGGGATAGCAAAGTCATAAGGAATCTTTAATGTTTATGGCAGCAAGAAACCACAGCACTTTTGAGGAGCATTAACTACCGAGCACCAACTCTTTTTAATTTTTTTTTTCCTCTTTCTGAGTGATCTCATCATAGAGATGGATTCCTGAAGATTAATTCCTAAGGAAGAATTATCTAACTATCCCAATGGGAACTCTTGCCATAATTTGCTGAGAGAAACTAATTGGTAAATCATATGGAGAAAATAAAAACACTGAAATAAACCCCAAAATTATTAAAGAGAATACTTTAGTATATAAATCAATATATTTCCTTATACCTTTTCATCAGAAGTTATTTCTATTGCCTACGCTAGATATTTGGTGAAAACTCATCCACTACTTTTCAGACAAAAAATATCAGCGGAGAATGTGATTTAAGCACAAATCTGGATCACAAACGTCCTGCCTGTAATTCACAGAATTTTAGTTGTAATTTTTTAGAAATGCATTATTTAAGGATCTAACCACCTCTGGCATCATAATAGCACAATTTCAGACTTCCAGAAAATCATATACTAGGTAAAGAAAGCCTACAAGTTTGGACTTATCTTAAAAAAAAAAAAAAATTCATTTCTTCTAAATGTATTATATCTATACCTATAGTTCTGTCTATGCTTTGGCTTCTTGTATGATCTGTGTAGAAAGATTCCTCGAGAGGTTGTTCAGCATGTTAAGTTATAGTCCTCATAGTTCAGGAGGAACCTCTCTCACTGACTAATAAAAAGCTGTGGAGATTACCCTTTGTCTACTCCACCTCCTGCCAAAGTGTTAGTAATTCCAAAAAAGAAAGCCTGCTAATCCACTTAAAATGGACTTATAATGATAATATGCTAAGAATCTAAAAATAAGTCAATCTTCTATCATAAAAATCATTAAGATTATATATTATTTGTGCTACTCAGATTCTGATCTTGGTTAGAGTACTTAAGGTCCCTTTCAAATCATGGTGCAAAGAACATACCTCCTAAATTGTTTAAAGATTAATTTGAAAAGTTTCCATATGCAAAGAATAGGGGTTATTCATTTACTGAAAGTTCACCCGGTTACTGAGGTGTACATAGAAGAGGCTTATACTTGCCTAAGAGTGAGTATCAGCTTTCCTTGATGGTATGACACCTTCCTACCAAAGAATCTTTAGGAGTGAATTTATAGTTCTTGAGAGATAAGACTTCATTCACATAACATTTAATAATAGTCTTATAATAAAGGTTTATTTTTAATTTTGTGAAGCCACAGTAACAGAAAAAGCTTTGCTTGCAATAAACTATGGGGTTCATTTTAACTGTATAGTACCCGGACTGGATATAATGTTTTAACACATACCTGCCAGCTTAAGAGAACAACATGTGTTTGTAGGTGGATGTAGAATTTATCATTTCAAGTTTGTAAATTCAAATCTGTATTATTTCTTAATGCTTTACAATAATTATTACTGAAATCTTGCTCAGAAGCCGATTGCTGGGGAGCAGCAAGGACCACCTGCTCCCTGAGGGCTGAGGGCCAAGAAGCCAGTCCCACCACCCTAGCAAGGTGGCAGGGCAGCCTGAATGTAGTAGAAAGGTTCACCCAAGAGTTTAGATCACCAGGTCATGTTGATCAGGTAGGTCTGAGGTCAAGCCAAATGGACAATTCAGGTGCATATGTGGTGAGGATAACCAAGGGTAACACAGTCCAGGGCACTGGGCACCTCCCTGGGGATGAGGATGGGGACATGGTAGGGCATGGACCTGTGGTGGCAGCCCCCGTGGCAGTGCAGTGCAGCTGGGGAGCTGAAGACTGGCACTGCTGCAGAGCTGCTAAGGCAGGGCACTGACAGCCCTGGGGGACTGACACGGCGTCCTGGGCCATGGTGGAGGAGTCCCATTCGGGGCTGGTGACGCCCCCGGGTCCCTGACAACAATGTTCAGTGCACTAGGTCAAGTAGATGGCTTTCCTGGGCTTCAAAACTTCACTTGGACATTCGGAAGATAAAAACCTTCTAGGCTTTCTGTCTGAAATTTAATATTTAAATATGTTGTTTTTTTTCTTGCATACGTACTACCTAGGGGACATTAGGATAAATCAGAATTGATACAAATATAATGATCTTGCCGGACCAGGACTGTATATTTTGGGAAAACTCTATTTCCAAAACTGTACATGTGGGGAAAAAAAGAGAGAGGTTATGGACTTACCTAAACATTTACCCAGGCAAAAGGATGGTTTCATATTCCATTTCCCTTCCTTCCAGGTACATATCACAAGGCACAGGGAATTCAGCAGCCCTGGCATGACAGGGCACCTATGCTGTGCCAGAGACAAGGCTCAAGCAGAATATATTCCCCCATCCATCTGGTGCAACAGTTATGACCTTCTAGTTTACGGTTTCCTGTGTGAATTCCTCCTGGAACATACATCAATGTTACTTTATCTTCAGGATTAATTCATTGCTACTACTAAACCCTATTTACTCATCATCTTTGACGTCACATCCCAGGCATTTTACCAGCATCTCCTTTGGCATCTGGAACATATTCCCATTTAAACTGATTTACCTATAATTTCATATGTATGTTTATTATTTCCTTAATCCGTTTCAGACCTTGCACGTAAGTGTATGTGTATAAAGTAACTAGAGATATCATTAAAACTTCATTAATACTGGGATGAAATTTAAAGAGAGACCTTTATTTCTACTTAAATTGTTCAAATAAATCTGCAAATTTAGTTTTGTAACTGAGCATAGATTGGCAGAATTGGTTGTTTCCTAATAATTGTATGTTATTATTTTTTCAGAAGAATATTCTAACATCTGCCTTTTTGTTAATGTTGTCTTATTTTCTTCCTACTTACTTCCTACACACATTTCCTCTGCCTGAAAGGCCTAGACCTCTGAGACCTGCCTGATGCCACAACTACTGAGTAATGTTTCTTCAGTTTTCCTCAGCTGCTGTTTCCAGGATTCGCATGTAACAGCATTTTTTCCTTGGAGTAAAGCACACTGTGCAAGGGATAATTTTGTCATAACACCAAACAGAATAGCCCTTACACCAAATTGTGTATAACCTTTATGAACCATCCACATCTAGTTCTGGTTTTCTCTGTTAGACGTGGTTCAACTCCTTTCAAACAGGACAGCAATATTTTTTTTATGTTTGGAATGAAATCTGCAACAGAGTTGTCAGAGTTCCTGAGTCTGGAGGGTCTCCAAAGTACCCGTGAAGATATGAAGGTGATTTATTTTCAAGGTTTCTATTTTTTACTGTTTTACTTTTTGTGGACAACAGACAATGATCATGCAGGGAATAAAAAATATCTCTGGAGCTCACTAACTCTTGATGAGTGCATTGGGATTGTTTGCAAAGACCTCAGTGGTTGCTTCTCTTCCCTAGTTGTGAGGAGATCAGGTAATGTCTCACTTATTATGGTGACAAAACTGAAATAAAAGAACGATTTTTTTGGCATGAAAATAGAGGGCCATATGCTACATGTACATGCTAAAGCACAGAAGTGTGTTTTGTGGTAATAAGCAGCAAAGTTGAAAGCTCCAGGTGAAGACAACTAATAGACTGTTTAAAAACTTTTGTTAGCCATTGCACTCCAATGACTATCATCATACAGTTTCTAGGTTTTCTTAATTCATTCAGAACTGGTAAATTTGGCTTTGGTAAAAATGCATTCTCTCAATAAAAGTTCACTAGAAACCAATAATACCTATTTTTCACTCAGTTTTAATCATCTCGGTTAGGCTGAGCTTTATCAGAACTGCACCTTCAGGGAGTTCAGTGAGAATGAGACAAGGGGAGCCCAACATTGCTTCAACACTCTGTTTTAAATGTGTTCATATTCTAGGTTTATGAATATTCTAAAGACAATAAAAAAAGAGATACTGACTCTATAAACTTATTGCAAATTGTTCACACATCACTAATAATTCATTTCAACACTAAATATGCAAAAGTTAATTTACTGATTTTTTTTCCACCTTTTCACCCTATTTTATTTACATAATTGATACTGGAATTCACTATATGAATGAGATAGTTTGCTGATGAGATCCATGTGTTTTATTGTATTTTGCAGATGATTTAATTGTACACGTGGTTCCACCAAAACTTCCGTAATATCAATATGGAGAGTTTTGCATTAGATTTATCTAGCAAGGCAACTGAGCAGAGTGTTATAAATATACCTGTAATATGTCTGAATCCCTCATTACAATTTATCCAGTACAAATCTGAAACTGAACTGTGTTCATCATCTTCATATACTTTCGGTATCAGCCAGGTTTGCATCAGAAAGGTAAAGAAAAACAGATTTCAGATACTTCATTCATAAATGAATTAAAATGTTTCTTTCACTTACTGTAGAAGTTACTACTCATTCCATTGGATGTGAAACGTGCACGACACATAGCCCCAGCAAAGCTCTGAGGAGTGAGCCAGAGAAGCGGAGTGGACATAGGGTAGTTTGGTCTCAGGGATATTCCTTCTGCCATTCCTTTCAGCCAAAAAATTTTAGAAAGAGACTCCCAATTACTCTTCTGTCTCTTCTGCCATTCTTGACTCACATTTTCCTTCTCTTATGGTAAGAGTTCATATATAAAGGACAGATTTTTAAATGCACTGGTAAGTCTTTCTGACTGGTACTTTGCAGGTCAGGAAGGGATTTTCTAGATAAGGCTGAAACTGGTCATAGTTTGACAACTATTGTACTTTCCCAACCTCTTTATGTAAGTAAAGGTCATTTTAATTAGTAGAACATGTGATTACTGTTCAGGCTAAAGACTGAAGGACTACATCTCAGGTTAAATTACACTGGGAAAATAAGGTTCCTGAAGTCCTTTACTTAGAAAATTGTCCTTTTGATATTCCCCTTTTTTCTGCATGGAATAGAGGGTCAGTACGTCTGAGGATATCTACCCTGGGTGTTAGTTTGTGTGTCTGGAATAGGAGAACTGAAGAAGCAGGACAAGTAGTGTTCCCAGCTTGGAGTCAGTACGAATACCCTGTCACTTACACGGTTTCCTGTGCCTTTCCTTATCCACTTAAATATTTTAATCGACTGGAATGTTGTTATTTCAGCTAGATTAGCAATGTTATTGCCCTCTAGTGGATTTATTTATTTGCAGTTGTATAAATTATCCTGACAACATTTTAAAAAACATATGAACAGTGAGTTTGAACCAGAAAATATCCTTGATTGAGAAATATCCCATGAGTTACTTTTTGCAAGGCATGTGTCGGGGATAATAAAATGCAAATTACATTGGAAGACAGGAAACTTCTTGTATTAAGTTAAATAATGAGTGAAGTCTGTTGCAATAAAGGTTTAATATCCACCTAGCCGTGGCACCAAACAAGCAAGCACAGCATCACCTGCTAAGTTCCAAACCATACAACAAGACTGAGTGGGTGACTGTCATTTCAACGCTGCAGTACGTGTGTTATTATGTCTCAGTCGCTCTCAGACATTGTTCATGTTTCGTTGTAGCTTCAGTGCTTGGTGAAATTTCTGAAACCAGTCAGCATGTCAAACTTGCAAGGCTTCTGCTGGGGACACAGGGCAAATCTTGGGTAATGCTCTATCAAAGAAAAAGAAAGGGTAAGCACTGAAAGGGAACAAAAGAAAATATTGTCAGAAGCGTGCTACAGAATTATCAGGGCATGCAAAGAATACAGCAGGTTTTCGAATGACATTACTAAGATTAGAATTGAAGGGACTAATCTAATAAAGATAGTTAAGGTGAGTAAAACATATACAGATTTTAAAAAGAACCCACTAGAGTAAGTACTTAACTCATTGACTTCTAAAAGCACTGTTTAATGAACCTCACTTGCCATTGCAAATTGTACTGAGCATCAATCTGCGTAGTTAGACCCCTTCAAACGTGTGTAAATGTGGCCTTTATATCTAAAATGAATTATATTTTATATGTTTTAATTTGCAACAGGAATCAATGGAAGTCTCTTTGGGATGTGTCTGAATTTTTATGAAATATGGATTGATGGGAATAAAACATGGCTTCACAAATATCACAAATCTACATGCTGCAGCAATTCTAGTATTGACATAATTTGGTCATTTAATTTGTTTTAAATATCCAGTGGGTGTTGTTTTAATATTTGGAGTCCATCAATAAGACTTATGTCACACAATAAGGACTAACATAACTATTTATTAAATGACTCATTATTTTTCTAAACCATTTCTTAGCACATAGTGGGCTTGAAAGCCCATTTCTCTCTCGACTGAGAGAAACTGGTTACTGTAAAATCCGTTGCTTGCACTTTGAAGTGAATGGGACTACTTTGGATTTACACTGGCAGGGCCCCGAGAGCATTAATAGGCTTTACCTACCCTAAGCAGCCTCACCTGGACCTTCACCCATCCGCTCTGCCCATGGGCACCAGGGTTTCTTTCAAGCTCATGCCTGGAGACCCAGATCCGTCCTGAGTTATGTTGTAGGTGTCCCTGAGACACTCCGTAGGTGTCCTGCTGTCCTGGTTTGTGGGGTTCCTGGACAGACCTCACATCTATGCTTTGTTTCCAGCCCTGTCTCCTGTTACTCCTGAGGGAAACTCTGGGCTCACCTTATCTGGGACTTTTGATGGACCCTATCCCTCCCCTCACCCTGACCTGATGCAGTAGGGCTGTCCCTTTGTCAGAGAGGGCACTGTCCTGCCTGGTGCTGTACATGCTCTCAGCTCTTGGATGGTCCTCTTCAATGGAAATAGTCAGGCTCTTGCAGGTGAATAAAGTGAGAATTTTTCCCTAGCAAATTTATATCCAGCATCAGTAAATTAGGCATAAATTTATATTTGCTTGAATTTTCTGAATCATGTTTGATGTTTCTGAGTTTTAAGGGCAGACAAAACTCCTACACATCACTCATAAAGAATTAAATTTTTCTACAACGTATTTCTTGTGTTATGCTGAATATTTTCTAATCTGATATTATTCTGCTTCTGTCATACACAAGCCTAATACATTCATAAAAATCACCTTTCACTTATAAACATGTCAGGGGTTTTAAACAATTTTTAACAATGGTATTTAACTATTATTTTGTACCTACAGTTTAAAATTCGTTTTCAGACTGCATAATTTGCCAAATATATTCTCACAGCAATTGCTGATTTAGGCAAAAAACACATTGGGATCCCCAACTACAGGGCACCAACAGTTCATTTGTTAGTAGGGCAGAGAAGTGACTAAATCCAAAGATATCTTTTCTTTTATCTTGGTTTGGTTAAACATTTTCCTAGTAATTTTGTCCTTGCTGCATCAACGTATTCCTGGCAATTTCCAGACTAAAGATCTTTTCTCCCAATTCAGTCAAGCAGTAATAAAGTCTCATAGTTCCGCTTCTTGATCTCATCCTATTACTTCATTATTTCTTCGTTCCATTGTTCCAATCACAATGTTCTCAGATGGTATCATTTTTCCTGCTTTCTCTTAGATGCACTAATATCTCATCCTTACCACAGATAATCAATCTCTTGTCTACATCTAAAAAGGATATTCCTCCATTCAGCTTGACTCATCATTTTTTTAATCACTCTCTTTCCCTGGTTTTTGGTTGAGTTTTTTTTTTTTTTGTATTTTTATGCTCTGCTCTTTCCTTATTATGGAGCAATAGAAAGTGTCTTCAGAGGGATGACACAAACACAACTTACCACTCTGAACAGGGAAGAGATTCCTTCTTCCATCCACCACAGAAGTGAAAATGTCTCCCAAAGAATGGGGGAACACGCAGAGACATTAACAGGGAATGGTGAAAGACGGTGATGCCTGAGAAGGCTGATACTCTTCAGGGACATATCAGAAATTGTAAGGTCATGCTCTACCTCTCTGCTGCTTCTCAATCTTATAATTTTTTTCCCCACACTATTCTTTTGTTTTCCTTCCTCTTTTTTCTACTATCTTATAGATAATTTGAGCTCCATAGGTAACTGGTCATATCTTCTACAAGCAAAAGGAGGAGGATCATGAAAGGTAGACTAAGTTTTACCCATGACCTACATCCAGGAAAGCAATGTAGACTTTGTACAGTTGGAAAAACTTCAAAATTTACAACCTACTATTAGTGAAACTCTTCCTGGAGCATTCTGTTACAGTATGCCAAGTCTCACACGCAATTAGATACGAAGTAGAATTTTCAGAAGTACCTGAAAGTAGAGGAAGTCAAAGTTTCACATTGGTCTGGTGCACAACTAATTATATAATTAATCCGAGTCCATATGGAGGCAGCAGTGAAAAAGGATAGCAACATAGCTTAAAAAAAAAACCCAACCAAACAAAAAGATCTTGTGTAATGACGACATTTTCAAAGACCTAATTGTTCATTTATCTTCATCTTAACTGTTGATGGCTCAGATATGAGAGATGCAGGATGACTAAAGTTAGTTTTGTTTCTTTAATCTTTATGTCCTAAAAATCACAGAGCAAATTCATTTTCACCAACTTGGTGAAGTGTTATACATAATTTTAGGATGGGACTTCTGAGGAGAATGTGTAAATGGAAAGAAGACTCAAAGATTCTGGCTCTTCACATGTACTCGTCAGAGGGTTTTTTCTCACTTGGAGCAGTATGAAGTGGGAACAATTGCAAATTCTTTGACTATAATGAATGAGTATGGTAAGAGAACAGAAACGGGGCGGGGGGAAAGATATTATCTTCCCTCTCCCTCCAAGGAAATTATAAGTAAAAGACTTTGATTGGGGGCCACAGAAATAAAGTCTCTGGAGCTGTTTCAGCTTAATTCCAGATAATAGCTCAAAGGAGGGAGATGGTACTAAAGAATACCGTTAGTAGCCTCACACATTTTGAAAGGGAAGTTCTGGTTACTAGGACATTTTTTGTTTGTTTTCCATTTATCTGCAGCTGATGAGGTTTCCAATTGCAATATATTTGAATTACCATGACTAGTTTTGTTTTCAGGTACAAGATTCATCTTCCTTAAACATTCTCCAGCATTTCCTTTAAATGCACTACTTAAAAATAGCTAACTAACCAAATAACGACAATTCTGCACTCTAATTCTAGTTCATTAGAATATTCATAGAGAAACACAACCAAGAAATACAATGCTGAAGTGAATTCATTAAAGAACTTAAATGAATATTTCCAGAAATAATTTGCTGTATTCACTAGATTACCTTAATGAAAATTACTTGCATAAAGAGTAGGTTACTCAACACAAGGTCATGTCCTTGCATGCCTCACTTTGGTTGTTGTTCTAAACAGCACTGGTGTCATATTTTGCTTTTCTATGCCATACTGTCTACTGCTCTACTCGTGAAAGGTTTCTAGCCATACTGGCCACAAGTTGTTTATAAGGCACTACACACTCAGAGGTGCTGTTTCTTCTTCTTCCCTGTCTTCATTACGGAAACTAAGTCAGTGGTCTTCCTGGCTGTAGGCATTTAGGCTGAATAAGGCACCCAGCTTATTACCGCAAATAGCAAGGAGAAGAATGATATGGTGAGCAGTATCACTGCTCATCTTGAAATGACCCCTTTTCAGCTGCCTTAGTAACAGGGTGGTCTTCAATGCCGTGGACCAAGGTTCAAAAGTTATCCCGTTCTTGCTTCTTTCTCCTCCAAATGGCAACACGTGCCCTGGCAAGTGGCATCTATTCCTGGCGATAAAAGAAAAAAAGTGGCCAGAAGAGACTATCTGTATTCATGTACCAGAAACACTTCATTTTAACTACTTAACTTACTCATCTACGAATATAGGAAAAATTATCTAGAAAACAAGCTGATGCGGTCAGTATATTTAACAATTAAGGATCTTCAAGTCCATGTTTTGAGAAGAGCAACAAGATGTCTTAAAACATGGCTACAGTCTGATTATTGACATCTCCATAGGGTCCCGACAAACTTTAGCCCTTTTGGATCTGTAAAGGCAAGTTTACAGACTATACTGGTAACTATTATGAGGAGCTTTGGGTTTCTGAAAAATGAGATCACTTCCCAAAACTGTACAATACTGTAATTACATCACAATCATATTGTTGTCATCATGTTCTCAGAATGGCAAGCTCATACCTTTCCAAGCAAGTACATTTTTAATCATTAAATGAAAAGCTTTTAGTTCAAAGTGCTAAGGAAAAAATGTATCATTTGTCAGTAAAAATGAAGGGAGAAAATGCTAGTGTATCAAAGAGTAGTCCCGTTAGTCAGCACACTAATGTGTTCCACAAAAGCCCACAAACCTTCCCATCATGTGAGGATTTTTCCTGACAAAAAAAAAAAAAAAAAAACAAACAAAAAAAAAAGAAGAAAAATTAAGAAACTTATCTTTAACAAATAAATTTAATTTATGAACAGGAGAAATGCAAATATTTCTCTGCCCTATATTCATTCTCACATTATCAAGAAGTGGAACAAGTAAAAATCTTCCAATGGAAAAAAAAAATAATTCTATACAAACTTAAATCCAGATCAAATATAAATCTTCTATTTTTCAAATGTTGATTGCATTGTATACCTATAATTCATTTAAAAAATGATTCAGTGCATTGGTCATTTGGTCAATCTACTCTGCTTTGAGGCAGGACTAACTTGAAAACTCTTATTTTTAAAAATTATCTGGCCTTTCTAAGTAACCTCTTCCAATGTTTACATATTATTACAGCAATGAAAAGAAAATACCTATTCTAAATATCTTGGTTTTAAATTACGTCAAATTTATCCCACAGTGGTGAGGGATAAACGAATTCTTTTCATGGCACCTGTACAGTTTCACAGATATCATTACCATGTCCTCTGCACTCACTTCCTTTCTAGGCTATACTGATCCAATTTTCAGTCCAAGACAAAAGCTTTTCTCACGTTCTTTTAAATCTCTGATCACTTCATTACTCCTTTCTGTTTGTTTTCTCTCAGAGAATGGTGCCCAAACCTAAACTTCTAGCTGAAGCCTTGCCAGGACTTAGGAAGTAAAAATGTCACTCAGAACTGTCAATTTTCCATGATCCATTCCCAGAATGATATTTGCCCTTTTTTGGTAAAATTTTATAAACCTTAATTCATATTATGGCACATCTATGCTATTCTGTAGTCTTTCTTGCATTGATCTTCCTCCTTTTGTATTTGCCTATATAACATCTTTCCCAAGTACGGTACTTATATTAGTCATCATTAAATTTCATCAGATTTGAGATCTTTTCTCTGACATACATTGATCTCCAGAATACTTGCAAACTCCACAAATACTGTGCCATTTGTAAATTGCATCGCTATACCCTTCATTTCATTGTTTAAATCAATAATGAAAACATGGAATAGACCTTCAGAGAAGCTATTTCCCTGAATGGGTCAGCTGGGAGAGAAATGCATCACCTTTCCAGTTTGACACAAAACTATGAAAACTGAATGTTGTCAATATTTTTTCAACATCTTCTGGTAATTTCTTCTAGACTGTGTAAAATCAAGATGATGGTATACTGCTAAAGAGCTGGATTTCTAAAAACTACATTAAGAAAGGAACCTTTTTCATCACGTAGTCATGCATTGTCCCATATTTTCAGACTTAAATCCATGCTGCCCTCCATGGAAAACATATACTAAACTGATTAGTGAATGTACCAAGTAAAATGGAAATATTTGTTTTGTCATGGCAACAAAGGGCTTTCGTGGGAAACAGAGCATTCAGCTAAAACACATAGAGCAAACAGTTACGTATATTTGGGAACTGAACTACCAAATCTTGAAAATGCAAAATGTGAACTGTTTTGACGGTATGGGAAAGTAGGAAAATGGAGATTCCTGGGTGCCAGTTCAATACGATGACGCCAAATGTCATTGTATGAAGTACTGTCAAGTAACCTGAAATTCCTGAGTGTTGGAAAAGCACATATCCAGTGATACTACTTTAAAGAAAACAGTTAAGAATATGTGGTATGTATTGGCAAACCATGCTACCTATATCATGATTTAAAAGGGAAAAAGTTAATACGAATCCAAGGAACTGTATAGCATGATTAGGAAAAAGGCTTAAATTTCATTAAGTATTTGTAAAATGCCATAATGAAAAAGTGCCCTTAATACATACCAGAACCACTTTTGAATACTGAAGTAATCTTGTTAGACTGAAGACCTAAGTTCCATAGTCTTTGCATTACCTGAAACTCATGTTATAAAAATTAAACACTATTTACTTTTCAAAGTTATTAATGCTTGTCACATATACATTAGTCTGTTCTCTTATGCATTAGCAAAGAATTTGGTTGTACTGTGCTACAGGAAATTATTTAGGTCAAATATAGATTTCCTGAGACAGGTCCTTTGGTAGCAAAAGTTAGTCCCATTGAAAACAATGAAAATATCAATCTACACCATATTGACCTGAATCCTCACCTGAAAGCTGGAAATGCATCTATCTGCTCTACACTTTTTAGAGGTGAATTTTTAAGCAAATGATTTTTAATTCACAGGTTGTTTGCAGAACACTTACTGGAATTTCCAATTATTGTATGAGCCTTCATAGCTTCTTAAGTCAGATGATTATTATTCATGGTCCCTGAATATTTTCTGTATGATCATATACTTACAGATGTATTTGAATTCCTCATCTCAATGTAAAATTAGCTATTTTCTTTTGACTATTGATCACTTACATGGTTTGAAAAAAATTTTTCTCTCTGTGGGTATTTAGATTTTTAACCCTAAAATTTTAGCTTTCAACTGTTCCTATGATAACCTTTCCTCAGAACTACATCGTCTAAGGAAGAAAAACAAGCACAAAGCTTAGAGTTAGACACTTGAACACTACGAGTATATGTATCTTAACATCACTTAAGCAAAAATGAAGCACAAACAGCACAAAAATAAATAAATTTCCAACTAAATTGTTTTATGAACTCCAGTCTCAAAGCTGTAATGATAAACATGGGAATGTCCTAACAAAATGTGAGAATCTTCCTAAAAAGTACAAATGTTTTCATCTGCCGTAGGATCAGTGAGAGATGAAGGTTTGAAAGTCTGAAGACCCCTCACCTCATAAAGCCCAGTTATGATATGAAGGTGATTTTTCAGTATGAATGGCTGGACACAGTAATAACGGTAATAATACTAAGTAATATGAACAGTAAAAAAAGGCTTTCTGAGGAGTTAATAAGTTAGGCAACTGCAATATCAATCAATTAATGTAATCCCTGTGTAAGCCTCGGGCGATGACTAAGCAACTTAATAAACAGCACTAAATGCACTTTTAAAAATAATTATCTATATTAGCAAGTCTCTTTCTAATTCTACTATTTTGCCTTTCTTTCATTTTTATTTCATCTTTTCCAGCACAGGACAATGAAATAGATGAAGTGTAAGCCTAGTGTTTTCAAATATGCCTGTGGGATAGGTTTGTCCAGTTCCCATAAAAATTAATGAGAACTAGGTGTTCAAATCTGCTAGGTTGCCTTGAAATTTCATCCTGAAAGTATGAGGACTATTTGGAAGCCTCTCTCAAGCTGAAGGTCTAAGCGTAATTCTGCCTCTTCTTCATTTGTGCATGAGTAAGAACATATGCTTAGGATCTCTACTGGGACCCCCCTTAACGATATGGAAATATTGTATAGCCAGCTCTTGTGTTTTTATGAAGTGTCTTGCAATAGAGAAGTTAGAAGAAAATAAAATTGAGAAGACCAGAAAAATCCCAGAAGGAAGACTGAGGAAAGATATAAAAACTGGTACATCTTAGATTAATGAAAATTGAAATTATAAATACATTTAAAAATATATAAATAGGGGCTTTCTTGACAAAAGATAATTCAAAACATTACAAAGACGAGGATTGTGTTTGTGCTCACGCACTGTACAGAGCAAAATTGGAGGGGGGGGAAGGTATGGTGTTGCAAAAATCTTCAGTAGTTTTTGTGTCTTTTCAGCACCTGAGTTATACAGGTCACATCAAACTGAACCAGTAAGACTTTATAAGAGTCCACACCATAATCTAACTACTTTCTCTGTGTTCCTCCCAGAATACAGACACAATCTCACTCCTTGCCAGTGTCACTTTTACCAGTAGGCATGCATAAAGAGACTTTTCAAGGCTAGTTGTGCCTCACCACTTCATCTTCCCATCTTTTTCTTCATTGTAATTTTGCCCGATACAACACTAGAAATACAACGAATTTAAATCTCTTTTTGTAGCTCTATACACACCTACAATAAAATCACATACACAGATGGGTTTGAAGTGCATGTCTTTACGTGAGGTCTTTCCCTCCAGAAATGCAACAGTAATATTGTGGCATCAGATTCTAAGAAATTTCCTCCTCTTCCCAACAATCACTTCTACACCAGCATCTTCACCCTCTTTCATATATTTTATGCAAATATTTAAAATTGCTGTTGCTAAGGTCATGACTGCCACTGAAATCGCAAAGAACAGCCACGATGGCCATGAAATTTGACTGATGAAAAAAGTTAACAGGGTAAAATTCAGTTTAGGCCTCATTACTTTAAAATCAATCCCTATCCTCTCCTTCCAGAACAAGTATAAAATAAAGAACACCTGTAAGAGTAAGAAGAGAGTGTTCACATTGCTCTAAATAAGAAGTAAACTGTGTTTGAAATAGAGGAACTGAACATTATTTAGCCAGAGGAGCATGGGCAAAAGAAAACTAAGTCAGGTCCAAACTTATATTCCCCAAAAGTAGGTAAAATCTGATGCAACTAGATCCCCCTGTACTCAGCACTGGTGAGGCCACACCTCGAGTATTGTGTCCAGTTTGGGGCACCTGAATACAAGAGAGATATGGAGGTGCTGGAGCGGGTGCAGAGGAGGGCAACGAAGCTGGTGAAGGGCCTGAAGAATAAATCTTATGAAGAGCGATTGAAGGAGCTGGGATTGTTTAGTTTGAGGAAGAGAAGGCTGAGGGGAGACCNGATCCTGCAAGCATGCCTTTTCAGATAGCGTAGCCCTGGTAAACTTGTCTGCCCTACTACTCTAAAGAACTCATTTTCTGAATCTTTCCTTCCCTTCACCTTCCCAACTTTTTTCACTTTGGGATAAGCGGGTTTATAAAAACACACCCACACTTCGATATTGCCGCACTTAAAAGCTGCATTTCTAAAATTGTTCAATGTTGCTTATTAGACCATCAGCATTTGAGTTAAAAAATTGAAATGGCAATTGCAAGCTTAATACTAGTCTCATGAGCATTATTTTATAGCTGTCTTTGACCTGAGCACTATTTCCCAAATGATAAAAGATTAACCAATTATAGCTAGAGGGTGCTAAGACAACCCTAACATGGAAGAAAGGCTGCCAATAAAAAGGGAAAACAGGCTGTAGTTGGAGGAATACAGACACAGAGAAACTGAATCCTCTGTGAGTGATTTTTCCTCTCTCACTCGAATACCTGTTTCTGTCAGATAAGTACCTGCCACTTTGGGTGTACCTGCATTTCAGAATGGACTAATACATAAGTTTAACCTTGAGTTTAACCTCCCATTCCCTGCAGGCTGGCCTCTTCAGACACATTTTCAGGTGTGCCCTTTTAAAACACATTTTCTACTGTTAGCAGTGCCCTCTCTTTACAAGCCGTGTGCAGTTTCTTCTTCCCTAAACTCTTCTTTCAGCTCTTGGTGATCCACAATCTCATATATGAATGGTATAAACTAAAATGATCTTAAGGAGTGATACGTGTGTGATGCTTTCGAGGAGAGTAACTCCAGTTCTTGGGCTACCAAAGCAGCCAAACTACTTTTTAGAACCTAAACTTTAATTCACGCAAAAGCAAATATCTAAAGAAATTACGCTGTGATGATAAAGAATCCTGGAATATATATACCATGTTTAATAATTTTTTCTTGAGTCTGCAGAACGATAACTCTAAGACATGCAGTGGTATCATTAATGACACTGGTAATTAACTCTGAAACTCACCACTGATGTTTAATGTTAACATTGCTATCTATTTTACTGCTACTCGTTTCGCCAGATGCATGCAATCCATCTATGAAATTCCACACTCTTCAAGTGCCAAATGCAACGCTATTCCTCCCAAACTCCTGTTGCCAAGACTCATCTTTCCCCAGGTAACACTTCCAACATCCATTTCTGCTGTAAACATATGGGGAGGAAAAAATGTACTAAATAGCGTGCTGAAAGCTGAAAACGGACAATGTTAAACTAATTTCTGTAGACAATAAGATAAATGACACAGGTTGTAAGAACAGTTAAATTGGGGAGGTTAATTAACAGAGTAATTTTTTAAAAAAGGTGCATTTTAACTACGTTGATGCGGAATTTCCAGACAGGTTAGAGCAACACAACCTGGGACAATCACCTTCCATTCCAGATTCAGCTTGATATGCAGTTACGGAGGCTTTTGTGTATAAGTTATAGAAGCCACAGGGTAACTCGAGCTTGGCATGCTTTTGAAAACATAGTATTTATGACAGGCACCCGTTTGTTTCTTTCTTGACCAAACCCCTTCAGTATTTCTAAGAGGACTTTGCTACTTTTCAAGCCACTTGGCTATGCCGGAGTATTCTCTCTGAGCTCCTCATGTTTTCTTCCTCCAATCTGTCAGACTCGCCCGCCGCTGCCCTGCCTTATTTATTTCTGTTCCACGCGCTGCGTTCCTCTCGGAGCTGTTAACGATATCAAACTGATACACGAGGCACCTTGTAAAAACGAGGGGGGTAACATTCAACGCAAATTGTTAAGCCTTTACAACACCCACCAGACTGGCAATCCCACACAGCTGTAATCCCAGCCAACAGCCGACAGTCCAGTCCAGAGGAAGTAGAACAGCTAGAGCTCTTGGCAAGCCTTTGGCTGTAAAGAATTTAATTGTTGTTGAAGGTGTCCCTGTTCGTTGCAGGGGGGTTGGACTAGATGTCCTTTAAAGGTCCTTTCCAATCCCAACTAATCTATCCCTTAGTTTGAGAGAGATATATGTTGGGAAATTGCTGATGGACGCGATGCTTGAACGGGCCTCTCTTGCTCTGCAGACTAAGGCAAAAATCAGAAAGCATGGAGAGAATGCACCAGGAGTGGGAGAGAAAACAGCAGCGTGAAAATTGTCATAAAGCAGAGAAAATAGTTTGATGTGAAGAGTTACACAGAGTAAATAAGTAAGGACTTGGCTGCATCAGTGCATTTTTTGGATCTATTCTTCACTAATGCAATATTAACTCATGTTCCTAGAAATGTTCTTATGAAAATTTTATTATCAAAAAAAGAGAATTTATTATGTATTATTATTGTTGCGTTCTTCTTGATGTTTTTCTTTCAGAAGCCATTTCTCTTTCACACCGTACCTTCTTTGTCTTTAAAATGTATTTCTCTTTGTCTTCAGTTGCAGAATTCTGTTTTCTGTACCTGTTTCTCTTGGCCACTTCTCCTGCCTTCAAGAGATCAGGAGACACTTGCTCTACCTGCCGAAATGGGCGTTGTCACTAACAAAGACCAAAATAACTAGAGGCCTGACAAATGCCTTACAGAAGAGATTTTATCCTCAAAATATCCCCCCGAGACAGAGAAATCATATTGCAGGCTAGAAAATGATGCTTGGGTGAGATGAACTCGATTCGTAACTCCCTGAACAAGCACCCGAGTAACTAAACCCGAGTTGCCTCTGCTTTGTGCAGACAGATGACTTACAGAGGTCTTGTTGAAACCAAATTAGTCTGTGATATCACGACTCTGTGAATTAGAAATTCAATTTATAATTTCATATTTTTTTAAAAAAAATGTATACGCTTTCAGACTTTCTCCCTCTCTGACTTCACTGGCTTTTTGCGAAAAACCGCAACCGAACAAGAACCAAACTATCCTGAAATATTACTGACCTTGATGGTTCTAGAAATCTTCCTTGTGATCCTACGACAACTTTGTTTTGGGTTTTACGCTGTCATTCATCTTTATTTGTACCTAGGTTCTTTATAAAGCCATCGGCGGAGCCGCTAAGACGACACGGTAAAGCGCACTGGGGGTATCAGGGGGTGTGAGTCAGTTCTGCGTCCTGAGCAGCCAGCCTTCTGCCGTGCGTAAATGAAGAATGGTAGATACCTGACGACAGGCAGTATGAGCGGGATCCTGGCAGGAATACATACCCAATGCAGTGTTCCCTCCTGTTAAACCTCATTTGTTGCCTTCACGTCCTGTAGGACGTTTCAAACAGCGAAGCAGAATTCATAGGGACACATCTATGAAAGTTTCATTCCATGAGTAAAAGGCCAGGTGTTTAGAACCTTTTTTTCCAAACCAGAACTAAACGTAGCAGTGTGAGATGAATAGAGGTGCGTGAGATATGTGATATCCACCCTCAATCTTTGCAGTTTACTGTATCTTTTAATGAACTTCTCTGCTCTTTGAAAGTTCCAGCTGGTACTATCAGCAGCTAAGCGACACAAAATGCAGAAAGAACAACACATAGTATTTTTATTTTTTAGCTATTTTTTATTCATGATACGAATTTCTATTCAAAATTGATATAGAGTGAAGTGGAAGATTTTTGCCCTGTGTTCAAAGCTGGGTATGGGAATGTTTAACGACACCTATGTCTGCAGTATATATTCTACAGAGTCTAAGAAACTCAGTTGGTAAATGGGCTGGTTGGGAGCACAGGACACAGACCTCTTCCTGCTTTTTAAAAAAGTTAAAAAATTTAGAACTAAATGGAAATCTCAGTTTTTCAGCTTTGCTTCCCTACAAACCTGCTCACTGCTTACTCATTCCTGATGCGGACCGCTATAGGCAAGAACAGAAAAACCACATTGGTATTTAATGAAGATAAAAATCTGCAAGACACTTATAAAGTATATGACTTGAATCATTCAAGTACTTCAACAAACAACTCCCATTTCTTTCCAATTGCATATTTCTGCTTCCTTCTTTACTTGTTTACTTACCCTTTCATCTTTGTTGCTTTTTTCTGCCTTTTCTTTAATCTCTCTCATAATCTCATACACACATATCTACAAACAGCCCTCTGTATGGAGTTTTAAATTCTTTACTATTTCTTTTTACCTTGTTACACGTCCCATGAGGCTCTGACCCTACTCCTGTGTGTTCCTGACCACACCTTATAAATATTCAAAGCCCTTTCCCATCATTGCTAGAGCTTCTTCCCTCACACAAGCACTCCTCAACGATATTTTTCACTTCAAAGATCTCCTCTGTCCTTCATATGCCTTGTCTCTTCCCTTGGCACTCATATTCTCGCATTGCTACTCTCTTTCCCTACCAATCTCTTTCTTTACCTGCGTGGTCTCCCTCTCTCTTCCTCAAACACACTGACAAGTACACAGGTGCTTTTGTTCTCCACCGTTCTCTTCATACCACTGCTTTTCCTCTTCCTTCTTCTAATGGATACAGTGTCAAAGGAAGGATGTAGCTGTATCTATGGCCCCTTGCTCTTCACAGTAGCCACAGCAGTCCTGACAGGGCAGATGAATGACATTCCAGCTACAATAACTTATCTATTTCCATTTCTGTTTCCATTTCTGGGTATTAGACTAGCGGCAGACTCTACAAAATACACCAGCAAAAGCAGAGATAGCGCTCACTAAGAGCACAAACGAGAAGGAGGTCCCTTAGGAGAAGAGGAAGAACAAAAGGGACAGTATAAAGTTAGGCAGTTAGCGTTTCCTTACACGCAGCACAGTGATTAATTCACAGAGTAATAAAAGGAAAGAAATTCCTGATGTACTAGAAGCAAAACAGGTTACTAGATCTCCCAATACAATCCACTGCCCTAGGACTGGAGAGACGAGACCTGTAATATTCCTGCCTATCAAACCTCTGTGTGGAAGAGATTCCACACTCCTGCTAAGTATCTTGTTCCAAATCCTACTGCCATCACATTTTAGAAAGTTTTGTCTAACATTGAGTATGGACTTTCTGAATAATTTGATTCGTTCTTTCCTTTATCCCAAACCGTGAAAGAATGAAGTATCTCTGTTCTTTTCACAGCAACACTTCCCATATAAAGAGACCGTTTACGCTCAGTCTTCTCAGCATAAATAAATAGCGTTCTTTCAATTTTTACACATTACCTTCAAAATGTTTTAATATTTTGTTATTTTCCTCTGGACTATTTCTTGTTTGAGACCAAACACAGCTGGCTTCATCAATCTCTAGCAGAAAAATAATTTGTCCTGTCAGTTGTACTGCACACCTATTAATACACTCCACAATGAGGTTGTCCCATCTTTTTCTTAACGGTACCACGTTGATGATACATATTTACTTCATAGTCCATTACAGCCCCCAGATTCCTTCCTGAAGTGCTGCTGTTTTACCAGTATCCTTTTGCTTTTACTTTTTGATTTTTCTTCCCACATGTAATTTGCATTTGTCAGTATTAAGTTTCCTCCTGATGGTTCCAAGACATTTCTGTAATTCGTTAAGATCATTTTGACTTCTGATACTGGCCACCAAAGTGCTAACGGGTCCTTCTAGCTTGCTGCCAGCTCAGTATCTCGTGATTTCATTATTCACATCACCAACAATCTGAATAGAAAATGCCTTTAACATCAAGCAGGTAATCTGAACAAAGTATATCAGATCAGGAATTCTGCTTAAATACTATTACTTTTGGTTAGGCAGAACACGACTTCTTCATAGATAACCACCTAACTCTTAAGGTATCAAATGAGGTAGAACCTTCCACATTCTTACATCCTACTCCTAGGTGGTGTCAAAATTGTACACATCTAATCCACGCGCGTTTTAATTTTGGCCATTGACCTCAACTATCTGGGTAAGGAGATTTCATCTGCCAGGTATGTAGGTCTTTGTACTTCCAGGCTGTTCTGTTTGTATCACAATCAAGTATCTTCACATCTTTGTTAATAACCAAAAAAGAAATAAGATAAATTTTCAAACCTCAGAATTTTTAAATACCTTTTATTTTATTTTTTCAGGAAATTTGTCGCGTCCTCCCCCCGTTTTTGCCCCAAGATGCGTTATTGCAACAGCTTGTCTCACCGGCCTTGTGGACCAGCCCACCTTCCTTCGAGTGGATACCATACCAAAGGGCTGCATAAAACGTTGCAATAACCATCAAAATCATGGCAGGAGTAGTTTATCTGCCATAACCACAAGGCCTTTTGAACATCAGCACGCAGTCTGTCTGCCCTAGAGGTAATTTCCACGTTGTTTTCCCTTAAATATACGACCGCATGTTTGGACGCCTTAAAATAAGGCTTCCCAGCCAGCTCAGTGCCCAGATTTTGGCCTGGCTGGTTTGCGCCACCGCCAACCGCGGCCTCAGGCCCTGTCAGCGGCCAACCGCGGATCTTCCCCTCAGCCGCGGAGGAGCGAACGGCCGGGGGACACCTCGGCGACTCCGCCGCCGTCCTCCCCCCCCGCCACGGGCGGCATTCCCCTCAGCGCCATCCACCTCTCCGCCTCGGTCACCGCTTCAATTTGCCGCCCTCAGCAGGCGCTCCTCCTCCCTCCCCGCCCGTTGCCGGCGCCGCGGCTCCCGGCCACCCCAACCGGGGGCTGGGAGGAGCCGCCGGTCCCCGGCCCCTCAGCGGCGGCAGGGGGACGCCGGGGCCTGAGGGACAAGCCGCCCCCTCAGCCGGCCTCTTCTCCGGGAAGGGGGCCTCCCGCCCCGCTCGGCCCTTGCGCGGCTGCTTCGTTACGTTCGGTGTGAAGAAGGGCCGGGCTCCCCTAACGGGTGACCACCCTCCAGCAGCCGCCCTCGGCGGCGGCAGCAGCGCGGCGGGTCCCGTCGCCTTTAAGAGGGCTGCGGGGCGGGGCTCGGCTGAACATTCTGGAGTGGAGGGGAGCGGCGGGGGGCC
>VXAK01013567.1:177989-194291 GCA_013399435.1 Arenaria interpres
GGGGCGGAGCGGGGGGGCGGAGCGCAGCCCCGGCCGCCCGCACCCGCGGGGGACGGGGGAACCCTCAGCCTGGGCACAGGGGGGGAACCTGGGGCGTAGTGGGAAGGCTCTGTGAGTATCTTGGACTTCACATACCGCTGTGTGGCTGAGTTTCCCTAGCCTTTTATTATTATTATTATTATTATTATTATTTTTATAAGAAGAATGAATGAAGGAGCGCTACGGGCGCAGGGGGAAGGGAAGTCGAGATTTTGGCACGTTTCTTTGTGGTGGGGTGTTTGACAAAATACCATCTTTTCCCCGTTTTAACGTAACAAAAGAGTTGCCGCTGGAAACAGTGAAACAAACGGCATAAAGGTGCAACTGCAGCGCGAAAGTTAGAGGGTGGGGAGGACCAGCAAACAGAATTTTTTTTCCAAGTGGAGGAGAAGATTAAAGTGTGGGGATGCCTAGATGTGGCAAGCCCTAAGAGTTTACAGCGACAGTGAGAATTCAGTGGACTTCCATTTCCAGTCACTCTTATATACACTCCCAGTTTTCCTGTATGGGGTTTTTTACATAATGCCTTTTATTAGCTAATGTTCTTTATCATCTTTGTGTCTATTCTCTCCTCTTTTTTTTCCCCTCCTGTCACTCCATTCGTTCTGCTGTGAGCCCTTTTTCTTAGTCTGTTTCAATGTGATGTATTTCCCTCTTCCCTTCCCTGTCTATTCAACTTCTTCATCTTTCTTGCTGTGTGTCTCTGTAATTTACATGTGCTCTTTCAGCTCCTAATACATAATCCTGGTTTGCTGTTGGATCCCTGTGTTTCCTCACTTTCTTCTGTCCTGCCAGCCCCACTCCAAACTTTCTGCTGCGCCCATACACCACCCTCGCTCCTAATCTTCTTTCTCATCTCTTTGGTCTCCTGGGTTCCCACAATTCTTTCTCTCAGAGAAACGAAGTCTGTGTCGTTTCCTCCGTCTCGCACATATACACGCTTGCTTGTTTTACATCAGCTCCTGTTCTCACTCGGTGACACTCATTCTTGCCACCGTCCCTGGCAAGGCTGCTCCCGCAGATGCTCCTCCGTCCCTAGACTGCCTCCCTTTTTGTCTAAAGTTCTTACCTGTGCTTCTTCTCCTTCTGCCTCATGCAAGATTGCCTCAAACGAGTAAAAAATCATTTTGTCTTCCCCCATGTCTGCTTTCATTCTAGTCTTTCCCTCTCCACGGGCAGTTTCCCTTGCCACATGCAATCCTCCTCTCAGTTCAACACCACACATCCATAGCTTCTCTCTCTGACTTGGATCTCTCCAGAAAGTATTGTCTTTTCACCTCCATCATTAAGATCTCTCCTGATTATAAATCCTAGGTGGTTTGTGGGTTTTTTTTTTATTTTATCAGTCGTCTATGCTCTAGTCAAGTCTTGTTCGTTCCTCATCACAAATGTGCGTCTCTGCTTCTGTTTGACTGTAAGCTCTTTGGGGCAGGACTCCCGTCTTCTATACACGTTTATGTGGTGCATGCTGTGCTCGAGTCTGGAGTGCAGTTGTGAGGCTTTTGCTGTCTAAATATTAAAGCCGAAGCATTTCGGGGCGCGCCTTGAAGTTTCACCCGTCTTTTTTGCTCATGTCCTCAGCTGCCTTCTTTCCTGATGAGGAGGGGAAAGCAGCGTGGAAGAGAGGAAGTTGCTCTCCCTCTCCTCTCCAGGCTTCATAGACTGGCCCCCTGCAGGGTGTAGGGAAGAAATTCCAGCGACAGAACTTTCTCCTCCCACAGTAGTCTGCTTTGCTGGCATCTGGCTCTGCTGGAGAGACGGGCGGCAGATGGAGCTAGTGTGGGAGGAGACAAAGATTGGTTTAGTCAAGTGGAATATGAACAGGAGGCCAACTCCAGTCAGAAGGAGGTTTTGTGAGGAGAGAAGGGAAACGCTTTCACTTTTGCCACCTCTTCCATATGGAAACCAGCGCATTTTGAGGGCAAAGGCAGTATCGGGAGCAAGGAACGCTGTTGGGGGGAATGAAGTAGCGTGTGTGCGCGTGTGATGAGGGCACCTATTTTTCCCTTTTGAAATATGCCATCTCCTGTTCTGCCTCCCAGCCCTTCTGAAACAGTCTGTTGTCGTAGGCCAGCGCTCCCAGTCTCTTTTTTGTAATTAAGTCTTTGAGACACAGATTGCCAGGAGTCAGAAAAGTGTTCCGGGGAATTACTGGAGTATTTCAGAATTGCCCTAATATGGGGCTTTTCCCTAAGTCACTGCCTCTGACGACTGCCAGTGACTGCCATGGTCCTGGGCTAAATGGACCTGAGATTTGCCCCAAAATGTTGCCATGTTCACGTTGTTTGGATAGCGCTGAAAACTTCTTTTTGTTGGGAACAGCAAAAGCTAAAAGCATGGGAAATTGGAGGCAAAGGACTTGGCAACAGCGTGTGTGTATCGTGCTGTACAATCCTCTCCGTCAGCACAAGTGCATAAACCAGTTGTACCTAATAGTAAATTGTGAAAATAGGACAAGCATTTCTTAGGACAGGAAGAATAAATATGCAAAGTAGGGTTCAGGACAGAAATGGTCTACTTATAGTTGAATGAAATGTCACCAGAAAAAATGCTTAGGATGGTTGGAAAGCAGATATATATATTTTTTTTCATTCTTTCTTGTCTCTAAATAAAGTACAGATAATACCAGTTGAACATTATGAAAGGTGGCAATCGTTTATTTCCTCTTGTTGTTCTGTTTCATTTAATTTACGTTACTGATTGATAAGCAAAGTCTGTGTAGTAGTGTTGGATGTTTTGGTTTGTTTATTGCAATGCAGGTTTGTTAGGCTGTGAGCCATGACGATTCTTAGGTGATATTGCTGTAGCACAAAGATACAAAATAATAATGTTATCTTTTAAAAGAAAAACACAAAGCTGAAGTTTACAAGCTTGTCATTTCATTGTCCCTCTGTGAAATTTCTTTTAACCAAACATGTGCTTGGATGAAGTCCTCAGGCTTGCGATGACAGCCGAGTTGTTCAGTCTTGATATGTATTCATGTACGTAGTATTTCATGTAATAGACATAGCTGAGTAGGACTCGGATGATGGAACAGGGGACTCTGGAGGGGCACACTGAGTCAGTCAGAGCTTTGTGGTAAAGCTGTGTGAGAGGCGATTGCAAACTGACAGTTTAAGTAATCATGCCGAAGTTTAAGATTCACATAGTCTTATGTGTAGGGAGATTTTTGGCGTTTGTTTTCAAAATTCAGCGATTACCAGTGGCGGTTTTTTGTGAGACTTTGTTTCTGACATCATGAGAAAAACTTAAGGACTACAGGGCTAGTTCCCTCTTCTCAGTGCTGAACTATTGGTCCAAAACGATAACCTCAATGAGTAAGTGCACTAACGGAACAGTATGTCCATCAGTCTAGAGTTTTTCTACAATTTTCAACTATTTCTGTACACTAGCAGAGGAAGATGTGCATCGGTGTGATAGTGAATGGAACAACAGTTACTGAAAGTACAGTACTGAAAGTTACATTTTAAATGTAAAACTGAAAGAAAACAAACACACAGAAGATAATTTGTTACTGAAAAATGATAGAGCAACTAACTTCTCCTCCCTCCCGGTCCTATCCCCCATCCTCACCCCTGCCTCCCCTTCCCCCCCTTCTCCCCCTCATTGGGTTCCTCACTATAGTAATAATATCTTCTGTTGCTAAAAGATAACTCCTTTGCATGTTATTGGGAGTGTCTGTAGAAGGTCTTTCACAAGTATCATCCATATAGACTACATATCTATTTATGTTTTCCTAAAACCAATAATATTGTACTGTTTGAGCTTGTATTATCCTGTGAGTTTATCTTCTAATATTATCCATTAGTTCATGTATATATTTAAATAATAAGTATGTGTACATTTAGTTTACTATTAAATATTCAATTTAAAAAAATATTGACAAACAATGTCACCACTTTGTTAAGGGGAAAAAAGGTTATTGAAACAAGAATACTTTGGTCAGAACGCAGGATCAGCATGGATCTAGAATAAGATTAAACCTTCAGATCCTAATACTGCCTACTCTTACCCAGCTGAGTATTTGTGTAAGCCCTGCTGAGCAAAGAAGTGTTTTTAGAATTGCACCTAGTTTCATTGACTGTATCTGTGATGTGGGAAACACTAGAGAGAAAGCATGCTTCATCATCTCTCTCCTCAAGCTGGCAGTTATGCTCTATTTTCCTTCTTCTAATGCTAAATATATAGACTCGAATCCCTAGGGAAGATCTTAAAATGACTCTTATTTTAGTGTGAGCAGCGCTGGAAAACAATACAGTCTTTTCTCTCCTCCCATTTTCAGAGGTGGGACAGTTAAATTGCATATTGTGGAACAAAATACAGTGGAATCCAAGCTTCAGAAAAATACCATCAGTTTCCTCCATGGTAGTAAGTGGCTGAGAACCCCATTGTTTTCATTGTTAAGAAACTTTACAATTAGCCTCCAGCTCCTGCTGAATGGTAATGCATGACCTTTTCTTCCATAGCCTTTGGGTCTTCTAAGCGTAAAACCAGACCAGTTTAATCGTTCGGCTGGTAATTGAAAATGAATAAAAATTTGGGAGGGAAAAAAAAAATAATCCTCCAATATCACCTTTACACGCTTTTCAGCTCGTGGGCTTGGTTGTCAGGTTTGCAAGCACAGCACAGTATTTTTATTATTTGCTAAAATGCAAGCTCAAAACTATGGAGAAGCCATTAAGGTGGTTTTGTGCCATGTGTCCTAAAAGGAATTTATAGGACCTTCTGCATTGTTTTTAGTTGCAGTCAGCATGCATGTTTCTTAGTTATTTAAATTCTGAATCTCACTCTTGCGTAAGGCATCCACTGAATCAATTGGATTTTTGTTGGAACAAGAAGTTCAAGCTGAAATTATTAGAAGGAAGGAGAGGAGTTATTGAATCAGGTGGTGGAGGTGGTTAGTGGGTGAAATATTAGTCAATAAAAATATAAATATAATGTGATTTGTTTCCTATTTGCTTATTGATGAAGTACAGGTACATAGAAAACCTCCTGTAAAGGCTTCTGTTGAGCAGATACATCTAGATAAGGAAAGTAATTGGAAGGTTATGTGTCTGATAGGCAACAGAATACTTTTCTGTTTGTAGAAGGCTACTGTGTAATGAACTGGCTCTCAGTTGCTATGAAGAAATACACAGGGAGAGTACTAGTTGAGAGAGTGGATTTTCTGCTGTAATTTAAACAATGATTCCTGTTTACAAAAATTCCAGTAGATCAATTTTCTACTATAAAGTATGAGATTGTTTTGTGCTGCTAATGTTGCAGGGAAGTTCGTGGATTCTGTTGCCTGTATTTTGTTCAAAGACGATTGAAAAGATGGTCCCAGTTCTTAATAGTTCACAATTGACATAGTCTGTTAGACCATAGGTGCAAGACATACTTGTTTATAATTGCAGTTCATCTTATTTTTGACTATTTAGTGTTTAAGCATGACAGCTATTAGTGATTCTCAATTCTACTAAAGAAAAGAAATAAAATAGTTAAATAAAGAGATTTATGTAATCACCTTATGTTGTTCAAGGTAAACCTACCAAAACATGTATTCCTGATATTTTCTGGCATGAGATCTTACTAAAATAAATACACAATTTATTAGCCTTACAAAAAACCCTGAAGAAGCCCAAGCTCTCCCCTTTCCATTATTCAGAAGGCATAACAGAAAACTCCTGCATAACCAGTCATTGTTTCCTCGGAGTGGATATACTGTGTTCTTTAACTCGTTTAAGATTTATGCTGCTCTTTGTCAGTTTTATTTGAATCCATCTAAAAGGTCAGCGCTTGCTCTAGGCACCTCAGCGCGGCTTATGCACTCGGCGAGACCGTGTTGTAAGAGTTTATAAAGAGAGAATGTGGTATTATAGATTTTAAAACATTTCAAACCACATCTCTTTTCATTATTTTAAAGTCTGTCTCATCCTTCTACTTTACCAAATGATCGTTTTATGGAGTTAAACACTGGAGGACTTGGTGCTTTATGAGGATCCTTATAGTAACAATGTAACTTTTAAAAGAAAATCAGTTTAATTACCATGTTTAAATTGCTTAATTATTCTCACCTCTTTATTTTGGATTCCAGTTTACTGTCTATCCTGTTTGCTGTCCTCAAACTACACTATTATTGACCGTAATCTGAAGGAGCAGGTTGAGTCTGTTAAATTTGTTATCTGTGATATGTCAAATGACAGCCTTGGTTTCATTTTGTATGAGGAAGACCAGGATTAGTGCTGCAAACATGATTTTAGTTGGCACTGAAATGGATTTGAAAAATAATTATGATTAGAGCTTTATCCTTTAAAGAGAGGTCACGCTATTTGGAACCTTTATTTATTGGTTGCCTGGCAACTGTTCATTCATGTTCCTGCTTATCATCATTCATTATAAGCATCTTTGCTGTACAGTAAGAGCAATTAAGTGGTAACAATTTATTTCTGTGATGAATTAAAATTGACATAAATTACAGAACGAGGAAAAAAAAAAATTTCTGTAGTTTTACTTATTAACCAACACTGTTGGTACAATGTTTCTCTACTTATTAACAGCTGGTTTATACCAGCTGAGGAGTTATCTGCACTTCAGCTGTGCTCCATAATGTTCCTAGCATACCTTTTGAGGTATTACAGCACATAATTGACTTAGGGGCTTGTTCAGGTGTTTTTGTCGTGCTCAAAATCTCTTGTTAATTTCCAGATCAAGGCTTCAGGGCCTGAGGAAACTTATCCCCTGTTAATTGCAATGCTTAGCATTAGCAATCCAATCTCAAGCGCTGAGGCTTGAACCCAGTATTGGGAATGGGTTTACATTTCTGGGATTAAAACTGCTGTGATAGGGGATGTGCAGCCGAAGCAATGAGCCTCACTAGCTCTGTAGAACATTGAAGTCAGTTGATGCTTTCTCTCTGTAGAACAATAGCAGTTTTTATTACGCTGTGAGAAAACATTCATAAAGCGTGTTATTTGACGATTGTTTTGTGACTGTGGATGAAAAACATTTTGCCTCTTGCGTTAATTCTTTACGGATCGTATTGTGATTGACCCTTATGTGGAATAGCAGTGTGGAACGGGACTGGTGGGCTATGGCGTACTTGTAGAAGAGATGAGATCTGTCCATTGGGAGGAATATTGGAGCAAATTCCTTTTATCTGCATCTTAAAAGAACATCTTGTCGCTGTAGGGCCAGGGTGGAAGTGGATTCGTCTCTCTGGTGCTACCTCCACCAGTGGCTTTGCCTCTCTACCAGACTGCTCAGAGCTTGGGGGAGAAAATGTCCCCCTAGGACTAATGCCCTCCGCTGTGAGTTTCTGACTGTATTAACTCACCAGTACTCTTCATACCGGGCCATGCTTATGGGGGACAAAATAACTGCTGTCAGACAAATCCATATCGATTTTCATCTGCTTTTCCCACTCACGTGACATGTCTGTAATACATGAAGATGCTGTTACGTGTTTTTACCTTTTACGAAACGATTGAACTGGTTTCACGGTTGTATAGATAATTTGAAAAGAAATGCTAACCTCAGAAAGTCTGGTCTTTATTATTTTTTTCCTCTTGATCTTGTAGAGAAGCAGTTTTTTTATTTCATTGGTCCCGTTCATTTTTGCTGACATGTAATCACATTTCCACTTACAAGTGTGAAATACAGGCTGGCAAGGGGGAGACTTCCCTTTTCAGAAAAATACCAGCTGAAAGGCAGACGGAAAATTATCAATTTCTTGAAAACGTAGATAGCAAAACAGAAAAACAAGCATCCCTTTCAATGGGAAGGAACGTACTTCCTTTAAATGTGTACCACTGGATATTTACAAAGTGCACCAAAGAGGAAACTGCTTCCTTTTGGTACTGCATCTGGATCTGAAGGTGATGATCCTGTCATATTTTTCTTTCTTACTTCAGATGTTGGCTGTGTGGAAATTGGAAATTGCTTTGACCCACTGTTTTTGCAGAGGAATTGACAGATTGTGTTTGTCTACATGTCGTTGTTTCCATGCTGTACAGAATAGTAATAATACATGATCTTTCTTTCGCACAATAAAGTCTATTATCATTACTACAAGTAATAGTATTACATTGCTAATTGTGCAGCATCATTTTGGTCTCGGCAAATGAGGCTTGCTTTTTTTTTTTTTTCCTCTTATTACTTCTGTGTATTAAAAAAAACCCAAACAAAAAACCACAACCTAGGACAATGTTCCATTTTTTTGATTTTCCTTATTTATGGTGAAGTGCTGGATTCTGATATTTCTGTCCCTCATTACTTCTACAAGGAATGTCAGCTTTGGAAAGGTCTTTTTTATGTCTTTCTCTGTTGCATGTTTTTTTAAATATGTAGGAAAAAGTAGGTGATGTAAGTGACTGAGGCATTGTGCTGTGGGGCTGGGGATCTGGGCTGTGTGTCCAGTTCCATTATGAGTCTTTGTATCAATGAAATAGTTTATCCCTCTTTGTAACCCAGCTTGCACAAATGTGAATTCGGCTAATTGGAGGCTATTGCTGCCTTTTCCAATACAAGTCGAGAACAAGAGAAGTGATGTAAAAGAGCCAGGAATAGATCTTTATCATTTGTCTCAGGACTGTTTCACTTCACTAGTTTTTATGGAAAAAAAAAAAGAGGGAGATCATAAAATATAAATACAGCATTTCAATTTGACCGTTTGTGTAATCATTCAAGTAGTGAATACGTTCAAGAGACAAGTATCAGAGCAGAAAAGGTGAAAAACATGTCTATAACACTCCAAACCCTGGTGGTTTTTTTAGTTTAGTTTTGGTTTGTTTGTTTTTTTAAACTGTGAGTACCAAAACTTGGTAGAGAACGCTGTCAGTAGGCTTATGGAAGGGATGTCATTAGATGACGGAAGATAGAGAGCATCACATTCTCTTTCAGAATGAAAGTTTGAATAAAATAATTTTTGTTACCCAAATATGAAAACAAATAGTCTGCTTCAAAATGTATTTAAATAAATGTAAAAGTCATAACAAGTTAAATGGATTTTGGATCGGATTGTAAATGCTACACAGTGCAAAATTAAAAGCCGTTCTGTTTTTGATTGAATGTGCTATTAAGTAAATTGTTCCACAAACATTCAGGTTACCTTGTCATCACAGTACCTAAACGTCTCCTTTTTTGTTTGAATATTTGTGGATTTTTATGAAATACAATAAAAGATTGGCCTTTCACTGCTCCAGGTATTAATGTGTTTTATTAGACGCCACTAATAGGCAGACATGCTGCTCACATACCCCTGGATGTTAAAAACATAATGGTGGGAGGATGAGGCACAGGGGAAGTGAGAGATTTGCTAAGTTGACATGTTAAGTACGATAGAAGTAGAAACTGAATCTTGTTCTCTAGGGTTCCTGTACCACGAGTTCACCTTATGAACTTCCTTCCTTCTTTCCACTTTCCTCCTTACTTTTCTTTTCCTTGCTTCTTTTTTCTTATATTCTTTTTTTCTTTTTTTTTTTCTTCTTCTTTTCTTTCTACAGGCCATTCCCTGCAGCCAAGGAAAATCATCCGTCATTATTGAACCATAGAATCAGAGATATTAGAGATGGGAAAGACTTATCAAGAGCCTATTTTTTTGCAAGTGAAGGATTGCTAAATATTGTATATTTGCTGGAGTTTTGTCAGGTCAAGTTTTAAAATCCACAGTATAGTGGGATTTCCAAAATTGGTGTTGAAAAAAAATAATGGTAAGAGTACAGTAAGGAAAACTACAGTGGAAGAATTCTTTTCAAGAGACTTTTCCTTTGGCTACTGGCAACAGTTTGAAGTTGGCTCGGGTTAGGCAATTTCTGATAGAAAGTGATGCCTGTTCCAGGGTGACGGGAGCTGTTCATGAGCACGGATGGCATGCCCTGATTGGTAACTCAGTGCGTTGCTTTGACTCTATGGAATGAAAAATAGAGGAGGGGCAGAGAGAAACGACGGATTGATTTAAATTTTCACTCCATTTGAAATCCTTAGTGCAGTTGTAATGAACTAACACTGCCTGATTTTAAAAGATATGCAGATGTGTATGTACACTCAGGAGGGCTTGTCTAGCTTATGATGATTTTCTTGAAGTACCATACCCTGTTGTATTTAATTATTACTACCTAGTGAATAAAATCAGATATTAGGAGGAGTCTTACGGATATCTAGATACTATGCTCTGTTAAAAAAATGTTATTTTGGAATTTCACACATTACATCGTTAGTGTGGCCACAAACACAGACTTAAAGATGTTCATGATACTGGCACGTATGAGCTATCGTAATGTCCATGCTTTGCAAATTAAGTAACACATGCAAAACAAGCATCTCAAGGTATTTTATGTGGGAAGGTTGAGGTTTTTTGCTGATCTACATCCTGATGATGAGATTTGTGCAGAATGATTTGCATGAGGTATAATTCACAGGGTATATAACCCTGTGCAAGCTGCAGGGTTAGCTTGGGAAAGGGATTCAGTTTGAGAGAACAGTACTTAAAATTTAGGTGTTCAAATGTGCTGTGTGTGTTTCCTATATATTAATAACAGTCTGCTCCCTCAAGTCAATGAAACGGAGAGACTAACTCAGCTGACCAACCCGTTATTATTCTGTATCGCAATGAGTTGCATCTTTTTTCTGGACGCTTCTGTTGGTAATGACTAGTAGTGTGATTCAGTTGGGTACGCGTAGGCATCCACCACCATTTAAGGTGTCCTTGGCTGAGATGTGCACAAGGCTGGCAGAAATAACGTGGGACCTACGAAAGCTTCATCTTTTTAGGCTGCCATCAGGAAGCCAGGTTGTGTGTCCTGAGTCATCTCACATGACACTAGATACTTCTGTTTAGATAACTAAATCCTGTTCCCAATTTTAAGTGATGGTGGAAGGTGTAAAGAAACCAATATATATGGGGCTCCCCCAGGTAAAGACTGGCATTCAGATGTCGTAACTTGGGGTTGGGTCACTTCCCTCTACAATGGTGGGATTCATTATACCTGTCTAGGTACCTGGTGGTGTTCAGGCCCTGTGGTTTTTCTTGCTTGGCCTCTAGATCATGTCCCAGAAAAGCATGGCCCTCCTGAAGGTCCTATGATGTACCTGCCATCTCCTGGATAACGTAGATCATCTCAGATCAAACCAGAAACCTGTACTTCTGACAAAACCAAGAGCAGAGCTCCATTTTTATGGCACTACAATTTTTACCCTGTTGATATGGTGCCCTGCACGTTGCTAAACACATTTATGCCTTAGTGCAAGAGGCTAACGCTTACATTTTTAGATCTTATGTATTTTAAGTATTTACTTAGGGATATAAAGAATACAACACTACTCTGTTGACAACAAGGCAGTTTTGCCTTTAACCTTAATGAGACCAAGCCTGGGCCTATTTAAATCTGTGTAAAACATCACCTAACTTACTTCTGGCTTGTTTTATAAACTTAGTGATTCTGACCGTTATTTGATGCCTTACTATAAATGGTTTTAAATGCTGCCTTTCCTTGCTAAATATGCAAACCTCTAAACAGCTATTTGTTGCCCTTGAGGAGAGAGAACAGAATGTTAAGCATTTTTATAAAAAGTGAGTAATTAGAAAATATATTTTAGAAGAATAAGCTTGCTAAATGTCTATTGTCTGATAGACAATCCCCAAGAAGATAAAAATGAAAATGACATTTTAATAATTTCTTTGGGTAAGAGCCCTAGGCCCTAAAGCATAATTAGCTGTGTTTTCAAGTACTTTTGTTATGTAAAGTAAGATGTAGATTAATTCAACAGAAATTTACATTTCTGTGTTAATACCAGAATTTAGATCTCATCATAGGCAGATGTGTAATTTCGTTGATTTTTTTTTTTCATTATTTACGGTACTTGCTTTAAGTCTTCAGAACTGTGAAATTAAATGGATCAGAATAAGAGTGTTATTGGCCAACTTATATCTTTCCTTATTTACTTATTTATACGCCCAAAATTTGAAATACCCTAGCATGCTATACTGATATACTGATGCTACCTGATATACTATTTAAATGAGTTTTCTACTGTCATGTAATTATAGAGAGACTGGATCTACTGTTGATTTTTAGGTCTGCATTTGAGAAGGATGAGTGATATATCTGCAGTCTTTTTTTCCAGAAGAGCTTCCTTTGTAGTATTTAGCTATACTCTATTGTTTTGCACTGACAGGCTCATTTAGAGAAAAAAACAGTATTTTAGTTCTTTTGTGAATAATCCCATCATTTTTCCTGGCTGCCAAGAGAATTCACTTTTTGTCCCAGCAGTCAGATAAAGATAGAGTCATTGTTCTTCATAGATTAATTGCTTAGATGCCTTTTCCACTGAGATATTAAAGAATTTTTCTCTACATGCAAGATCTTTCTAAGGAGGTGATGTCAATTTAATTTGGACCAAAAGATTTGGATTCTATAGAAATATGTTCTTTCTTTAGCTTTGCTCAAAATAAAGATTGTGTTTCATTAGAAGGGTTTTTTAATGTCTTTATGAATATTCCATTCCTTCTCTAAATTCTCTAAATTTTCAGTAGGAGAGGAAGTAATTCTTAAGGTGAAACTAAGCTTTAAAGATGTTAGCACAATACATTATGTGATGTTTTGTAAAAGTTACGAGTGACTAAGGACAGGAGAGCCTAGAGCAACTATAACTTTTCTCATGTTCCAACTCTAATACAATAGAGAAATTCATCATGCCCGTTAGCTTTAGTATGATAGCTAGAAAAGGACAGAGTGGGACTCTAAAACTTTAAATGTCTTACAGTTCAAGGGCTTTGCAGTTGTTAACTCCTTTTTAAAAATAAGATAGCTACATGTGTAGTTCAAAATTGTGTAATGGTGTGTCGTGGTTTTGGTAAAGTATCTACTAAAAAAATTAAAACTGGTTATTTTTTTTTCCTTTGGAACAAAGAATTCACAGAGTTGTTGAAAGAAGTCAACAGTCTTCAGATTCATATAGAAATGGGGAGTATAAATATGCTTTTGCTCCACGCTTTCTGTTTTTTTGAAGCTCATTCACTACCCATGTTTCAGTGATAAGAAGAAACTATTTAGAGACAGGAAGAATGGAATTCACCCATACTTGATCTGTTTTCTTTTACATAACTATTATTTGTTTACTTAACGTATTTATTACCCTAATAATGTATCTCTGTCTAGTGGTCTTGATTGAAAAACTTTGATGAGATTCTATCTTCATGGAATTGGTCTGATTGTGCCATTAATTTCATTGGGTCCAAGGTTTTGCTCCAAGCTCTTTTGAAAAGTACTGAGTTGCCAAACATTTTAACTGAATAAATTAAGAGTATGTATATATTAAATACGTAAGATAAATATTGGTGTGAAAATCCATAGGCTTAACCTGCACATAAGGGATAAAATTAGTATGAGAAGAAGTGGAGACACACTATCTATAGATAAACTAATCTTGTAGGTTCTTGTAGAAGAAAGTTCAAAATCATTACAGGAGTGGTATTCTTGAACACTTGCCAGAAAGAATAGTAAGGGGGTAGTGTAGAGGAGAGAAAGTAAACTTGTTTTGAGAAGAGATCAAGCTATTTAATGAAAGGGCTTCATAGTATAACTTCTCTCATCAGCAGTAAAGAACTGGATTCCTGCCTTGTGTTATACCCTCAGTCTAACAGTAATTTTCCTCATTCAGTGAGGCTGATGGCTCTACTGACAGCCATTGACTGTAATGTTTATTCTTCTGCATTAGTCTGTCTACTTTAAGAACTCTATAGCTATTGCATTAAACCAAAAATGTGGACTATGTGGCATCACTTGAGTTCTCCGCTTCATTGCTTTTTGTCACCTACACTATTCATACACCATGTGTGAAAGTCCCATTTTCCAATGACATTTAATTCAACGCTGACAATCTTGAATAAGATCTGTGGAATCAACCATACTGGTTTGATAATTATAAAAAGGCTTTTGGAATATTTTTGGTTCTCCTTTGCTTCTTGAGCTTTCTGGGTCACAAATTTTTTTTTATATCTTTTTTTCCTTCTGAAGCAGGGGTGAAAAATTCACGGTTAAAGAAGAAACCGAATATTTTCAATACATTCAGTAAGCCAAGTCTTCATGAAACATGCCAAATGTTTAAGATGAAACCTATCTAGCACTAGCCACGGTGCTCGCTCGCTTAAAACCTCTTTTCGGTTTTGATTGTCTTCAAAATCGCATTTGCTGCTATTTTTGCTGCTGTTAAAACTTGCCACTTCAAAAGGTCAAAGTACTTCTAACTGCTGACACACACTGTTTTTCACTATATGATGACAAACTACTAACATTATACAAATTGCAGACCATCATTAAAATTGTTTAACAGTGGCTAAGTGGCTGGCGTTGTGCCTCGCTTATTTGCTTGACCATGGGAGAAGCCTGAGTTTGATTCTGCGACTTAGCCACTGATTATTTGCAGCAGCAGGGACTGGGTAGTTTTCCAGAAATTTAGCTTTTTGTTTTTACAGGTACTGCAATTTCTCTAGTAGGAGAAGGAAAGCACAGATTTTACTGCTTTTAAACTAAATTTGTGATTTTTTTACTCTTAAGTTGGTATTTTGTAGCATCTATGAGAGACAAATAGAGTTGTAGTGAGCTAGGACCGTTGTCCTAGAGGTTCAAGATTGGACGTCCAAAAGCAGTGTATTAAAATACCAATATCAGTAGTGACATGTACCAACAATAACTTGTGAACTAAGGAGGTTAATTTAGATAATAGTATTTTAAAAATATAAATGATTTTTAGATGAGTATTTAGATCATATAAATACTCCCTCCTATGTAATCAGATGTGTTTTTCTTTTTATAGTGTTTTATTTTCTTGGTTTATTTTGTTTTACTTTGGTTGAGATATTTAAGAAAATTGAATTTAAGAAAACAGGACTGCTTAGTAGCTGACTGCTTAGATAATACTTTAATGAGAAAAGTGCTGGTGATTGATACATATTCAATGGATATTGATTGGAGGGGGGGGACAACATGACATGATAGACAGTTGACTGCCTATAAATTTAAACTTCAGAATTCCCGTAGCGATTCACTTCATCACCAGTAAGGAGTTGAAAATCAGGGGATGGCGTTTGGAAGACCTGGCAGTGGGGATTTTGCTTGTTCAAGAATGCAAATAGGGGGTTCCATATATTTATAATGGGTGGCATTTAAAATCAGCCACCACGTTTCTTTTCTACAGTTCAGAAAACATTGCTTGGGTGGAAAGGAGACAGCAAGTTACGAATTTCAAAGTAAGAGCTAAACAGAAACGCGCTGTTACGTGTCAGATAAAGGCAGTGGATGGTGTGGCACTGGGTTTTGAAAGAACAGAGGAGGTAATCCCTTCAGGCATTGCTCTTTGCTTGTATTAATAGGGTTAGGTTCAGCTTCTGAGGTGTAGTCCCACAAAGGGTCTCTCTAAAGACAGTGGAATGAATTTAACTCATGATGGCCAGCTCGGATATAAAGCCCTAATCACATTAACGTTGGAGACAAAAAAGCATTTGAAACGTGGTCCCAGATGACTGTAAAACCCTTGTCTTATATAAGATGAAGCAAGGTCTGTAGAAGAAAGTATCCCTTGAGTTCGCTGTGAGTTTCAAGTTACTCCACATGGGTTTTTGCTGAATGAACACAGTATTGGAAGAATTTTGAAAGAGATCTGACTGTGTTTATGTGTAATATATTAAAATAATAAAACTGTTTTTGCAGGTTTTCTGGAGAGCTCTAGGTAAAAGTGCCAATACAGTTTAAATTGCTGCATTAGAGTGTAACTAATTGAAACTGGTCTAAGTCTTCAGTGTCTTTAATTATGTTGAGAAATTTCTAGCACAGATGGTAAACTGAAAAGGTTTGGATAAGTTTGCATATCATGTGGAACTTCTGTCTCTTTCACCTGTTGATTTGCTTGATGCAAGATACCAAGCTAATGACAAATTGATTTGCAGGAGTTCAGTGTCAAAATAACACATCATGTTTCAAAATGTATAAAATTCAGTATCAGACTCACTCTGTCTATATTGGTAAGCTAGGCAATGCCAGAGAAGTCTTCAGTCACTGAGCTAATCTGTCTATGCAGTTAAATTGTTTTGGGCACGGTTTCACTCTGGAGGGGCTAGCACTCTGAGCAGGGGCAACCTCCTGAAGAGTTTGAATTCAGGCACTCTGCGTTTCACAGTATGAGAATGGTCTCGGGCACATTTAATTTAGATGTGACCAGTCTGTTTTGTGAGTGTTCTTAAAGGAACTGATCCTGATCCCTGAGGGGATCGAGTGCACCCTCAGTAAG
>VXAK01013567.1:194684-218314 GCA_013399435.1 Arenaria interpres
CACCATCCCTGGAGGTGTTCAAAAGACAGGTTGACATAGCACTTAGAGACAGTTTAGTAATGTGGGAGGTTCTTTTGCATGGTTTTCTTTGGAGTTTTTTTTTTTTTGTTTGTATGTGTTTTGGTTTTTTTTAATCATAGTTAGGTTGATGGTTAGACTAGATGATCTTAAAGGTCCCTTCCAACCTAGATGATTCTATGATTCTAAAAATCTATGTCCTTGTTACCGTTTGTTGCAGTTTCTCTCAAGAAATTTTGATGACAGACACTTTGTTGGAAAACTGATTGTTTTGTTTTTTCTTTGGTTTTGCATATCAGCATTTTCCATGGACTTTCCTTCCACAGACGGAGGTTAGCCCCAGACACTTCTATGGTAGAAGGAGAATTTAACCAGGTTTAAAGAGGTAAGGATCAGGTCTTTATTTAGTATCAGTCTGCAGTAGGGTCAGGACCAGGGCTCAGTTAGGTTTCATGTATGATCTAGAAGATATGCCTTCAAAAGACCTATCTAGAAGATATGCCTTATTTGCCTACAGGAGAGCTGGCTGTGGACTCTTGGTCAGAAAGTGTAGTGACAGGACAAGGGGGAACAGTTTTAAGTTGGAAGAGGGGAGGTTTAGTTGAGATACCAGAAAGAAATTCTTTCCTGTGAGGGTGGTGAGGCACTGGAACAGGTTGCCCAGAGAAGCTGTGGATGCCCCATCCCTAGAGGGGTTCAAGGCCAGGCTGGATGGGGCTTGGAGCAACCTGGTCTGGTGGGAAGTGTCCCTGCCCAGGGCAGGGTGTTGGAACTGGATGATCTTTAAGGTCCCTTCCAACTCTAACCAGTCTATGATTCTATGAAAAGTCTGAAATAATTTTATGGCCATGTGTTGCATCCATTAGATTGAGAGTGAACACTTTGTTTGCCTGCTCTGCATTGTATTTCTTTTGAATCTCTGCTTTCTTATGATTGCGTTTTTCTTGGTTTGACTGTTGAGGAGACAGATGTGCTTTTTCCTGTCATTGTCTCTAGAGTGCTTAATGGCAGGTCAATTACCTAATGCTGTAACAAAATTGATCAAATCTGGGCTGGAGAAAGCAGCACCCAAGTCTCCAGGTGAGAGAATAGAGTCAGCTGAAGCAGAAACATTAATTATTACCTCTGATCATGACCTATGCAGTTGGCCTTCGTTAAATACTTCCCTGCAGTTTATATGTTTGCAGTTCTATGTTACAGACTTCCAGTAAGGTTGCAGATTGTGGATGGTGCAAATGTTATGGTGTTACTTCACAATCAGGTCCGTATCTCTATTTAGAGTCTCACGGTGGATGAAATTTTGCTGGAAAACGTGTCCCCTTTGCTAAGGAAACCAAAGACCCCTTTGTAGAGTGTGGACAGGTGTATGCTGGTGTTTGTATGATTCAGGCAGAAGAAACAACCCGTGGAGTCTCCTGTGCTGAAGGTGAGGTAAGTCAAGAGAGCATTCCAAGGTTCCTTCACTGTTTGGTACTTTCTGGGGTTGTTAAGGAAGAATGCCACTGAGAATTGACTTGAAGTGTATTTTTGGGAACTGAACTGGGATGATCAACTTGTGTTATGTAGTAGCAGCTCTCTGAACTCCTCTAGTAGCAATAATCTAGCATTATTAGCCTTTAAGACCACATTCAGAGTAGTACTTAAATGGGGAAAAATGAGCCTTCCTCTGCTTTTTTCCTTTGCATTTCTCTTTATAAAGCTCAGCCTAGTATGGCAGAGGACTTTAGCCTTGATCTAGGAAAGCATACTATTGAGAACTGCATTTAGGGAAACTAGACCATTCAATGTCTTGAAAAGAAGAAAGCCTGGAGTGGCTTTTTGTCATTGATATTATTAGCCTCCTCTGATATCCTGTGAAATACTGTCTTCAGTATAAACTGTGTAAACAAAATTGAGCTATTGATACCTATTGTGCGTATTACTCCTACACAAGTCAAATGTTTTCTCTTGATTTGACACCCTCCGTTCTTATATTGTAAGCCAGTTCTTAATCTGTATGAGCAACTTTTCTCATGTCTGACCTGCTGTGTGATGCAGCCTTAACTGATTTGAAACTGAGATAAATGAAATGTTCATTGTGTCACACTTATTGTCTGTCATATCAGCAATACATGCAGTAAATTTGCCATGTGTGGCTTTTTTATGAGTTTGAGTTACTCTGGCTGGTCTATGCAGCATACAGTTTTGAAGGTTTGTAGATGAGCCCGTAGCAAGCATTTCCAATTTCTGTCCTAAAAGTGAAGTCAGGGTTACTGGGCTGCAGTTCCTCAGATCCTCCCTTGTTCTTTATGTAAATACAGTTATTACCATATAACATATGGTGCTTCCTCTCCCCTTTTTAACTTCACTTCTTTATTCTAAGTAGAAGAAAGGATATTGAAAATACAGCAAGACTGGTGACAATGAAATTCCTACAGTGAAATTGTGTCCTGACTGAAATTAATGGGAGTTTTACTCTGACCTGTGTGTGGCTGTCGTTTCACCTGGAGCACTTCTCTTACAAAGCTTTCAGTTCAAGTGCAAGGGGACTATGTCTGAAGCCATGGAGTCCCCTGTCACCAGCTAGAATGATTCATGTTGCTTTTGCTCTGTGCTCTTCGCTCACGGGTTTAGCTCTTGCTAGCATCAGTGCTGTAGGTTGAACACCGTAGACTATGGGTTGACTGTAATTCAGGGGAGTGTTGCTGCAGGATGATAAAGGGCTGATAATGTTCCAGAAATGTTTCTTGTGTCTTTGGCAAAGTAGCTTCAAGTCATCAAGACTGGTTTCTTTTATTTAGAAAACGTTAAAATACAACAAAATATCAAATGGGGCAACGCAGATACTTGAACTGGGGGACACTTAACTAAGGATGCCTTGAATAAGTTGTTGGACAATTTTCAAGGTAGTGCCTCAGTTTAAGCCATTTACAGAAAAAAAGTGGCAGATGACTATCAATATATCTTACCTCTATGTACCAGGTAGATATATACCAGATCACTAGAAGTATTTTTCTGATGTTTCATCAGGATGTAAAACGAGCACATAATTTCTGCGTCAACTTGAAATTATCTCTCTCAAAATTAGTCTGAATGGGCACCAGCAGAAAGAGGTGTCAGTGTTGCTACTTTGACCTGGCTTGAACTACATACTGAGACAAATCATATGCACTTCCCCTCTACGTGGAGGAGGAGTGCGAGATATTTTGTACCACTGCCGCCCCACCGGTATTAGCAGTGTTACTCCTCCTTTCTTTGGCCAAGGACCAAGTAAAATCTTCTTTTTAAATATATGAGATGCTCGTATGTCACTGTAGTGACATACAGATCTGTGATACTGTTTGTGGTAGGCGAGGCGTATCTGTCCTACAGCATGGAGTGAAACACAGGTATCCTGAAACTACCATTGATTCTGCCTGCTTTGCCTGCTACGTAAAGGTTCTTAACTGGGTTCCCAATAGCCTCACCCAAAAATCCCCGTAGTCAAAGACAGAAAATGTGTATGAGTAGATCCAGACCTTCATCACATTACTCCTTTTCCCTAGCTACCTAGGGGAAGTCCATTTTACTCTATTTCATTTTGCTAATTAGCCTAGCATTTTTGTTGAGCAATTGTTGTGGCTTAATCTGAGTAGGCAGCTGAGCCCCACTCAGCCACTGGCTCACTTTCCCCCCGAGTGGGATGGAGGAAAGAATTGGAAGGGTAGAAGTAAGAAAACTCATGGGTTGCGGTAAAAACAGTTTAATAGGTGAAAGCAAAAGCTACGCAGGCAAACAAAGCTAAATAAGCACTTCATTCACTACTTCCCATCGGCGGGCACTGCTCAGCAATAGCTAAAACCTCCCTTCCCTACGTTATCAACATTGTTCTCATCACAAATTCAAAACGCAGTAAGGTGCGAGCTACTATGCAGAAAATTAACACCATCCCAGCCAAAACCTGTGCAGCAATTAAAACAGTGGAATCAAAGCATAGGAGTCCCAGTGCATAGGAAGAAATACAGTGTGTCAAGATGAAGTAAAGTTGTGGTGGTAGCCTGGAGGAAGAGCCTTACATTCTTTCATAGTTCCCTAGCAGCTAAATCCGACTGTATTTTATTGTTACTGCATAAAAATGTGCCCTTGTTCAAAATGCTTGACAAACATCGGCAAACAAATTCTCACAACGATAATAATGCAGTGTAAAAACATTATCTCTGCGCTTTCTGTAGCACTTTATGGGACGTTTATTGAAACCTTGCATATACATGCAGGAAAATACTAGCCGTCACTCCAGACAGACTTTTCAATCACTCTGCCACCATCCTATCATTCTTTTTGAGTCTCCAGTCTGTACCACTTTCACATTCCAGACACGCTCACTCTTTGTTTAAACACCCCATTCAGTAAAATGATTCCTGGTGATTCCTGTGGATCCGTCACATGCCGTAGGAGTTATCTGTCGTTTGGTGGTGAAGTCATTAAGGCATCGTGGTATGGATCCAAAAGCTCTTGCTCCTGAAGGCTTCCTCATAAATACCAGTCCAGGTATAAGTGGGATGTTTGATAATTTGATCTGTGTGACTCAAGGTAAGCAGCAGTGCTTCATGCTTGTTGATACTAGTATGTTTGTAGCATTCTAGCCTTGTGAAACTTCAACAGACCTTTGACAAAAGTATGCATTCTTTCTTTGTCAAATGCGATTTTTTTAGGATGCTTTTGTTAGCCTGTCACGCTATACAGCCGGGGGAGACTGACATCAGTTAATCTGCCCAAACATCACAGTGGGAACTAGAATCAGACTTGATTAATATCTTTGGAAAAAGCAGTGTCAGACCACCATGTCACACTCCCAATAATGGGCTTAAAGGTCCTTCGTACACCAGCACATAAGCCACGCTCTCTATGAGGTTACACAGGATAAGAATAAACATGGATCAAATAACTAACTGCAGAGTGCGTAAGGGATGCTAAAGGAACCAGGAGATGGAAAAAGATCCAAGAAACCATAAAGAAAGGAGGAAATGACCTTCCTCTGTTTGAAGGTGTGTCTTCCCATGGCAGAGGACATTCTGTCCCGTTTTTCCCTCCCACTAAGAGCATACAGAAGAAAGAGGAAATTGGTTTGGGATAATGTGAAGTTTGGTGCAACTTGTGAACAGCTATTTCTCTGCCACCTTCTGTGTTAAAAGGATCCAAAGCGCTGTAAATGACACTTATGTCCACTGTACGTATAAGAGTGAAAAAGCAAACCAGTAGCTAAAAAGAACCCATTTCCGATGGGTTCGGGAACCGAAAGTCCAAAAGAACCCATTTCCGATGTCCTCTATCTCCCATATGCTCATGATTACAAAACAAGAAATTGTATATCAGGAAATACGATTTTTCTTTATGTCCCTTATTTCAACAACCTATATCATTAGCAGCCTCTGAATCCATCTGCAACAAAGTTTCTAGCAAGTTTTCACAGCAATTGGTCTTTTTCTACTTTTCCCTGTGTCCACCTATGCTGTGTCCTAAAGGAAAAATGCATCAACAAGCTCTCATTTGTGCCTTTTCTTTGCACATTTTAGAAATGAAGTAAATTAGGCTATATGTTTTTTCTTTTTACAAGTAACAGTTTGTAAAAATCAAAGAGATTTATTAACATCAATAGCTGCAAGAATTTACAGGAGTGTCAGTGCAATTTTCATGAAACAATAGATCAGTTTAAGGCAGATGAATAGCAACTTTTCTCCAGCTATGTATGTTCAGGAGAGGATAAAAGCCCTGGCATTACATGAAGGCTGAAGCAGAAAAGTAACTCTCTTTTAGTCCGTATAAAATCAGTGTGAGCATCGGAATCATTCAGCACATTTCCTCAGCTGGCCAACACTTGCTGGTGTTTGTGTTACCGTATCTGGATTTTTTACAAATTCATAATGAGGTCTTCAGATCCATGATACTCAGGCTGTTCTGTGTGCAGCCTTGGAGGCAGACCAGACCTGTCAAAACCAATGGAAAATAAATGTAATGGCCAGCTGGCTTAAAAGCCTGCAGTTAGATCATCAAGAATGAAAACTCCACCCGGAGGTCTGCCCTCCTCCTGTAGTGGAGTTTGGGCCTCCAGCAATAGATCATGCTATCCCTACCTGAGCTGCAAGGCTTTAACCTTTGATTTTTTACTATTTCCTAATTGAGCACAGGGACTCTACGTGTTCTCATTTTCTGTCGAGAGTGCTTCAGAGCATCAGCAGATATATATATATATATTTCTTTTTTTTGGTGATTTAGTAGTCTCTTTCTAGACAAGGGAACTTTTGTGCGCTGTGCGATGAAATAGTAAAAAGATGCCCCACATGCCTTCTGTCCAGAAAATAACGTGACGGTAGCAGTCAACCACATGTTAGTACCTGGCTTTCTGGATTGCTTGATGCCAAAAGATTATCCTGGAAAAAAAATAGTCTGTAAAACCTAAAAAGGTATGATTTTGAACTCTTTTACCTCCTTCATAATTATGCAGCAAAGACTAAAGAAAGACATCAGTACCATGGGTTTTGGCGGGTGGACTGGGATTGGTGGTTCTGAGATGAGGGCTTGCCTGACTTTTATCTTCTCAGAGATGCACTGATCTCCAGTTCCTATCTAGCAGCTTTACCTTGGGAGAAATTGATCTCAAATTCTGTACGGCTTAGCTACATGCAATTGCCAGTGGGGACACTGCTGCAAAATGTTGTGGGGTTCTGTTTACCAACCTCTATTTGAACATTGAGAACCTCTGTGGGAGTATCAGACACGGGAGGAAGAGGTCTATTATGTCCACTCAGCCTTGCTATACTTTGACTACAGTTTTTAGTGAACCAAAAAATCTGGGAGGGAAAGTGATAGACAAGAATATTGCTAGGCATCATTGAGCCTAAGCAGAGGGTGAGATTGGCAGTCATAGAGAAAAAAAACTTAGTGGGGTTGGTCCATGCTAGATTCAGGGTTCTGCAGCCCTGACAGGAGTGTATATTTGGGGGCTCTGGGAGGACCTTCCAGGAAAAGCAGTCAGAAATGCTCCTCTTCTGGTTTCAGGGTTACCACACAGAAGTCACGTGGTCCCTCTGACTTACGCGCTTTTGGTCTCGTACTGTAAATTTTCCCATTATCACCTATAGAGAGCACACCGTGGCTTGCAAAAGTTATATATATAGTACTGTGTTGCATTAGTGTGATGTCAGCATTCCGCAGAATCACTTTTTCCAATAAACACGTAAGCTTGAGGATGTAGGAATGTGCTAGAGGGAGTGGTTTTATACGGTTGCTGGAATAAACAGCATTAGACGTGAGAAAAAAAATAAAAATCAAGAATTTCAGTCTAGGAGGTTGCAGAATGTAGTTTGTTTTAAAGCGTGTACTTTATATATCTAATAAAAGCATGACCAGGCCCTCGTTTTACAGATGTTTTTGGGTAAAAAAATATGGTGATATTTAATAACAGGTGCCTGGAGAGCAAGACAGTCAAAGAACAGCCAATATGCAGCAGGAAAATATGGAAAGAATGCAAATTAGAAAGTTAAGTTCATCTAGTATAAATAATTCAGAATAAATTTTCATTTTTTCATTGATAAAGTGTACAAAAATGTTGTTTTCATGTTCATAAATAACATTAATTGAGAAATAAAGCAACACGTCTATAAACACAGTTCAAACGCATTTTTCCTCTTTGATACAGTTTTTTGCATTTCTGACTATTTTTTTGGTCTAGATCATAAAGATGCCTGTCTTTTTCAAGAATGATGAGAGAACTCTGGAAATCAGTATTCTGTGGCAACTATGTATTGTATAAGAGGGTAAAGGCAATCTAAGCAATGAATCTTGTTTCTGTGTTAGGATTCCATTTTTACCCCTGCTGTATTTTAGTAACAAAAAAGAGCATGCATCTTTAATAATTTGCCATCTGCAATGTATAGGATAATCTGTTTGTTTGAAGAGCAGCAAGGGCTCTTACTAATAAAGGGGTGTTAGTGCTTCTGTCATGTAAAATAATAGTTGTATCGGTGCAAATAGGAACTGCTTAATGAGTCATTTGTCATTTAAATCTTTGAGCGCATTTACAGCAGATGCTTTTATATCCTTATTTTGCTGCTGCTTTTTTTTGTTGTTGTTGTTTTGTTTTTATTATACCTATTGTTCACTGCTGAAATGAGCAGGGCTGCTCAGCTGATGCTGTTTTTCATAGGCTGTCTCAGCAAGGGAGGGACCGGGGATGAAGCTGCATGTGGGTCTCCATGGCGACCTTGGTCTTGGCCTGATGCCTGCAGTCTGGCCCGCTCACAGAACACCATGCCCTGATGAATTATTTAGCTCCGCCGAAGGAAAAAAAAATACAGCAACAGGCTCCTAGTGAGTAACTGAGGAGAGCGGGGAGGTGACATCAGTCGGCTTATACTGATGTGCTTGAAGGTTCTCACCAGCTACCAGAGGGATCAGTTTGGTTTTGGTTTTCTTAAGGCTCTGCTATTAATCACTGTCAGTGTTGGCTACCCACATTTTGTCAATGGTTATGAACAGAAAATAACAGAATATTTATTCGGCAAGTCGCTAGTCGTTTTTCCTTTCGTGATCTTCTATTTATGCTCAAACAATTTTGTTCTTCCATTTTTAACAATATGCTTTCACAGAGAGAAATACAAGAGTTTGACAATATTATACCCTGAATTATTAAGCCTAGAAGTAATTGTGCCCAAAACTGATATGTGTTTCTGTGTATTGAGATAATTGTATCAGTTTGTTGAAGAGCATTTGTCAGTTGTTACTGACAAAGTTAACTGACCTATACTGTGTTTCTGCATGGTTATTATTGGATTACACAGGAAAGGTGGGCAGGGACTCTTTGTCAGGGAATGTAGTGATAGGACAAGGGATAACGGTTTTAAACTCAAAGAGGGGAGATTTAGATGAGATATTAGGAAGAAATTCTTTCCTGTGAGGGTGGTGAGGCACTGGAACAGGTTGCCCAGAGAAGCTGTGGCTGCCCCATCCCTGGAGGGGTTCAAGGCCAGGCTGGATGGGGCTTGGAGCAACCTGGTCTGGTGGGAGGTGTCCCTGCCCAGGGCAGGGGGCTGGGAGTGGGGGATCTTTAAGGTCCCTTCCAACTCTGACCATTCTATGATTCTGTGATTCTCTATCCAATCCAAAATGCATATATGTAGTTTTGGGGTTTGAGGCATACTTGGAGGTAGTGAATTTAAGTAGAACAGACATAAGTTACTGTTATTTCTAACAGTATTATCTATTGCAAGTATGAAAAAAAATTGGAATACCGGGGAAGAGGTAATGTGTCAAGTGTACACTGTTTGATTTGGCAGCTCAGGCTTTGGAGACAAATTTTACCTATGAGACTGATTTTCAAAAGTCCCATTAACGAAGGATTATTCACGTGCATGTAGGTCAGGGCAGAGTATCATGCATGGATAAGGTTCAAAAACCCTCTATTTCAGAATTTTCTATTTTTCTGTAGAATATTTCTTTTTTCTTTTTGAGGGGAGAAGATTATTTCATACTACCACTGACCAAGTCTCTGTTCATGTTGAAAATGCATATTCATGTCAAAAGTCCACACAATAACTCATCTTATGACCCCTCTTTGTGCAGCGGCTCTAAGTAAGGATTACAAATGAGCAGTTTGATGGATTCAGTGGGGACCATGTCTGTGTCAGGGGGTTGAAGTTCAGGGATATTTTGTTGCTTGACTCGCCTCCTTTCAGTTTTGACATGGGAATATGGCATTGACCTTCTGCATGAAATCTGAACCTGCAGAAAGAACGTTCCTTATTTGGCCTACTGTATAATCGGTCCATCTGAGTCTCAGACTAATCCCACAAAACACTACCAGTGCTACATCTCATCATCAGTGGCTCACAAAACAGTAATGGGCCTAAGCTACACTCCATTCATCTTTGCAGCTTCAGCCTCAACCAGAAGTATCCTCTTCAGCTTGTAAATCCAAGGCAGGACTCGGAATGAGGTGGCTGAGATTACTCTGACCCTTTGCACTCTGCGTTTTTTTTTTTTAACCAGATTTCACATTAACTAACCAAAGCCTTTGCTAGCTAAAGTTATTAGAAGTAAAAAGCTGCATGGTAATAACAATATCCTCATTTTGAAAGAAAGTCAGTCTAATAATTTAATTTTGCCTTGGGACTCACATTTCTGAAAATAAAACATGGAACAGTTTCCTAAAGGGAAAATTTTAACTCCTCTACATTTCAAGAAGTTACATGTCAAGGTGTCCTGAGTGCATCTGCCAGCTGCAAATAAACATGAATTAGTAAATACAGAGCTCAGTTTTAATCTAGAGAATACAAGAATGTGAAGACCTTACAAAGTCATTGTACAGATACACAGTGTATTTCAAAGCCCATATTTTCTGTGAATAATCAACAAGTGCTATTATTTTTTCCATTAATGTTTAGCTTATCGGCTATATTTTTCTTCATTTCTAGGAATATTTGTTATTCTTAGGGGAACTGATTCTGAATCTTGGAGTGGTGCTCTGCATAAGGCTATTAGGTGGCTACTTATAGGTGAAATCTGGAATTTACATACTCCTTTCTTTTAGATGATATTATTTTGACAGGTGGAACATCTGGGTGTTGTTATTACATGGATTATATTTACTCCCAAACAATTGAGCGTGTAAGCTTATACTTAGCTTCACTTCTGAAGTGTTACAAGAAAAAAAAAAGAGACTTCAAAATTTAAAGCATCTTTGTAGAATCCACTGAAAACAATTGTCTGTGTATTAAATAAATCCCTTGAAATACCATTGCAACAGCGCAGATAAAATTCATTATAAGATCTCATTAGTCTGATCTCATTATCGTTAGTTAGAAAATTTGTAATTTTAAAGAAGGCACTAAAAGATGGGAATGGATTCTTTTTGCTTTTAAAGTAATAGCATGTAAGTGATATATTTTTTTTTTTCCGATATGCATATTTTTATACTATCAGTTTATCAATCCTGGTCATTTGCATTAAGCATCCAAGATGATGGCTCCTGCCATGGCCTAAAGTGATTCAGGACCCTTCACCAGCTTAGATTACTAATTGATAGTTACACTGATTTATGAGAGATGTCCTGACTTTTCAAAGTAACCTGGTGTTCCTTGGTGGACATGTAAATTAAAATCTACAAGCAGTGTAGTGTGTGTGTTTTGGCATTACTTTTAGTAAACTTGACTATTTTAATGGCATCTCCATGTGCCATTTTGCCCTCTTGAAATAGCTGTTTGCCACTGAACCTAGGGAAGAAAGGATTTCAGTCTCTGTATTTTTAAATATGCTCTTTTAAACACGTCATGATCAAAATCCTTCCCTCGCTCTGAGTTTATTGCTGAATGGCTCAGCTATGTGTAGAAGTCAAGTGTAGAACCTCTAATCAGTAGGCTTAAAAATTTATCATGCTATTAGCTAAAACAGATTTGTCAATGGTCTAGCTGTATAAAGTGGTATTAAATTACAGTTGTCCTCCATGTTTTTTCTTACATTTTCTTCTGTTACTTAAAATAGAAGTGTCTAGACCAAGGATGAATGGTATTTTAAAGAAACATTATGAAGTTTGCACATCTTCAGTTTGCAGTTGTGTTTAATGAAGAGTTCGTTTAGATAATGTGACTTTACCTATGCTGTAAGAAATGTGTTTTGTGCTTCTTTGAGGAAAAAAAAAAAATTTTTTGAAAATACTGTAATAATGGCAAGCAAACTTTCCCCAAAACAGTTAAAAGCCTGTTATCCAGCTTAGTGTATTATTTTGGATGTTTTCCTGACATGTTTTCTGAAACAGAGAAATTGTTTTCTAAGTCAGTTTCAATTTTATACAGTTTTTACTCAGAGAAAAATGCTGTTCAAGTACACTGCTACTACACCTGTCATTTTCATCCTAGATAAAAACGAACAGAGTTTTGTCCCAAGTTGTTCTGCAGAATTAATTCTCATGTCCCTAAATTTAAGGAAGAACTGAAAGAAAATATCCCAATTAACGTTTAATGCACTGTATGATCTCATAGCTCTGCTGAAGTCGAAGACTGTAATCCATAATTTAAGAGTGTGAAATGCAATTCTTTTCTTTGTGCAATTAAACCCAACATTATTTAAGAAATATATTTCATATTAGTTAGGCCTGCCTTTCAAAAAGGCAGCACAATTTGGATATAGACGGAGAAGTTGCTGTTGTAAACTATGACTCAGAAAATGACACTTTATCTCATGTTTGTTAATGCAGTGGATTGAATCTTCTTTAGCGACTGATTGCCTTAATCCTCTTCTGGTATATTGCCTCCGATTAAGTTGAACATTTTTGCTGAATAAAACAGAGAAAAAGAAGTATAGGATGATTTTCATGACACATCTAAGCTTCTGTAGAGACTGCAGAGGGGGATGAGCTCTCAGGGCAGAAAACGTCGCCTGGGATGTGCTTGGGGGTTGGTACAGCTATAAAAGAAGTTCTAAGAAGGGAAGCAAAACGTAGCGTATCCCCTGCTCTACTGGAGAGTTCTCCTCGTGCCCCGGTCCTCTGCTGCTCGTCTTCCTTGGGATGCTCCAAAAATTGCTGCTGGTATGGGCGTACTTTTAGCACTACAATAAGCATGAACATTCTCTTGAATTTAGTCTGCATCAGTCAGTATGCTGCTGTTATAATTGGAAAGGAACAACTTCAGGCTGACTTGAAAAGCATACGCTTCAAACATACATCCATACAAATTTGATTTAAGTTAAGAGATAGTAAGAACAAAAATTACTGAGGAGTATTATACAGCAGTGTCAGAGTTTGAGACCCCATGGAGGGTTTGGAGACTAACGGGGCTGCAGAGAGGTGACTGGTGCTGTGGTTTTGGCTTTCCTTGTTTCAAATAGCTGGGTTTAATCTGACTTCATTATTCACCAGGCACTTCTTATTATTCTGGTAGGTGATTGTCTGACAGCAGTCAGAGGTAAACGTTCGGGGGCTTGAATTCTTGAATTGGTGATCAAATCCATGAAGTTGCAAGACCGACTTACTAGGTGCAGCTGGATTCTGTTATTGGTTGTTTTTCTTGGTGGTGGTTTTGTTTGTTTGTTTTTGCGAGAAACATCTGAAGCTTTCCTGATTTGAGAACTTACTTTTTAGTGCCATGGGACCCCAAGTCAGCCACAGCTGTGAGGCAGATGTGTGTAGACTTTTCCCTTACATGGAACTCTTCAAAGAAAACCAAAAACCTTTTAAATAAACAAGTAAATAAGTAAATTACTTTTAGGTTTTATTAGCATAAAACTAGATCAGTTAACTTCCTCAGAAAATTCAAAGAACTTGGGAAAGGCAATAGAAATAAGAAGGATTTATAAACAAATGCCTTCCCAGAGTTAATCCTTACTTTCAGAAAAGCCACTGACCTCCTGATTCAGCACCTTCATGTGGGGCCCAGAGGGGAAACAGAAAAGGTTCCGTCCACTCTGAGGCTTGGTTATCTGCTCCTTGCAACCACTTCTTCACCTTTTCAGATGAGTTGCAGGCTCCTAGCTCTGTACTGCTATGCAAGTTGCTTTTGCTTCACCCTTTCCTCTTCAAGGAAGCTCAGTCCCTTCCCCAAGGAAGGAGCAATATCCCCTTTTCAACAGGTTCCATCCCAACACGTGTTCATAACTGCCATCAAGAATGAAAACCAAGAACTGCCCATCACAGCTTGTTCACACTATAAATTTATTTCCTAGCAGTAAATGAGACAGGTGAAGCAGCAAACTTTACGCCAGCATGACTTGGTAGAACTGACGTGAGCATAAAGGTGGTCTGTACTGGTTTATCTATTTCTAGATGTGGAAGCAGGAAGTTAAACAGATATCAAAGTATGAATAATTAAATTTAGAGCAGATATAGCCATATCAAAATCAGAAGCTGCAGTTGTATGGATATAATTACTATGCTAAAAGAACCCACAAAGCCAAATTTTTACTATGCTATAAGCTGTGCATAGAATAGCATTAGGTATATATGCACAAACTGCCAATTGCATTGAAGAATATGCAGCAAATAATTTCAGAAAAAATGCTTAGGCCTGTGTGTGAAGTAATTTCTTTTTCTATTTCTGCCTGTGCATACTTTTAAAATGGTTTTGATTCCCTTGCGCATGCAGACAGTTTTGTGTTTTCATCTGAAAATGATCCTAGTGCATTTCAAGGAAGAGGGAAAGGCATTTCATTGGGGGGGGTACGTGTGTGTGTGTGGTGTCACTTGTAAATGTTCCTTCAAAGCACACTCACGCAGAAGTATTTGTCTGAATAATGCATAATGGGAGTGTTGTGTAACTTTTATTAATAGGATGATCAATTAATTTTTTTCTCAGAAGAGAGATTCTGAAGAGTAGTGATTGTGGTACCTGTGGTCATGTCACTGAGTCCTCGGTGTGTTCTTGGTTGTGCCTATGTGTGCACATACAGCTCATGGGCTTGGGGACTGTGTATTTGGACGATAGAGTTTTTGGGGTCACTCTTATTTGTCCCCTTGGGGACAGGCTATTTAGTGTCCAAGGAAATGCTGCAAGTAATTTCTTTTCCTTTCATTCACTGTGAAGTTTAGCTGGTGAGGTGTGTAGTTTGGACACATGAAAGCGCTTCTGGTGTGACGTGATAAGTGACTGTTTCAAAACTGAGCACTCTTCCTTCTGAAATAGGTTATATGGATTTTGTAAGGCTTGCTTGGTGTGCAACTCCAAATGAAAGCAAACTTCCAGTTTCCATAGAAATAAGTACAGCATGTATTTAAAAACTTTGAATCATGGCCCTAGTTAATACTACCAAAAGAGATTTAACGGCAACATAAATCTGCGTGCTGAAGTTGCAAGCTACTTGCTGCTTTATTGATAGCTAACATTTTTCAGTTTCTGGAAATATTTGTATACGTGTTGTTTCTCTGCTTTTTGAAAATAATTATTACATCAGCAGCTGTAGGATAGGTTGAAGCTGAACATTCATTCATTAACATTACTGTTCATGTTCACAGTTCAAAGTAAGGAAATAATAAGTTTAAAATCTGATTTTCATTTCTGGTAGTTTCATGTGGCAAATAAGCATTGCTGTCTGAAGCAAAGGCGGTGCAAAGCTGCTCAGAAACTGAAAGGCTGCATGTGGAAAAGCTTTGGCAGAGCACCATACTGGGCATCAACTGGGTCTTAGTGGAGGTGGTGGTGGCTGTGGTTGGAAAAGTAAAGAGAACATAAAAAGAGGTGTGGAAGTTTCAGGGTGACTTGATTGACACGAGCTTTCCAAGACTGTTTGTTATCCTGCTAACGTATCCTTATGCATGCTGAAATCTTGGAAGAAATGTCTGGCAAGCAGTCTGTGATAAACGGAAGGCTGTCAGTCAGAAACTGAATCCAAAGAGAAGAGGGTTATTTAGCAAGCAGACAGTAAGTCAGTGAGATCAGCATTTCTTCTGAAATAACTAAGGTTATAGGAGGTGGATAGTTTTCCATTCCTTTTAGGATATGGAAAGTTTTGCAGGAGCCTCTTCTTGTTTTGCTCAGTAATATTGCTAAATTAATGTCGCACGGACGCTGCACAGGTAGAGAACGGCAAGCTTACAATAGTTAATGCAATGTGTTTTTTCCTTCTCGAGCATTGACAGCTCTTGTCATTTCTCTAGTTTTTGGCTGCTTGCATGCCAAAATGCTTTTAAAGTTGAACATATGCGGCAGTCCTTACAGTCCAAGAACAATACATAAGCATACCAGTGTTTTAAGAAGGTTGTATGTCACCATAGGAGGAGTCCAGATTTTCCTGGGAGAAATAGTTGCACAATCACAAGTTGTGATTACTTTCTAGAACATTTTAATCTTATTTTTCATCATTTCTATTGAAGAGACATTGTGTATGCCTGCAAACAGATTTTATGGTTTAGGATTCTTGAGGGGCAGCAAGGTAAGTGGTCAGAAAAAGACCTGAAATGTTGTGGTTGATTATGAAGTTAAAGCAGGCATGGGCATAAACACAATAATGCTGATGCCCTAACCAGACAGCTCATATTTTAGGACAGTATCTAGATGAAGAATAAAATTTGTGTGTACAGGAGAAAAATATACATGCTAAGAGAGGCTCATTTCTTTCCAGAATTCAGTAGACTTAAGATTCAAATCTGTTTTCAGATCTACTGAAAACTTACCAGAGAAGTTCTTAATGTCAGGGAATTAGAGGAATGTGAACTGGTGAATTTATCCACCCGGCAGTATAAAGTGCTCTTCTGAGTACCAGAGTAGCACTTTTAAATCAAAATATGAAAGCATAGCTTTTGAAAGTGAAATATTTGGAGCAGGATGTAGAGAAAGCCTCCAGATGAAGGATATGAGTAACAACTGGCTGTTCTGGTTCAGGAAAAGCAAGTACTCTGTTTCTATACCTGTTTATAAAACTATGGGACTGCTGGGGATTTCAAACAGTGAAGAGATTTCTTGGTAAAACATAGAGTAGAAAGATGCGGGAAATCACTGCAGGTGAAATAAGCTTGCATTACAAAGACAATTTTTTTTTTAAGACTGAGACAGCTCTAAAATTCATTCAGGGTTCACTGTTGGAGTATGTCGCGATTTGAGCATCTGCCTGGAACAGAAGCTGCCAGTCGTGTTTGCAGATAGCTCTGAAGTGCTTTGCAAAATAGCCTGACGTTTACCCAGTAAGAAACCAAGAGGCCAGGACTCCACCAAACGAATGGATTGGTTTGGGTGTTTTTGAGTCAGTTGAGATGGGAAAGCTTAGCATCCAAAGCGTTTCATAGGGCGGGAAGCAGTCTAGGTTCAACAACAGAGATGCCACCTTGGAAATTAAAATCTAAGAGAGATCTAGGGTCAGATCTCAGGAGTTCTCCTAGGGTATGTTCCCACAACGTGATGCAGTGGTTGGTCTAATTAGCTGTAGCAGAACACCTCTATAACGCAACTATGCTGCTGCTAGCATTTGAGCTAGCGTGTGCTCCCCAGGCAGCATTATATCCTGCTGACATTCCTTGGAATTCAGCTTACTGCCTGTGCAGAACAAGAGCATTACAGCTCAGAGCCGGTCTACGTGGAAATTCAGGTGACCAGGTGAAAATGCAAGCAGAAGAGTAGGAGTCTGTTTTCATTAAAACTATTTCTTATGATGATGCGTCTCACTGCTTTCTGCTGACGTGCTGTCCTGTTCCTACCGCGCTGTACCTCCCCGTTGTTTCGTAGCACGACAGCTGGGCCCTTGGTTATTAGAGTGAAATGGAATGGATTGGTTGATCCCAGCCTCCCACAGTATCAAAGCAAGTGTGGCAGCTCTTCCTCTGATTGGTGTTGCTGTGTCTGGAATTATGGAGAGTTATTTGGAGGTCGTGTAGTCAATGCCTGCATCTGTGCGTTGAAAATCCCCCCCAAGTCCGAGAGCTATTCGAAATGAGCCCTTGTGAGGAGAAACATAACATTCCTTGGGATTGGCATTAATTACCTTGATAACAAACTTCTTTCCCACAGCCTGTAAAATTCACCTTTTCTTGGGCTACCAGTTTAAATAAGAGAAAAGACTCCTGATTGTCTCTTCCTTCACTGCACCTTGCAAATAAATGCCACCTGTCGGGAAAGATTAGCCATCCCTGGTTGCTGGAAGAATCTGAATAGTTAATTTCTTCTGGAAAAAGTTGGCTCAGTTCTTTCTTCTTCACCTCTGTTCTTCACTCTTTCTTTGTCTGTTCTTCCTACTCTTTAGCCAAGAGTTTTTGTTTTACCCCCAGCCAGAGACCACTGTTGTTGGTTCTTACTGCGTGATCTCATTCACATTTGCAGTGACAGTGTTACAGTAAAAAGATGAGCACATCTCTGCAAAGCTTAGTATTCCACCTTCCAGCCCCCATCTCTGAATCTTTTTATCCTCCTTTGAGAGCAAAACTGCAAGGAATCAGTCACACATGAAAATAGGAACTGTAGGGAATAGGGTTTATTAAAAGAAAGTCAAAGTAGGAAAAAAGACCTGGAGAATTCTGTTCAAAATTAAAAGCAATGCCAAAAATTAAGAGTCTGAAATTGACCTCTCTTAAAGTAATTATTTCTGAGTCTAGACCAAAAAGCATAAAGACCTATGTTAACACTGAAAATGAGGATGAGAAATCTATGTCAGTGGCCGGAATGGAAAAAAGAGTGGCTGTCCTATTTCACGATAATCACATTTGTTGCCTGGGTGTGTTTCATTTGGCATGGCTTCTTAGAAAATTAAACTAAGACATGTTATTAAAAGATTTTATTTAATCCCTTTTGATCAACTGAGTTAACAGTTGTTTTACTGATGGAAGATATGTTACTTTGTCATTACTGATGAGTCGTTAGGAAATGACTGTACTGCACGAAGAGAATTAGGACACAAGTGGCAGTTTTCAAGCAGGAGGTAACTACTGACCCACCACGTGTTTTAGTGGTATTAGACAATCTGCATTACATATGTAACATGCAGTGCTTTCAAACATGAAAACATCTTCCTTCTATGTAATCCCATTGAAGAAAATATCCAAAAAACATTCTAGCATTTGAATGGATGTTAATACTTGAATCAAAAGAGCATTCTTCAAAGGCCCTGCTGAGAGCTGACCACTTACCTACAAATGTTTGGAGATTATATCATTTTTGTGCAGAGTGCTCAGGACCTATAACCCAGTTGAGGTTATTAGAGCTTCACAAACGACAAATCCTTAAACTCTGTAATCTCCTCAGCAGTCAAATTTAACAGGCAGGTTTGAGCAAATTTAACTGTATAAAATGAGAGGATCGCTTTATAATCAGTGCAGTTGTGCTGGTTTTGCTCTAAGACAATAGGAAATAGTCTGTTAGGTAGATATTTATTGTAGAGAACATAATTCTGATTTACAGATTGTTAATCAAAGGCAATGCTGGGAATGAAAAAATGGCGTATGTTCTAAGACTATTGTAGTTTGAGGCCAAAAGGTGACATGTACAGATGTTGAGAAAACTCTAAAAGAATTTCCCTTGATTAAACAGGATTAGATTACTCTACCTGGAGATACATTTTGCATGTTAAGAGAGATGATTAGAGAGTCAAGGGCTTTAAAGATAAAAATATTTAGGGAAAAATAGTATCAAATTTTACTTTCTGATTTTCTGGATTCTGGAAGGGGAAGGACTCTTTATCAAGGAGTGTAGTGACGGGACAAGGGGTAATGGTTTTAAACTGAAAGAGGGGAGATTTAGATAAGATGTTAGAAAGAAATTCTTTCCTGTGAGGGTGGTGAGGCACTGGCCCAGGTTGCCCAGAGAAGCTGTGGCTGCCCCATCCCTGGAAGTGTTCAAGACCAGGCTGGATGGGGCTTGGAGCAACCTGGTCTGGTGGGAGGTGTCCCTGCCCAGGGCAGGGGGGTTGGAACTAGATGATCTTTAAGGTCCCTTCCAACTCTGACCATTCTATGATTGTATTGGGTGGAACACAGCTTGGTCAAATGGTCTTCACACATCAGTGAAGAATGTTAAAAGCAGACATAGTGTACTAGAATTGAGGTTTTAATAAAACAAGAGACTAATGTCATTGATTAATCCCTGTTATGTGAGAACATGACATCACTGCTAAAGTCTCTCAAACTAATCTCTAATTTGGTCCTGTCTTGGGCTATCTCTGTCAGTAGCTGTCAGTAGAGCTATCATTTTAGATGCAGACAGTATAAGGGAGCTCTTAGAAGACTGAGTACTTTGAAGACGTTTTTATTATATTGCTGGTTTTATGACTTCAGTGAGAGCATTTCCTGCTCCGTGCTTTTAGCGTAGGACAGGACAAGGTAAGAACCGGGTAGAACTTTTTTTAAGGAAGACCACATGATGGAAAACACTAACTTGTTCAAACAGAAGCGTGTCATGAGTGTGTTTTCTTTTTCTACTTATTTTCTCCTGCAATGAAGACTCCCATGAAATAGTGGATGAGTTTATTTTTTGTGTCTCTGTTCCTTTGGGTAAATCCAGATAGGTAGTTTTTTTATCCATTTTCTGAGGAATTTGTATTCTCTCTTTCTGTATTTAGATATGTATTCTAGTACTAGAGAATAATAACAGCCATATTTGATGACAAAAGATCTATGGAAAAAAGAATGCTGGTATTTGGTTTATTGCAATAAATTTTAATGATGCCATCCTTCTACGGTGGGTGATGGAGACAGGGACTTTGTTGTAGAGCATCTTTCTCTTTCCTTCCAGTGTGTATCAGCAGCATTTCTGTTGACTATTCCAGTGATGCAATAGGAGACAGTGCCTCCAGGGAGCACCTATCCCACTGGAAGGTCCTCTAAAGGACTGCTCTGAAGACTGCAGCTCATAGCATGTCTCTGTGGTCTCATAGTATTTGTTGAAGGTGCGCTGCTGTGAACACATTCTGGATTTGTAGCCTGTGTGTTGCGGATGGTGCTGGTTACATTACTGCATTCTAGCTAACAGGATAATTTCAAAGCATGGTAGCCATTTGTTGATAACTGAGGTTCACATTGATTTTGCTGTATTTCCATTGAATGTATTGATCCACCAGCATAGGCATTGTAATGAACCAAAGAGCTTCAGGAGCTTACACTCAATTTGCAAGTTAACGTTTTTAGTTTCTTTTTTAAAACAACATAGTCTTCTGAAAAAAAAAGGATAAACTTCAGCTGTGACTCTTAATATATTGACTTAGAAGGTGTCTGGCATGTGGAATGATAACTCCGTATATTCATCCCACCTTGTCAGTGTTCCATGAGGCTGCTTATGGTGAAATCACTTAATCATTTGTCTTATGACTTAGAAAGGCTAAGAGCAGAAGGTGTTATTACATCAGTTGAAGTGTTGCTATGTACTGCAGATGCCATGCTAGTACAAGATACACAGTCTATGGGGACATCCTCCCATATGGTCTGTGGTAAGCTAAACACTTGGCTGATGCTGATGCCCACTATATTTTGCATTTTTCTGTAGGTGAATGTAGATGCTGATTTGTAAAAACGGAGTAATCATTCTTTAAAAAATTTATCTTCTGGATGGCTGGGTTGAGTGTTGATTTTGGTAAGCTCTCTTATTAAGATATTAAGTTTTTTTCTTTTCTTGTACGTCCTCTGAAATTTAAAATGTGTGTGAATCCTATTAGGAGAAAATAGCACATTGTCTTTTTACAAAGGGTATGTTTCCACTTCACACTGTTTGTGTATTGAGCTTTTATGTTCAAAGTGTTACTGCACATTTCATTTCTATGTCTGTATCTTGAAATGCTTGTACTAGCTCAGTAGAATTGACTGCAGCTGCAGAATTTTATTTAATCCTGTTGGATAGCACTTCTCTGACTGTTTGAGTCTTCCAGAATTATCTATCTGTGTTTATTTTAGATTGTTCAAAATATGATTACTAGTAAGGTTTTTGACAAGTGGGGAGCCAAAAATAGGCTGCTTTGCCATATTCTTGGGTTTGCTATATTTGCCTTTTCTTATTATTTTTTTTTCTTAAACCAGCTTGAATACCTTACTAGAAAGATATTGCAAGGAGTTGTGTGCTATTCAGTTGTCTGGTTCTAATACTTTACAGAGTGTTAAATAGCTTGATATCTGCTTCCCATGGCTGTGGTTAAAAAGGGAATAAATGTCTACCTAATGAAACATGCCATTAGAAACCAGTTTTTGATGTTTTGCTTGATTTTATTTTTATTCAAAAGAAACATGCTGCAATTTCTAAGAAAGAAAAAAATGTCGCAAACAATTCTCAAATTCCATTACAGTTTTCATCAACTAGTTCTGTTTTCATCTAGTATTTGAATTCCAGTTAGTATCACATAGTTCTGTGCAACTGATGAGTTTTGAGAAGTGTCTTGCATGATATTTCTTCTGAATGGAGCAACATTTTTGCATCTCAGAAGATATTTTGGGGGGAGAATTCCCATGGCCCTACCTTCCTTTGGTGAAACAGACTGCATCAATTGAAGCCAAGTAACATACTTTCCTGTAAGGAGATGAAGGCAGAAGTAAAAGTTCAAAGAACAGGTGATTTTGCTTTCTCATCCAGAGATTAAAAAAAAAATTTTTTTTTTTAATAGGCATGGCTATCTTTTCTAGAAATTACTAAGGTGAATATGTTCTAAAGTCTGAAAAAACTCACTATGGCTTCCTGTTTGTTTGGGTTTTTTTTCTTTTCCTTCTTTCTTTTTTCGGTTCTCCACTTTCTGCCATTATCTGTTTACCTTACTCCCTTTTCCACACTTTACCAAAAAATCTACTCCCAGAATGCTTTCATAACTGCTCTGTGTCCCCAAACCTTCTGCCTTCTCTTTCCTTTTCTTCCCTTAATTTACCTCTCAATATCTATGACTCCTTCCATTGCATTCCCATTTCTCATTGTCCCTGGACACTGTCCCACTAGCTACTTTATTCTGTTCTCCATGTGCGAACGCATGTCCCGGCTCATGAAGTTTTGGTAACATCTCAAATGAGAATATGGGATGAAGCATCTGCAGAATATGCCCTGCTTGACTGCAGGTGAAGCAGGTATCAAAGCATAGCAGAGAAATGGTTAAGAAAAGTAAGCCCTCCACAGGTAGGTCTGGCAAAAGCTATTCCAGTAATAAATTAGAATAGCAATATATGCTTAAAAATTTAGAGAAGGCAAACTTCTGCTAAGAGGTTACTTTATGGGGAAGGGTTGGAGAGGAAGCCATTCTGTCAAGCTCGCCCGTATAAACTGAAGAGAAACATGCTACACGCTGTTCTGCACATTTTCTTGCCCTATAACAGCAATAGACAACCTGCACTGCTTATCCCAGAACTCATCAGCTAAAGGCAGCTGTACGCGAACCTCTGACCTTAATTTAACTTGACTGAGCTAAACTGTGGCTGATGAGCTACTGAGGAAGCTTAATCCCACAGTACCAGCTAGCTGAAGCTATTGCTCTTAAGATTTACTATTTGAAAAACTATACTTTTCTGTCTGTAAGTGACTGCTGAGTAAAATACATGTAATTCAAAGATGGACTGCAGTTCCATAAACGTGGCTAACTGCTTCCCTGCTACAAAATGAAATACCCTGGACCAGCTCCAGTTTTCTACTGAAACAAATAAATTACATGGAAGATTTTATTACAGTTTTTAATATGCTAGGCTCTTCAGCCAAAGTCTTTTTTTTTTAAAAAAAAAAAAAAAGAAATGCCACCCAGGGGCATGCACACAAGAATTTTTGTTGGGAAATAACACCTCTGTAAAGACACTTTTTTTCCTCAGACAGTGCAGTAATAGCAGAACTCAGGGACTGTCCTCAAGGTCACTCAGCCTTCATTTCCAAATGCCTTTGAAGTTCTATATCTGTAAGTAACTAGAGCTATGCATTTGTCGGGAAACTTGTAACTGGCTCCATGTGTCATCCATTTGAAACGTATCACACATACAGTATTGTTTGTCTGGTTAGTTTTGTCTTTGAGACATAACTAATTCTTATGTCCTAGTTATTCCTTATCTTTTTTCCTCTGTGTCTTTTTAGAAGTCAGGCTCTTCAGGGCGTGAGCAGAGCAGTTTTCATTAGTATATTATATTGCTAATATAATTAGCAATACAAGAAACAAACGCCAGCTTTTTATTCAGGTCCTCAAAAGTAATGGGATCAGACCACTTTGATTGCAGAGTGGCCAGAAGTCAGCTAGATATTGGTCTGGCA
>VXAK01013567.1:218430-231297 GCA_013399435.1 Arenaria interpres
AATACATATATATATATATATACACACACACACACACACACATATAGTCTTCTCTATATATATACACATAGAGTCTTCCGATCCCCCTTATCTAGGCTGGGTTACTCTTCTTTTATTGTATTATGATGTAAGGATTTTTAAAGTCATTTCTGTTTGTGGTATTTTTGGTTCTTCCCTTGTTATGCTGATACGGTTAAAAAGCAATCACTATTCCTAGAGCTTGCAAGTATCAGTCAAATGATGGTATATACAGACAAAGAAATACGGGAATGTCAAGGCACTGTGCAAGTTGAAGTTGCTCGTGTTAAACAAATGCAGTCGTGCAAATTTCACTTCTGTTCGGGGCACAAGAAGAAAAATCAATATTTTACGAATAGGGCAAATACAAATCAGTGTAAATGTGTGAATATGTATCTCTGCATTCTCTTGCTATATGTTACAGTTTCTAATGGGTTGTTGCAGTCAGTACACTGGAAAATACGAACACGTATTGATCATTTTCTTGCCTAAAAAGAATAGAAGAGTACTGCTAAAGAGAAATATCTTTTTTCCTTCAAACTTTTCGCTGGTACGTGAAATTCTTTCCTCGGCGTCTTAGTGTATAGGTTTCTGTGAATGTGGAGTTAGAAACGCTTGTGTTTTATACACTGTATTTTTTTTAACTGATTTTATGTAACAATGGGCAGCTATAACTTTATGTAGGCATACAAATGAGAAAAATTTGCATGGTTGAGAACCAGCACTTGACTGAAATTAGACAATAAAGGGAAGCAAGCCATTTTTGACGGTTAATGGGTTTGGTCTGAATGACCTCTAGTCTAGTCTTTGAAAGGGCTCTGTATAATGTGTGCCCACATGCTAGAACCACACTAACATAATGCAGTAGGTATCATTTTCTGACAAATTTAACTATACTAGGAGCAATTGTTGGAAACACCATTTGCAGAGGAGGAATGAGACCCTCAAAGAAATGCTGCAGATTAAGAAGAGTTGTATAGGGCCCTCAGATCTTATCTGAATTGCAAATTTGGGAGGGCAAGTATCACTTGCAACATAGCTGACATATGTACTTCTATATAAGGAATAAAAAGTGTTCTTAGCCTCTGATTTAATGCAAACACCGCCTTCTCCCCATTAATTTGAAATTAAAAGGCTTTGTACTTTTTGTATAGGATTCACTGCACAGATCTATATGACCTCTAGAGAGAATGATGACAAAATGTTGATATGACAGGGAGTTAGTTCATGTAATCACAAGCTGTCATTGTTTCGTAAACTTAACCCTTTAGTTTTGCAGTTCGTATAAAGATACTTTACAAAACGTGGCACTTTTTTTACGGAAACATTCACACGGTGCCATCAGGAAGCTTTAGTGGGAGGAGAGTGCAGATTCAGTGGATTTCCCTTTAAAGATATTTTGCATATGTAAGCTGTGCATATGACAGTATGTGAAAAGGCCATTGTATTTGAAATACTTTTTTTTTTTTTTTTTAACTGTCTTGGAGGGGCTGGTATTTGTGCTAAATAGGTAAGATTTCTTCTTAACCCTTAAGAAGGAAATAGGACCTTCTTCAGAGTAACCGTAACTCCAGAACAAATTCACACGTACTACAAAGCATTCATTTGTCCCTGTTTGGAACACTTTATCCACTCTTTTTTCCTTCTTTTTACCATTTAATTTCCACTCAGCACCTTGTGAAACAGTGAATCGTTGCAACTGCTTTTCAGTCATTCTTGCTTTTATTATGCTCTATTTTTTTATTTTTTTTTTTTCTCCATTTTGGACAGGCAAATAAAAAGAGGTTTTAGAAATGGAATTAAAGGGGCAGAGGTATTTGCTTCCTAGAACATTGGAATCTGGAAAACAGTTTTAAGTTCCTTAAAAGTGACTATAGTTAATTCAAAGGTCTCAAAATGCTCTGAAAACATGAATGAGTTTAATTATTCCTTTGTGGCATGGTCTTGTATAAATATTTTGAACATTTTTACACTGAACTACAATATGTGGCTCCTCCATTCAACTGAGTGCTTGAGAGTTATGAGAAAGAGAAGATATTTACATTTTCAATAATTCTATCATCAGTGCACATGGCTGATGTTATTCTCCATTTTTAAGCAGTTAAGATGAGACACGTTTAACTCCTCTGAGGTCCTATTGGATGTTTGAATGGAGAAAGGTGGTAGTCAAACATTCAGGGAACTTTTGGGTTGCTTTTCTGTGTTGTGCTGAATTGCAAAACTCGGAAAGGCGGTTTGGACCAAATGCTCTATTCTCTCTTGTAAAATGTCCACTACATGAGTGGGACTGGAGTCTTGCTTAAGGAAGACTAGTTGTATCTGCCCATCAGTGAGATACAGGCGTAAAACTATTTCTTTCCCCCCAGATACTGCAAGGTCCTTCCACAAGCAAATCTTTAATCTTCCCAGTGAGCTGGACCAGCCTTGGAGCACAACTGCATCTGCAGTCTATGTGCTGGTACTAACCTTCAAAATTTCCGCAAGGATTTCTCAGCCTTATGCCTATTAAATAGACCCGTTGACTTAGATAATATCAGTTACATTCTTAGTAGTTAAATATCTGGTTGAATTACAGCCTAATGAGACATGATAAACTATATCTACAGTACACAATGCTGGGCATTATTAAGATACAGTTAATGAAGATAATATTTAGAGTATGATGGGGAAGCGTTTAGCTTTGGAGGAATACCAAGGCAGAATAATTTTGTAACATGCTTATAATTGAGCACCACTCCTGATTTTACCTCTGTGAGTCTTAATAAGCAGGCTATGTTGAGGTTTCTGAAGTTTATATTCTAATTAAAACTTCTGAAAAGGTCTGACAGTGGGAAATACAACTATTTCATAACCCAGCCATCCTCTTGATCTATTTAAAAACACTTTGCAGCTGAAGAATGGTTTTAGGAAAGTCAGCCAGGGCTTATTACTTAAATGATTGATTTTTTTAGTTGTTGACCTTGAACACTATGGCTCAGTGCTGCACCTTTAATTACAGAGCCAAGTGCTGCAAAATGCAGGTGTTTGATTAGGTAATCAAGAATGTAACCTCTGACTATCTGAAATATTATGAAAGGTAGAGGTTCTGTTAGTGCAGTCAAAATGATTAGCTGCCAAAACTAAATTCTTTGTTAACACAGATGATACTTTATCCATAAATATTTCAAATGAGATGTTGATTTATGGTGAAGAGGTAAGGTTTCCTGTTGTATACTTTTAAAAAATATCGAAAAGTAATTCGACCAGTAATACAAGCAGACAATAAAAAAACCCGATTGGGGTGTAATCACTGGACCCTCATATAGCTTGGATTTACTCAGCAGGTGAAGGTGGTTGTTACCTTCTTCTTTAGTTGACAGTCTAAATGTGATGCAGCTGCCTCTCCGTGCTTCTGCCTGTCTCCTGTCTGCCAGCCTCTTGCAGAGTGTGACATTGTCCATCCTGGTAGCACTCTCCAGGATGCTCTACTGGCAGTCGTGTGGCGACGTGATCCCAGCCCTTACTGATGATGCTCTATCTATAGCAAGAGCAGATGAAAAATTGGTACTGAATTTTATGCCCAGAAACGTGCAACTGTTTTTTCATGTTGCTTGAGCCGCATCATCCTCAAGTGAAATACAACTACCCTTTATGCAAGGTGGGTTTCTAGGAACTGAAAATGGCCAATCTGTCCAGAACTTATTGCTTCACGCTGATTACAGGAAGAGCATTCTCAAATGCTCCCAGTCACCTCCTGTGGCAGCCTTGGAGCACAACTGTTTGTACAACCTATCTGCTGTTGCTAACCTTCAAAAAGTGTGTAAAGACATTTCTTTTAAACATAGAATCATAGAATTGTCTAGGTTGGAAGAGACCCTTGGGATCATCGAGTCCAACCAACTACCCTACTCTACAAAGTCATCCTCTACACCATGTCCCTTAACACTGCATCTAAACGGCCCTTAAACACAGCCAGGGATGGTGACTCCACCACCTCCCTGGGCAGCCTGTTCCAATGCCCTATCACTCTTTCAGTGAAAAATTCTTTCCTGATGTTCAATCTAAACCTACCCTGTTGGAGCTTGAAGCCATTCCCTCTCGTTCTGTCACTAATTACCTGTGAGAAGAGACCAGCACCAACCTCTCTACATGTGCACCTGGAGTTTGTATCTGCCGAGGAGTTGGGATAGATTCCAGATATATTTTGTGTATGGGATTCATAATTATAATTTTTTCATAAAGGTAATTTTTAATGTCCACATTTACTGATGAGGGCAATAGTCCAGAGAAGTGATCCTTGCCGTAGCTGTCCCCTCGCTATGTGCAAGTTGGATTAAAATTACTGGGGAGAACACGACAGAGAAACCGGCTTTCTGGATTCCACGCGGAGGCTGGAAGGGGTGAGGCGGGATGGGTGAAGAGCTTCTTTAAAATCTTGTTACTTCTAAACTGATAAAAGCCGTTGAGAAACAGGAAACGTTGAGCGATGAGGTACTGTTTTCCAGGAACACCCTTTGGGGTTGAACCACCCTTTAGAATTGACTGCAGTCACTGGTTCAAGCACGTTTTGTTGTGCTACATCCTATGCCCGGATTAGGGCTAATGCTTCACCAGGGCTTGAAGTCCTTGGTATTTTGGATGTTTTTTTTCTCCGTGTGTGCAGGTGGCTGTCAAAATGTATTTCAGTCTTATGTTGAATATGATTGTTGCTAAGGCTCTCAGTGTTAATTTTTCTACAAGAAAACTATTGCCCAGTGTGGGAAGATGCGAGAGAGAAAAGCAGTGCTGTCGGCATTGATTCCCTTTGGGAACAGCGTGGATGTTCTCTAGGTTGGGCCATTTACTCTGAACAGCTCTCTGGCCAGAAATCCAGTAGCGAATGACAGGAGAATTAGAGCAAAGAGAACCTCCACTGAAACAGCAGAAGTAGGAAAGATTTAAAAGGAGGCTATTTTTGCCCAGAAATGGAATATGAAGGGGGAGAATGAAAGAAGCTTCTGGATGAGCATAACGTTCATTAGAAGTCTGAGAAATAAAATTACATTCAGAAGGTTGTTTCCCTGAGGAACTTAATTCCCCTTCCTTTCTTTTTTTTTAATTATTTTTCACTAATTTTCTTTTTCAGGAGAACAGCACTTCTCTGTTTTTAGAAATTCCTTTGCTGAATTTGAGTTCTCTCTGTTACCAACTTGTTCTCCTTTAAGAAATTAATGAATTAATTAACAGCATCTCTGTTACAGCCATGTGTTGCCTTGGAGAAGTTTACCCATTTCACTGTGGTACTGAAATGGTTTGAAGGGCTAGTTCCAGAGTTAAGTAGCTGAATCTGAGGATCCTACTCACCTGGAATAGTGTCAGATTAGAATTTGCACTTGAGAGAGCCAAACTGACCGTGGTTGTCACCCGCCGCTTAAACAGAGGGAGCTTTATAGCAAGTAAAGTATATAATTCTATCACAACAGACTAGCTTTCGCTGAGAATGGCAGAGCTGAACCAAGCTGTGATACAGGGCTTCGTTTTGACATTTTTTAGCAAGAATGAAGCCATTTAAGATGTGTGCTTATTGGATAAACACAAAATTGGGAGAGAAAAACTATATTGTGGATTTTCGGTAAGTTAAAGTCAGAATAGACGATGGACTTCTCGTTTTACTGTTTTCCTGGCTGAGGAAACAGAAGACAACAGATTGAAAGAAGTGGCTGTAAATATAAAGTGACAGAGATACTACATTAGACAGTACTTAGCCACTCCATTGAATTTGCAGGAAATCTGAACTTTTTTGACTGCACTGAAAAAAATTAATAATAACGGGATACTGATATTATTTGTAGGCAGGCATTGTGTGGCAATAGATTATCACATTTCTTTATGTCTGAGTAGAGATTAAAGAAGAATTTAACATTTTCACAATGGAAATCTGGATGCATGGATGAAAGGATCTGTTTCTTCGTAGCAGAATGTGTAGTGCTGGCTACTGCAGCAATATTTTGCATATAGTTTGCATATAGCATGTGGTTCAATTAAGCACCAATCAAATAGAGTTTGGAAGTGAAGCTTAGACCTCTCGGAACAAGGAAATGAGAAAAAAAAAGATGTTTGTCGTGTTTCGTCTCTGGTGTAATTATGTCCTTCACTGATTTGCAATAGTAAATCTGTAATGGAAAGAGTATTGTACTAATGGGAGAAGCAGGGGTGTGGACTTCAGCCAGACATGCCATTTTCTTGTTTTTCTGCCCTACTTTTGTCTTTCCCCTGTCACATAGGAAGATCCTCTTTCAGTGCCTGCAATTAGATGCCTACTACTGTCAAGTGTTCCAACCCAGTTATGTGTAAGGAAACGGTCCGTGCGAGATGAGTGAGCTACTGCTTCTCATTCTGCCATGCAGCAGTATTATTTGAAGCAAATTGGAGTGGTCTGTCTCCCTCGCAGAAAAGATGTTGCCTGTTTTCAGTAGCTGTTTCTCGGCTGTAGCATCTGTCCCAGATAGGAGCAGCGTCTCTATCATCACTGCTCATGCAAATGAGTTTACTTAAGTTTGGAAAAAGATGAATAGGCTGCAGAGCTACTTTGCTCTTTCACAGGAGTAGGGAGATGCTCCAGATGCATCTTTGTGCATTAGATCTACTTAAAAAGAGTGCTAATAAATCAATTCTCACTTTTAATGTAGGTTTTCTACACTACAGAAGAGGAGGGAAAAACAGTGTTAACACTGAGAAACTGTGATTGTAGAAATACAAATTGGTGTGGGAATTGTGGGCCTGCAGTGTACATGCAACTGCTTTTAACACTGTATTTGGAAATTAACATCATTTCTAACTCAATCTCCTAAGCACAAATCAACGTTGTGCAGGTTAATGTGGGTAAGTTATTTTTTCTTCCGTTGACAGGAAACGATAATTTCTAGTCTTTCAACTACTTAAGGCGATGAGCAGAGTATACTGGAGTACTTTTAAATAATGTGAGAATAGGTTTGATTAGGTTTATTTTAAGCCTTTGAATTTTTGTAGGTCATACGTATCAATGTGTTGTGCTAACCACAGGCAAAGGAGTTTTACCCACAGTTGTAATTAAACAAAGTCAGAATTAAAAGCATGATGGTGCTGTAGTAGATTTAATTGACGAGAGCTGCAAGACAGATACTTTCTAGCATCTTTTTTCAATTAAAAAGATAAAACTTTCTCTTGCTTGTTAGACTTCTAATATCGTTTGTTAGGTAGGCACTGTATTTCACTAATCGTTCTGAAGGAACAAGAGGAAATTTAATGCCAGGGAGGCACAGCAGAGCGCTGGAGTCAGAAGATCTGGATTGCTTACTCTAGACTTTGCCCCTAATCCACTATTGAAAAATAAAAGACATTCTGCATATGTAAAATGATTGTAAGTAAAATTTCTGGGTTATGCAATTACTTATGGGTCCATTCTAATAATTAAACTTAGCTTTTCAGAATACTGATTGCAAAATGATGAATGTGCACATAGTTCACTGAGTATCTAGCTTTCTAGGAAGAGTGTTATTTATCTTAGGCTATTAAATAAAAAAGCATGAGTTTAAGGTAGATTCTCAGGTCTCGGTCTTCTTTAAAAAAATAGACATAACAGACTGAAAATCCTGTATCATGATTTGTGAGTGAAAAGTAGATTGGAAAGGCACAGTGTGCTTTAAAAGGCTGCAGTATCACAGCAATCTTGAAGTTAAAGGCAAAGTGCCCCTTAACTTCAATGAATGTAGTGTGGAACCCCTGCAGAGTAGCAGGGTTTGGATGATAGCATATTTTTCAGTTTGAAAGGGAATTAACGCCGTTTTAACAACAAATGAAAGAAGCTGATATCTTAATACGTCAGGGAAAAAAGACAGTTTTGAGGTGAGTATATAAATTAGGATCTAGATATATGTATTTTTTAACATGGTTCTGAAAGATTGTGGCTGGGTCTATAATTAAACTGTCTTTGTTGGAGGAGTCCATGATGGGTGTTTTCCATTCAGGGAATGAGAATGGATTGTCTCTTCAGCTGATCCGGAGCTCATCTCTTTGACTTAAAACCAGGACAAATAAAGATTTGTACAACTGGCTCTACAGCTAAGGCAGAAAAGTGTCACTAGCTGACTTACTGAGTAAGAATTAATATAGAACTTCACAGAAGCAAGAGCTATAACCAGGAAATGTATGTCGTTGTTCAGATTCACCCTTACAGCAGCTCTTAATATTTTTCTTTCATAAAATGGCTATAGGCTCTTTTAGGTAGGGCCCAAAGCCATTAATGTGTGAAATTAGTATAATTAACTTCTAGATGATTGCTAGGAGATGCCGATGTATTTCTTGATGGCAACTCCTGCTTATTTGCATCTAAGGTTTAGTGTTGAGCCTTACACATAATTACTTTTTATTTTAAGCTAACTTTTCCAAAGCCAAATGAAACGGGGTTAAATAAATAAATAAATTAAATACCTCTTTATTATTCTGTAATATTTTCTGTTGAAATGTGGTGAATTCTAAAGTAGGGACAGATGTTTTCTCCTTAATGGTCTGAAGGGATCTTTCTGCTCATTTATTTGACAGTATGTGAAAAGCTATTTAGAATTACTAAATATAATATATTTGCCTTGTCAGAAGTAGAAAGGTGCAAATTAGTCTGAGAATTAAACAAATACGACGCTTAAGGTTTCTAGGAGAAGCAACAAAATAACTGAAAGCTGGGGTTGGTAGGCGCATACGTGTCACTCATTAAACTCATGCCTCAAGCCCAATCAATCCAAGGAAATGAAAATAAAGTTCAGTGAGCCAACTTCTACCATGCACCTACTATGTGCATATAAATCTTTTGGATTTTGTCCTGTGAACTATTATAAATTCTTAACTTAATGAGATAAGAAGTTAAACATGTGTAACTGTTCATAAAACACAGAAATCTAATCTTTATTAGATGTGTTAAATATGATGTCACTGTTGTCATGTTAGTACATGATAAAATAAAACATAAGGCATCCACTTTCAACTGCACTTGTCAGAAGGGAGCTAGTGGGGAAGAAGTCTTTCAGAATTTGCAATCACCTACTTCCCATGTGAGCATCAAGCCTCCTGGTACAAAAACGGTTGCAGGGAATAAATTACAGGTTGCCAGGAACATTATGTGCTTTCCTTCCTGTGCACTTTCCATTCTACAGCCTACAGATTCTTGCATGCATCCTGGAACTGACTCCAAAAGAGTTCAGGACTGTATTATAATGATGACAGGCAGATTTATTTATTAACTTAAAACCTTTAAGTAATGTAGGTACATGTGTGAGAAATGAAAGATATTGTTGAGAGTGGTTGGTCTAGAAGGTTTGGATCCCCTGCTCTAGATAATAGAATCATGACATGATCTGTTTTCATTTGCAAAACAAGCATGTTTCTTAAATTCCTGTAGTGGGTAATTCATTCTGCTTTGTTTTATAGGACTCTAAAATTCGGTGGACTTTTTTTCAGAATTTTACTTTGAGGGGAATTTCTCAGTACAGCTCAAACCTTTTGCCTGTTCTCATAGCTGTGATCCTTTGAAGCCACTGCTGGATAGCAGAGTATGTAATTTTAGTAAAAATTTTTGCATAGGACAATTACATTTAGTTTACCGGTACATCTGTTTTTGTACGGAGAATCTGGTAGCAAGGATCTGATTCCCGTAAATGAGATTAAATTGAAAAAACCATGACTTGTCTGAGTACCTACAACTCATCACAGTAAGAATTCCTTTTCAGATCTCTCTAGTCTGTTGTCCTCTCTTTGATTCAGTGATTTTCTGTCTCACAGGCCTGTTCCTCAAGTGAAATGTCGCGTACAGGTTTTGACAAGGTTCATATAAACTGAACTGATTCAACCATTGTTTTAATGGTCTCCGTTTGAATTTCTTTAGGATCTTAGTGTAATGCTGTGAACAAGATTTTCTTCAATTTGTAGGGTGAACTTTGGGAACATATTATTGAATTTCTATAACATTTTCTTCTAATAAGAGAAAAAGCTTTGTTCCTTTTTAGTGGAAACTGTAAAAACATCTTACTTTGTTGGCTCAGGCAGTGTAGGCCACTGCAGAAACAGATCAGAGCTAACTTATTATTTTAACATCAAGGATGAATAAATTTCTTTGTAACAAAGTCTAAGATGGATTCAACCTAACATTTGACCTCTCTATTTTTTTTTTTTAATCTTGAAATTCTTGAATTCCCCTTGAAACTTGTATCACACATACTTCGCCTGTCACTTTTTCGTAGACTATATTGCGCTTTTCAAAACTTCTTTTCATTATTTTCACTACTACAATTTTATTTCAACTTTGAAATTTTCAGTAAATTGGGACAGTGAAGTGATGATGTTACAATGTCCTGAGGAAATCAGAATCTTGTTGAAGCTAGTGAGTCTTTTGTTGATTTTAATGTTCTCTTTACTTTTAGAGAGTTATAAAGTGTGCATTTGGCCTTCTGGCATTTGACCGAGCAGGTCTGTGCAGTTCCAGAGGTTGTTCTGCTACAGCTTAAGTTGCCTTCTAGTGAAGAGGTGTTATGTCTCAGTATTTAAATCTTTGCTCTCTTCCTCTTCTTTAATTTCTGTTTATTCTTTGCAACAGAGCACACTGCTCATTGTAAACTGCCACTATCTAATTCATCATTTAATTATTGAAATGAGCTAAACTGTGTAAACTGTCTTCCTCATGAACATTCTATTCAGCACATCATGAGGAAGACAGTTTACACAATCTCCAAACAGAACCAGATTAAAGCACCTTTGGAAATTATGGAATACATGAAATGCATTTTTGCTATCTCTGATAGGTTTTTTTAGTAATGCTAGCTATCTTGTGGTGGGAAAGTCTTTACATCTACAGTGATTTTAATGATTTACATAATCTTAAAGACTACAGCATCCATCTCCTATATCTTGTTGAAGAGAATGCAAGAATAAACTCAAATGAGCTGGAGATAAGGTCATTTTAGAGGAACCTTTAAAAAGATGTTAAAGAAAACCACCTTTTCCCCAGATTTAGGTCTATCTAAAAGAAACAGAAAACCCTGTGAGAACTTTCAATAATAGCCTATTACTATATCAAGAAGAGGACAAGGAATTGAGCTTACTGCCCTCTGGGGACATTTTAAATATTTTTAAGCACGTGGAAGCTGCAATGATTGACATTTTCATAAATGTTTATACTGTAGAGAGATTGTTAAATTACCAAGCATTTGCTAGTGACAGTGTAAAAGAAACCCTCTCAAATATTAAGCCATAATGCAGAAGGTTGACAAAGTTCTAACTTGTCAGAATTGTGTATAAAACAATTACATACTGAGGAAATCTCATGTGAATGCAAAGCTCATGTAAATGCAAATAATGACACTATACCAGATAGTTACAGAGTTAGTGTTTCAGTTTGTTTGTTTTGCAGCAGTGTATGTGAAATGAGCAAAATAGTATGAAAATATTCTCTTATTGGCATTTACTGTTTATTGGAATTCTTTTTTAATTTAATTTGACTGTCAGACAATGGAGTGCTACGTTTCTGACTCAGATGCCCATTCTTTAAGCTAGTATTAATCTGAGATAATAAATCAGCTTTATATGAGTAATGGTTTTAGAATTTAAATGGTTCCTTTTAAATTTTTATTGCATTTTCTAATACAAATACAATGCAAAATACGCAGAGACTTTATAAGTTTTGTTGTATGCATTTCAAGAGTACAAATTTTGTCTTTATTTCCAAGTATATATCACTGTTGCAATATTTGCATGGGTGTATGTGTTTACCCCTATCTACGCTTAAAAAATATAGATAAGATTATTATATTTTTTTATATAGAAAGTTTTTACAGGTTCAGTTTTTCAATAGGTATGTTTATCTTGCTAAAGAGGTGTGATGTTGCAAAATGCTCGCCTCCTGTCAAAGCAAAGCTTGTGACAGCAGAAATCAAACTGCTATAGTGCCCCTTTGGATTTTTCTTACTATGAGGATGGATGAATTTATGCATGCATCCTTGTTCTCTCCAAAGTGTGTTCACTGAGGAAGTAATCTTCCTTCACTAGTCTGCTAATATGAAAAAAAAAAAACAACCCCAAGCTATAATCGCGTAAATTATCTGGCATAATGGAGGTGCTACGCAGGTTACCACAAAATTGCAGCTGAATGTTGTAATGTCAGTGGTGGAACTTTCTATTGCAGATACAGCCTTGTTGCACAATTGTCTCCATGCTGTGCCTTCACGGAATCTAACAGAAGCTAGTTCCACCAGGTATTGTCCAGTGGTCTGAATACATACTTTCAGTACTTATTTTAGTATAGCTAATTAACTTATTTCAGTAAATATTTTTTCATTTTCTCTTTTCATTTCACTTTTTTCATTATAATCTTTGTAATTCAGAATTTCCTCACAGTTCTGAAGATGGCTTAGTGAAAATTCCAGTCATAATGAGATCAAGGGACATGACTGACAGGTATTCACGTCACACCTAGTACTTAAGAAAGCATAAAAGGCACTTAGGATTGCATTACTTCTGCCTACAGCAATGACAAAAATATTCAAAGCCTAAAAACGATATCTGTGACAAAATGTGTTGTTTTAGTATTAATATTGCAAGACTTGATGAATTTGGTCAGTAGCACTTACTGTGGTATTTATAAGTTTTGTAAAGACCTTCTTTTTGATTTCACTTCTGTTAATGTACATGCATATGTAGGCAGACAATTAAGAAGACTCTTCTGATACATTCCATTGTCAGCTTTCTCAGCTGTGGGTCAGATTTCATAGAATCATAGAATGGTTTGGATTGGAAAGGACCTTTAAAAGATCATCTAGTCCAACCTCCCTGTACGCAGGGACATCTTTCTCTAGAGCAGGTTGCTCAAAG
>VXAK01013568.1:0-21573 GCA_013399435.1 Arenaria interpres
CAGCAATGATATTGCTGGTGGGAGGGTTTAAGAGAGCAGAAGGGAGGAGGCTCTTTGGGATTTTTGTCCAGTGTTGACCAACAGAGGAGAGAATACAAAGACAATATGAATTGGATTTTCAGGTTTTCCTTAATTACTGTGACACAGCAGCATGTTCGTAGAAATAATTTGGGCTAGTTAAGTTTAGATCTGTCCAATCAGGAAATAAGTAAGGACTTCAGTGGTGATTTGTCTTATATTTTTCTAGAAACAAAGGTGTTTCTTGCTTACAAACTTTTTAGACAAAGTTTCTAGAGCTTACAAACTCTAGAAACTTTCATGTTTCTAGAGAACATGATTCTCAAATTGATTTACACATAAATTAGATGTCTACATGGTCAAAATTACTAAAGGAATCTGTTGAATCGTGGTATATAACATACTATATTCATTACTTGGATCCCTTAGGGGTTTTTTTGTTTGTTTTGTTTTTTAAGATTTGAGGCCTGTCGATGGTCTCTGTTCAAAATGTTTGGAAACCACTGGTATTTTGTTCTGAGGTAGATGACCTTTTTGATCCTTTTTGTCTGTTAAAGAAAACCTTATAGAATTGGTATGGATTGAAAGACTGTGTAAAGGTAACTGAAGTGCAGAGTGTTTCTGTTAAGTATATATGCTTTCATCATTTGCATTTTATTACTGAGTTTTCTTATTGTGGAAGAAAGGATAAATTAAGGAGATAACCTCATGAAATTACTGACAAATCTTTAACTTTTGGAGACCCACAGAATTGCTGTTGGGGGAGATCTGAACATTGTGAGACAGTCTTTTGACTTCAGACTAGATTGATTTATATTTTTGTTTGTTTGTTTTTTTGTTTTTAATCAGAATGCCTTGCTACTAGTTACCTAATATTAAAACAACTCAGTGCTTTTAAGGTTTCTGATTGTTATTTAAATGTTAATTAGAAGTATATGTGTAGATACACGTGTTCTCAAACCAGTTTGTGATACAGTAAATACTGCATTAAGATAGTATACTTTGTGTGAAGTTTGAAGGCATTGCCTTAAAATATATTTCGTGTGAAGCATTATTTCATTGGTCTTTATTTGTACAGTATTAAAATCAGTGTTCTGTGTTGTGTCTTTTATATAGTATTTGTAAGCATAGCTGTTTCTGAATATAACAAGTTTGGGGGGTTGTTTGGTTTTTGTTGTTGTTGTTTTTGCCTGCAGACTGTTCTTCTCTTTGAAGGGATGGAGCCTTTATTAAAAAAAAAAACAAAAAAACAAAACCCAACCCAAACGCGACAGCTAGACACTCTGCAAGATAAAGGCTTCGTTTGTAAGCCTTTGGTCATGCAGCATGAAGGTCTAAATGCATTTGTTATGCATACTTTCCATGTCAAGTGTCTTCTGTTGCTTTTGATCTATTTCTCTTAACTCGTTTTTGGAAGTTGATACTATTTTTCTGACCCTCAAAAGTAAAAATCCTTAAAAAGTTTTAAAAAGAATACAGTATTCTCCTAACTCTGCAAATTAAGTAGCTGTTGTACTGCAAACTCTGTTCTTCTGTGACCAGCATGAGATTTTTCCTTTTCATTTTTTTAAGAGGGAGGGTTTCATTCTGGAACATTAATTGTTTGTAGACTGATTTGAAATATTTCCATTCAGGTAATCTTTTACATGGTGCAATAGAAAAAGTCTTCAGAACAATAGCTACACTTCTGCTGACTCTCTGATCGTAGTTTTTATTGTTGCTTTTTCATCGTTAGCACGTACATACCTAAATGCCAGAATGTAGTTTTCTTTTTTATATTAGAAGAGAACAGTAGAGCGGTGGACAAGAGACCTCAGCCCGCATATGATACATTTTAGGTCTTTACTCTGTGGTTTTATCATTGTAAATGCTTTTGGCCTATCACGCCAAACGAGGATGGGGATATCGTTGCCAAGTCTTGGGCATTTGGCTAGTGTGTGCGGGTGACACGGGACACCTTTTGCTGTCAGCACTTGTGATGCACCTGCTGGGTTGCAAGATCCAGTGGAACGAGGGGCCTTTGTTCTGCCTGCCATCCCGTGTGAACCCAGCAGAGGGACCTGATGTCTAGATTTATATTCTGGTAGTGGATATTTAGTTTTTCACATGTATATGTTGGGGGCAAGAGGATGTGTTTTGTTCTGAAGTGAAAAACTCATCTATAACCTAAAGATAGGAGGAGAAATGAGGATTTGGTCCTCTGTACTACACTAAACCTGTATTAAATGTTAATGTGGCTGGTATGCCTATTTAACAAAAGTATAATTGCAACTGCTCTTCTGTCATCCCTAGGAATTAACTCTGGGTCATTCAAACCCAATTTGTTTTTTTAATGCATTAAAATATGCAGAGTATAGTTCCATTATAGTAGGATAAGACATGCTATAAGACTGCTGCACGTGTCATTAAGTTTCAAAGTTCACCAGCAACAGGTAGAAGTAACTTTCTTGAATGCAAAAACACTTTCAGTTTATATTTGTATTGCTGCTTATTAAGCTGTGCAATATTCCTGCAGGAACAATTTTAAAAATTTTCTGACCTCAGTTTGTTAATCATTACCCAAACTAAGTATGTAAAATTTAAGTTGTGAAAGCTTGTGTACGAAGAAGAGAATAGTCAGGTAGGCAAGGGAACTGTGAGACCAAGAGTTTTGCCTGTACTTTTTAAATATGATTAACTTGAAGTCGTTGGAGTATTCAAATGTGTACATGTTTGCAGGGTTGTGAATAAAACCCTTCGTTTTCCCATATATAAACATGTAAACTGAAGAAATAGCAGATTTATCATATTTAAGAAACAGTACTATATCCTCGAAGTTAACATGCCCATAAAGCTGATTTATATATAGAAAATAATTTAACCTTTTTAAAAGCTCAGACAACTAAGTTAAAAAGCTCGTAGAGGGAAACTTAGCTCTGCTCCCTTTCTCCCACCCTTTCAGGAGTGACCGGCTGAGGATTGTATAAATCACACTGTCATATTTAAACTTTGGAAAATAAATCTTTTGTATGCAATATTAACTTGGTAACCAAAACTGCAGCAATGCGGACTCTATTTAAGCAGTGGAAGGCGACTGAAATGGCTTTTTACAGTAAAGACACGTGCCTCGGAAAATTCCCAGATCTCGTCTCTGATCTACTGCCTGTGCAGCAAGGGTAGGGCCTCTTATTTTTCGTCTCGGAGCAGACTTGTGATTCCCTATAGTGCAATGGGCTTTGTCCTGTGAAAGCACCTGTAGTTGGGTGTGTGAGGAAAAGCTGCACCTGGAGTTGATTTGCAGGTGCTGAAGTCGTTTCGGTTGGATTCCTCAGGTGCTGTCATTAAAAGAGCTTCCAGCCAAAGGTCATGTCATAGTTCTGACCAATGCAACTCAGGTTCCCACTGGTACAGTGTCTCTGTGGGATTATTTTTATTTTTATTTTTATTTTTATTTTTATTTTTATTTTTATTTTTATTTTTATTTTGTTGGTGTTTGACTTATTGATTATAACTGCTCTGTTCTGTGTTTCTGTCTTGGTGACTGTTAGATGTGGGGTAGATTTGGAGTATCATGGACTATGCATTTGTATTCTTTATTCCCTTCTGGGGACAGGAGTTGCGGTGGCAGGGATTGGAGCTCAGCAGCAAGCTCTTGGGGTCATTGCAGTTGTGCAAATTGTACAGGTTTCAGGGTAGTCAGCTTCAGCTGATATGTTAGCGTGAAAGAAAAAGATTTGTTCTTGTGGACTATGGTTCTCTGAGAAATTTTTCTTTCAAACTGTCTTTGTTTGTACCAGCGTGAGTGATCATCTTGAAATGCTGATTCCTTTGCAAACCTGACTGCAACAATATGTGAAACGGCTGTTTCAGGACATCAAACTTAACGTGGGCTCTGTGGTGCCTCTCTTATGTGCTGTCCTACTGAAGTAGGCACATCTGTGTAATATAGTTAAAATGTTATCATTAGCTTCTGCTCTGAGTAATCAAAACCATCTTTTAGTTACGGTGTATCTCTCACAGTCATGTAAAAAGAATAGCAGAATTGCTTTTTTATTAAGTTCTGACTACAAATGTATTCTCTCAAAGGCTTATGTGATGCAAAGCAGAGATAAAAGCTGAAGTGCCAGGCTGTTTAGAACTTTCAAGAGTCAGGATTTATTTGCAGTCATCTCTGTGCTGATACAATTGTACTATCTTGGATTCTGGGGCCAGGTGAGATACCTTTTTAGTGTGCTTTATACAGTAGACCATGGCATGACGGTGAACTTGCCATGTCTCCAAGCATAGGTGTGCGCTGCCTGTATTCTCTGAAATCAGATGGTTACATTTGTCTGTGAAGCTTGCCACACAACTGTATACCTAAAGTCCAGCAGAGCAACCATAAATGCTGTGAAATAACTTCTCCAGTCATAACATGTCCCTTTCAGATATCTGGACTCCCTAGTGGCAGTTTCTGTTGAGTTCTTGGCTTTGTTTTCTGCCATGTAGGTAAGATGTGGAAGTAAAATGATGTCTTTATAGCTGTAGCTATAGGCTTGCTAAATTTTCTTCTTTTTTACTTTAATGGGAAAACTCTCCAGGCAGCCTGTTCAACAAACATAGGATTTCAACAGATGCAGCATTTGCATGTTCTCTCACTCTTGGGAGTGGGTGTGATCATTTCTTCTGCTTGGTTTCAGCCTAGAGTAACTTCTAATTAGTGAACAACACATAGACTGCCCTTTCAAGTTGGTAGGATTATAAGCAAGAGTTTATAATTGACAGAAATTTGGTTTACAGGATTTTATACTCGGATTGATTGGTTTCGATAGGTAAAGTTCTTCCCTGCCTGCAAACAGTGGAATCCTAAGTCCTGAATGCCTTTGAGGACCTTGAAGTCATAGCAGTGCGTGCTGTGGTCTGGTGTATTATCAGCTGTTCTGTTACAGTCCAACTCCATAGAATTGTAATGTTCCAGTTACAGCAACTGGGAAAGAGGGGACTGCAGTGGCTAGATGGTTCTCTGGCTTTTCACAAAAAGCCTAAGAAGAGTTCTTTCCCTGCTAAGACCTGGATTTGGAGTAGTTATCTAACATTAAAGAATGTTTTCCAGTCCCCTCCATCCTGTGGCTTTTGACATGGAGGAAACTTGTGCCACTCTCTGAAAGAGTGCTTCCCTGCTGGTTGTCTGCCGAACCTCTTGTGGTGTGTCTTTTGGAGAAGATAAGCTAGGCTTGTGCCACTGTTCTCGTGTTTCTTCTGAATTGTCTTGTACATGTATCATCTCATTATCTTTGTCTCAGTCTGAGGCAGCCTGTGAGGAATGTCGGAGCTGATCCTGGCCCATTAGACCTTTCTCATTAATTATAAGGATGCAATGTCTATCAAAATTTTCACAAAAGCTATTATGAAAAGGTATTTATCCCTGTGGCAATAAGCCATGAAGATTCTTCCTGAATCTCAGTTTAGGGAAAGTATTTTTTCAGGGAAGATCACTGAAGGTATTTATACAGTCTGCTTCTTGAATGGCTGTGTCATTTGTGGCCATTTCCCCAACTTCTCCCTTATGAGATCCTGCTAGAGTTAGTGAGCACCTGTTCCCTTTTGCATATAATTTATGGCTATTTTCCTCAATTCCCTGCCTATCCAAACATCTCAAGAGTTCATTTTTGGAGTTCCTTGAATAAGTTTTTGGACTTTTTTTGCAGTGCACAATGGTTTGTACCTGTTTATGTAAACATTGGATTTAATTAAACATAAATACTATAAAAACTGTTGCTGCCAGAAGAGACCTGGACTGCTGGACTACTTGGATTTTCATTATGTCAGATTATATAGTCTTTTTTTTGTTATATTTATTCACTACAAACCTCGATAGCAGTCACTGACTTAAGATACACTGATGCTAGACTTTAGCAGGGAAATTTTGTGGACTGCGTGTTGATATTCAGGAATTATTTTGGGTGCATTTGAGGAGGGAGAATGTACGTGTTCTTGCAGAATGCTGCTGGCTTGAGCTGAGACTATTCTTTCTCACAGGCAGAACAAAGATCTGCGAATTCTGTAGTTCTGTCGAAGCATTTTGGGGTTTGTGGTATCTTGTACAATCCATGACCTCGGTATAGCAGTTGTTTTAAGGGATCTGTCTTGTCTTCGTTTGGAGGTTCTTTCTAAGGAACAATGGCACATGCCTTCACCATTCACTCTGTCCTTATGAGCATTCATTCTGTTTTTCCCTTTGGACAGTCCAGTAATTTGATGATCTACTTTACTTTAAAAGCATTTGAGCATATTTAAAGAAGTTTTGGAAGAAAGGTTTCTCCTACAGCTTGCGGACTAGTGCCCCAGTTTGGAACAAGCAGATAGAACAATCTTTATGTAGTGTACTGGGCAGGAACTGGTCAGTCATTCAGTAGACATACAACTCCAAACTATTCCTTGCAAAAATACTGATCAGCTGTTCTGCTGAGTCTTTGGCAAGTGTTTGCCCCTTTTAAAAAAAAAAAAAGGTAGGTAATTTTCTTGTCCTTCCTTGGAGATATCTCTAAATCCATTAACTGAGAATTATAAGAAGGAAAAATTGTTCACATATATTACTCAATCTTGCAGGACTCTGCTTGCATATCTTAACAATTTTGGGAATCTTTTTTCAAATTAGATGATCTTATCTGGAAGTTTGGGCTACTTATTTTTATGGTATTCTTTGAGTTGGAATCATAAAGGGAGAGACTCTGTGTGATTACTTTGTATTAGACATTGAATGCTTCTTGTTTTTGTATGAACTTGTTACTAGAGCCTGCCTGTTAAAGCAGCACCTTTGGTTAATCAGCTATAATTGTTATGAGAGCAAGAAATGCCAGGCTGATAGTATGCTTGAATAGCAACTGGTTTGTGCTGAAATAAAAATGCTCAGACGAGTTCTTCAAAATTTTCTGATTCAGAATTTTTTTTTAACTCAGTATTTTCTTCTCTCCTCTAAGGGAGTGAAAATTCTTGCCCTAAAGTCTCTCTCATGTAATTTGAAATAGAAATGTCAGTCACACAGATAATTATGGTTTTTCAGTACATTATCTGAAAACTTCATATAGATTATATTTGTTCGTCTTCGTGTGTATCTAATTCAATCTGTAGCGTATTTACACAGGGAGAATCTTACGGAATCAGTTTCCCTGAATTTGCTTTAAGAAAAAAAAAATCTGATTTTTAAAAACATGTTTTTCTGCTGATTTGATTTCCTCATTTGGGGAGTTTGTTGATCAAGTTATTAAATCTGATTCCTTTCCTGTGTGTTCTGCTGATAAGGCAAAATTTAAGTCTGTTTGCTTACTTGAACAGAAACTGGGACCTTGAGTCATCTAATGTTTCTGCATCAGTGAACTTGATTCCAGCTTTTATGAAGTATGGGTAGTTCCTGCAAGATTCTCGAAGTATGTCTTAACACTGATTTTTCTGTTTATGTAGACTATGAGCTTCAAAACTATTTTCTTTCAGTCTTATCACAAGGCGTCACGTTTGTTCTCTTGCTGAGAATAGGTATTTCTTCATTATCTTTTTAACAAATGAAAGTTAGAAGAATTCCTATCAAACTGGCTTTTCATTTGCTTCTCCAGTTTCTTGGTAATGTGGAAGGAAGCGGTGGAATTACTGGTTTTGCATAGTAGAGCAGGAGAAACAATTTAGAAGTCTCTTCCTAAAATTTGTGCCTGTATATTAATTCAGGATTGAATTAAGCACTCCAAATGCAATCCAATACTGCATTGCTTCAAGCACCATTAGCATAAAGAATACAGATACTTTACCAACATTTCTTTAGCCCCATTTATGGTTCTTAAGTTATTCTTGTCACGAAACATTGTATTTTCAGTGTCTGTACAATTAAAAATCTCTGATATGAAATTAGTTATGTATTAGGTAGGTACAGGAGGACTCTGAATAATACATATTTAAATAGCAGTTTAGATATTCAAACTTGAATTTTTCCAATATCCATATGGCCTTGGCTTCCTGTTGATGTTTATTTAATATTAGGTGGTTATCCCTTAAAAATCTAATTAACGGTAGTCTGGTTTAAATATTAGAATTTTGTAAGCCAAATTTCAGTTTTTCTTCAGTTTTTCAGTGTGTATGCAGACTGTTTAAGTCTCTAAGTTTGGGGTGGCATTGCTTCTATGAAATGCTCAGTCACCACTGAACAGAATTGTGAAAATTCTAAGATACGGTAGAGTTTTTGCATTAAAACGAGCCTTATCATATGATCTCTAGTTTTGTTAGGAAACAAACGTAAATGAAGGCATCTAGTAGCTGAAGAGAACAGAAGTTCTTATGATTCTTTCCATTTGCGTAGTTGCCTTCACAGATACAAAATGTTTGGTTGAAGTGCTTTCTTTCCTGTTTGTCATGGCCTTAATATTTTCCAGTCTAAGGGATAGACCTACTAACAGCTTCCTGACCACTGGAGACGGGGCAGGGGTGGTGGAATTAATTTAAACCATTTGAAACTACTGGATTGTCTTTTTTAAAAATTAATTAATCGTTGTAAAAGCAGAATTCCGCTTGGTTTGTGTGTCACACTTCAACTTCTGCAAACTCACTCTCTAGGAAATACATTTTCTTGTTTCTTAGCTGTTCTACTGTAATTCTTTTTTTTTCTTCTTTTTTTTGGTAATTGATTCAGAGTGGCTCTGTTAGATTATAAAACAAGAATTGCCTGAGGACTTTTTTTCTTCACTGCTCTGTAGTGTTTTATGGGCGTGGTGTTTCATTTGTGTGCAGAAAGTGCAAGGTCCTCAATAAATTTAAGATGTATCTAATACATGTATAGTACTGATAAACACTGTAGTTTACATCAAGATTTTAAACTTCCAAATTTTGTGTGGAATAGTTGTAATCCATGGTGTTTGTTAATCTTGTAAAACCTGAGGCTAAAAAATTAGCAAGTTTGTGCAGGAAAAAAAATTCAAAAGCTGAAGTTTTCAACTTTTTTTTTTTTCCCCCTTTAAAACTTAAAATGGGAGTGTGAAGTCCTAGCAGCCAGGTGTGACTGGAAACCACATGTTCAGAAACAAATATTCTGTGTATTGTCTAAAGGGATAGAAAGGAGGAGAGGATTCTACTGAAGCTCTGTCCTCAATCACCGCACTCTACAAGATGAGCCGTGGTGTTCCCAGCACGCAGGAACAACTTGCTCGCTCTGGGAGGAGGCACGAGACTGTGATACACACAGCTCTGTGGTGGAACTCCATTTAGTATCCCTTCCCCCATTTAAAAAATCGGGTACTTGTCTCAAGGATTAAATTTTTAAAAATTGAAGTGTCAAAGTTTGTAGACAAGGTCCACTTTATTTCAAAATTACTAGTCTGGAGAACTGCATGAAATGCTTTACAAATTTCTGTAAGCATGAAGGTTCTTCCTGCTAGCATGTATGGCTAGTAAAGCTACTCTTGCAGAGGTTAGCTTTGATGTACCAGTACAAAGCTAAGCTTTGTTGGCATAAATAAAACAAAGCATTTCGTTTCCAATACATAGCATTTTGATAATGTTTTCCTAGTATAGATATTTCCTTAATCAACTTTCCACCTAAAAGCAAAATAAATGAAGTTAACCCTGTGCACATTTGCTGCTGTGCCTGGATTTTCATTGTGAGTAAGGTACTGCAAGAGGATATGTGTGTTTTCATTTGTCACTGTGCCCACGTGGATAAGGACAGGCTTTGGAAACTGGTGGGGAGTAGGTGGGTCTCAACAGTTTTGTATACTTTCATGTGAATGTTGGGAAGTGTTAGAGAGTTCTACAGCCTCATTGTGTATAAAAAAAATATACGAACTGCAGTTTGGAAAATACTTTGGAATTTGTTTTTTTTAAAAATGAAGTGTAGATGTGCACAGTCTATTGAACCTATTTTCTGACAATTTTGGTTTTCTTGGTTTTTTTCTATTCTTTCTTTCTGCTAGTCCTTATAATAACAGAACGGTAGCCTGATTAAATTTCTTGTTTTAAATGAGTCCCTGGCATCTTGCACAAGTGTAAGGAAAAACAGAGTGACTGGTAGCTTTGTTCTTTCAGAACTAAATCCATTTCTCCAGTTTTGGTGATCAAATAAGACTTTAAGAAAGAAATCCAACAAATTGCTCTGCTCTTTGCTGAAGGACTCGGTCATGGATAATCATGAACAGCAGCCATTTCAATGGCTGCTTCTGAAGGTGATTAGTCGCTCTCCATCCCCTTTTCTCTCCCCATCTTATTTGGTTGCACAGAGACAACTAGTCCCACTGACAACTTCTTTTTACTTCATTTTGAAGCCACAGGGAATTGAGTTATTTTAAATGAGGGTAGGACTTAGCCTGGATTTCATTAGAAGTGGTAACAGATACGTTGAAAAGATTGAAACAGGTATGTTGGAAAGCATCAGGTGTGGATCTCTGAAGATGATGATTTAGACCAGCATACATTAAAAGACGTTAAAGATTATCTTCCTGGTAGCCAAAACATTTCTTTAATGATATGAACATGGGAAATCACATGTATATACGTAAATGGACAGTGAAGAACAAGCAAGTCTGATAATAAATTTTGTAAATTCTGAAAAGCAATACAAAACAGATGCTACGTATCTTCAGATGATTACATGTAATGTGATAGCATTCTTCTTTGATTTTATTGTTCATAATTAAATGTTCTTGCATGTATGGGAATCCATTCGCCCCCTCACAACACCCACCCACCTGGCAGTATCTAATTTTCTTCTGAAACTAGTTGAGGTTCATTTTAAGATAGACGCTGCTATCTCTAGTTGTAATGATGTTCATTGTGAGTCTGAGTTTCAGGCTTTGGGATCTAGTGTTGCATTTTCTTCTTTTGGCTTGTTTAGCTTTCTTTTAAGTTTGATCCTAACTGTGAACTACTTGCTTTTCATCCTTATTATTTCAGAGATCAGTGAAACTCTCTAACATATTTTGTGTAAATTACAGTAATATCTTCAACCATAAGTTGGCTATAAAATTATTTTTATGGATACGCTTTGCAATTGGAAAATATTACAATGAAGTGTGAGTAGCCTCCATGTCCTGTGAGAAATATATGTGCGTTTCTGAATAGTAAGTGCAAGTTTTCTGTAATCAATCTAATCTTTAATGTGCTTTTATTTTGAACAGTATGTTACTTGTAGTCCTGTTCTGCTGTACTACTGAGATATTAATGTAGTTCAAATAATGTAATTTCTTTATTTCAATTTTAGGAGAATGACATCTTCCTGGGCTGGGAAAAGAGAGCCTACAAGAAATGGGGAAAGAGTAAGAAAAAGTGCTCTGATCTAACACTAGAGGAAATGAAAAAACAGGCTGCTGTCCAGTGTCTTCGCTCTGCTTCTGATGAAGTAAGTTTGGACTACTTAATAGATTCTTAAGACTTTATGCCTTTCTTTGTGTTAGATATATTTAGCTTGTGATGCTTATCTTTTAATTCTTAAAATGCAAATTCCCCAAGAGTTCTCTGAGAGTTCTTTATTTTTCTTTAGGAAGTTATGAAATCTGTGTATGGCTGCAGGATTTCACAAAAGATTCTGTACTATGTAGTGTCATGCTTTCCTTTCTGTGAAGCCTCAGCTCTTCTTGTCAGGGACAGTTGCAATGCACCGGTTTGTGTTGAAATTACCACAAAGCTTTGCATAAAGATATTACTTAAAATTCTAAATTTACTTTGTGTAGTGTGCGAGCAACAAGGAATGGAATATTTGGGCAGAAAGCCATCTTGCTTTGAGCATGCTGTATGTGTAATCCAGAATTGCTAAATCAAATGCAATGTATAGTTGCAAATGTTCGCTTTTCAGATTACATCATTGAGTGGAGTGACTGGAGAAGGTGAGGAGAGGTGAAGGCAACAGGTTGAAGTAAGATACATACCAGAGGCAGCAGATTCCATGTAGCTCAATGGAAAAGTGCAGAAAGGGGGAGATGGCCAAAGGAAATGTTTTAAGAGAAAATAATCTATAGCACACGTCAAAGAAAGCTCTCCAGGGAGAATTTTCAGACAGCAAAAATGAGAAAGTCTATCTTTTAGTTTACAGAACCACAAATACTCTGACCTGTCACTAATGTAAGAAACTACCCCGCCTATGCAGCCTAGTTACGTTATTGCTCCATACAGCTGCCTAGTCACAGCCGGGGCTTGCACAAGCATTTGTGTGCTTGTGGGTAGAACTGGATTGGGAAAGTGAATCAGTTTCCTGAGATTAACCTGGTTGGGGTGGAGGAAATTTTAACCCAGAGAGGTTTCCTGGTCAGATTTGTAGCACAGACACTGGTGCCATCGAGAGTGGGGAAGGTATGTTGCCAAGAATAATGAAGGAAGTGGGGTTGATTGGTGTAATTATTCCCACCACCACCTTCAGCAGCATTGCCATCGTATACTGCCTTACTGTTTGTGAAGCTACTTGAGCATTTGTTCATTTACTAAACTGCTAGTTGATTAATTGGGAGTTTTCTGAACTCCCATTTTCCCATTACTTAGTATCCTAACAAAATGATCCAAAATATAATTTTGTTGGTAATTAGTTCTCTCTTGTAGTTACAGAATATTGAGGTCAGCACTCTGTCTACCGTAAAAGTCAATTTAAATATGAAGCAAATATGAAGAAATAATTGCAAGAAGTAATGTCTTTCTTCAGGATACGACTATATTTGTATACTCCTTTTATGAACAGCAATAAGTAATTGTCTCATATGCGGACCGCAGATAATACTGATTATTGATCTTTAGTTTTAGAAATTACTCTCTTGATGCATCTTCACGCAGCTGAAAATCAAGGAGCATCACTTAAAACTAAATTTATAGCATATAGGGAAATCCATTTTAAAAGAAGGTAAATTTATTAATAATCCCTGGTCTGTATCCACTTGAAAGTTTGTGTAATCTAAAACAGAAGAAGAGAAGAATCCCTTCATCTAGAGTTCTGAAAGAATAAAAAGATGGGGGATCTGAAAGATTGAACAAGTAACTTCCTCCTTTGACTCCTGCCATCTTGTCAGATTATAGGTTAACGTTGAACAATAAAAATCTACAACCTATAGACCTGGGTTATTTCGGGACTATTTTGACTTCTCTTGCTTGCCTAGACACTCCAGCTTGCACATTTGTGGTTATTGTAGGTTGTGGTAAATTGTAGGTTACAATTTTTTTAATGTACTTTCAAACACGGGGTGGAACCTTTAAACTGTTTTTTAAAAGAGTTGATACTTAAAGCTGTTCTGTAAGTAGTTTAACACTTATATTGCATAAGAGAGAAATATGGATTTATTTTATTTTTTTCCCCGTGGGGCTGGGAGGAAGGGTGATCCTGCTTTGATGTTAGTGATGCTTCAAAGTAACTTGTGAGGTATCTTTTCTTTCTGCTTTTGAAATACACTTCCCATGTTGGCTGGTTTCAGTACTTACGTTTGTGTGCTGATCTGATGGGAGTAATCAGTAGTTTTTGGACTGTGAAACGTAATGTTACAATACTGTTTCTGCTGAGGCATTGAAGCTGCCCCATGCGATGTTCATGATTTCATCTCTACAAAAAGATAAAAATACTCTGTTAATTGTAGCCAAAATTGATGATTAGTGGTGTGTGTGAGGAGCATTTATAAAAACTATTGAGATAGAAATAAATACTTTTTTTTTCCAGTGCCACTTGATTTTTTTTAAAAAAAACTGTTTTCTGCATCATCTGAAAATGTTCACCTGTAGAGATTTTTATAATTTTTTTGTCAAATAGGTAGAAGTTGGATGTGCTCATGGGGATCTGCATAAATATGTCAATTAGCAGCTTTGTTCTCACAGGTTTTTCTTCTTGCAGGGGGTCTGGCAATAGTAGGTGTGGGCAGTATAAACTTGCTTACAGCTTTGCTATTCTTCTGTGATAGTTTTTTTTTGAAGTAGGTGGATACAGAAATACCAATATCCTCATGTGAATATGGAACACTTGCTCTTCCAGTCTTACCTCTTCTTTCAACCTTAGCATTGGAGCAAAGCAGGCAAGGTTGAGGTAGCTCCATTATCAGGAGTAATTGACGGAAGTCTTAGTGTATTTAAACTTAAGTATATTTAAACCAAATTGTATTTAAGTGAAATGGTTAAAATGTTTACCCTGTGTGTCTGTAGATAGAGTATGTAAACCTGTGCGCACACACACAGATTAAAAAAAAAAGGGGGAGACAATTTAATGAAGATTTTAATATTCTGCAACCTGATCTATTTAAGGGGGGGCAATGTGCAGAGGATGAAAGGGTATTTAGGGTTGATAGCTTTTTAAACTCCCATAGGGGATGACAGAGACCCAAGTACCATAATTTTAATGTTTGTATTTAATTACTTAAACAAATAACGTGTTGAGAAATTGAAGGCAGTCTGCCTCTTCCCCCCTACTAGTAATCAAAGGCCCTAAAATTAGGTGATTACTTCAAAAAGATGCTTGACGGGGAGAGGAAGTCTATAGATTAGATTAAAATTGACTTGGTAACAGTAAACACTATTTTGTCAGTCTTTCATTTGATGGTTGAAATAAATATTTTGAAATCTTATCTCTTGTAGATTTTCCTTTAAATAGAATTCATTCTTAGGGAGTACTTTATTCGGTAGCTTAGTTTTGTTTGAATTCAGTTTTTTGTCTCTTTTTTTAAAAAAGAGTCATGCTGTAAAACAATAGGCTGAGACAGAAATCCAAGATTCTAGTTATAATTTTATGGTGCAGAAAACAAACATTTGACTTCAGAAGGTCTATGATTTAGGGTTTATTTCTAAAACATTTCTCAATACAGAGTATGACAAGTCAGGGAAGCTGCAGCCTTTTGACCGCTCTACATCACTGTGTCTTAGAATGACAAAGCATGTTGTGGACTAAGTCCTTTTGTGGCCTGTTTTTGACAGATACTATCTGGTATATGTAAGAATGCAAATTGTTAGTGTAAGTGTGTTCTGAAGACAGTAGTTCATGTGTGACAAGCATTTTGGTGTCTCAAGTAGTCGTTATTTGTATGAAACTTTGGCTGCAGATGAAAATGTAAGTACATTGCTACTCACCAGAAAATGAAGACAGAATGATGGTGAGAAGAACTCTTAAGACAAGTACTTTAATATAGTAATCAGTTACTATTCTTACTGCAGTTCTAAAGTTTCTTTTTTCCAAAACACTTGGAGTACAAGTAGCTGTTCAAAGATGTGCTGAAGAATTGTTCAAATTTTTAAAAGCTTGTTAATATTGACCTTGAATAGAGAATTTACCTTAATTCTTATCCTGCTGAATTGTAGCAGAAATGTTAAAATACTGCTTTGCAATTAACTAGTGAAGTAAAAGTATCCATTCTAATGACACATTGGATAAAAAACCCCAACCGTTTAGGACTGGGGAGTAATTTTGTAAAAGTCCTTTGAGGAGAACAAGAAATTTCATCCTGAAATTACTGCATCAAATTTTAAGTAAAACCAGCTGTTTCTGTCAACATTAAATGAGTCTTTTTCGTTAGTGGGGTTTTTTTTGTTGTTGTTTGGAGTTTTTTTGTTTCGTTGGTTTGGTTTTTTAATTCCTGTCTGATACACCTAAAACTAAGAAGGTGGATTTGTTCACGTATTGTTTCTGAGATGCCTTTTCTTTCTTCTTTTTTTATCTGTTTTTTAAGCCTGCTAATTCTGAAAGTCTATAAATTATTTTGGATTTGGATAGTGAAACTTGTCAGTGACAAGACGGTATCTTTGAGACTCAAATGATTAGGTAAAAAATGTAAGAGTTTAGAAATACACCTGTATATTATTTTTGCAAGGTGGATACTGTCAGAACAAGATTGGAAGTAGAGTTTACTTGTTGAGACTGATACATGTAAGACTTTTTAGTAGGTATATTTCCTACTAATAATATTGAATGATACTGATGATGCCTGTTCATTGGTCATTAATCTGAGCTTAATTACCTTTTAACTGACTAGTTTTCTGCTAAAGATTGCATTGCTCAATAGAGCAAGCAGGTTTTAAGCTATTCTTGCAGTTCCTGTGTAATAGATATAGGTCATTCACGGAACACTTGTAGTATTATGTATGAAATTCTGCACCAAGATGGTGCTAGAGTTTCAGTTAAAGCAATCAGTGTATCTTTATTCTGCTTAACTGTATGAAGACATTTTAAGAATGAGCAAAGGAGACTGTTTCTTATGTTATTTGTACTGGTGAGACCAGATCTCCCAGCCCCTTTCCTTCTCTGCCTGTAGATGGCCACTTCACCTAAGCTATTCCACAGCACACATTGAGACGCTGCTAGTGTCTAAGGTGGCTCATCTCTCAAGGCATGTCCTAATGGGGTTCAGGCAGCGTGGTCCATTTCTGAATTAACCAGGCTCTCAGCATCTGCAAACTGCCACGTAAAACAGTGCACATCATGTTAAAGTAAGAATTAGTCTCGGTTGATAGATTCTGTAATGAACTTTGAAAGAGCACTGCTCTAATGTATTTGACAAAAGCAAACGGTGCCTTCCATCCCACTGTTCTAAGAGGTTACTGCTTGGAGGTAACGCTGAAGCATAATTGGTGAAACTTCATAACAGTAATTTCTTTGAAGTGGTCAGGTGGGGCCATGCTGTTATTTGGAGCATTGGCTTTACTTGTCTTGAATTATGAGGAGGCAATATGATCCTTCTGATATATGTATTATCGTATGCGACTACTTAAGGGAACAAGTGTGGCTTTAGTGAACAGTGTTGTAGAAAATTTGGAATGGTACCTGGCTTTCAGCACAAATTTCAGGTGTGTCTAAAATGAGGTTCTACTGAAAATTACTTAACATCTGTCATCTTTCTTCTTCTACGTGCAGAGCCATCAAACTTTCCACACAGTTACTACAGTTCTGCACGTGAACTGTATTTGAAGAAATAAGCTCCTAATGAGGCCAAATTAATCAGTTGGTTATAATTCCATGTCTGAGCATATTTTTATTGATGGGTTACTCCAGCCAACTGTTGTAGTCTTCAAGGATTGCGGTGTCTGTGTGCCAGTGAGACCAAGGTGTAGACTGTCTCGCACTTGGCAATAGTCTTGTGCGAGAGATTGAGTTAAGGGACTCGTGGAGCCTGCAGCGCAGGGACTGTATTTCTTTTCCCCTTATGTAGGATGCCAGATCAACTAGATCATTAAAAAATCATTTTGATCACTGGTTCATTTCTCCTGTTCTTCCCTTCTCTGATGTAAGCCAGTTATCAGTTAGGTGATACACTGTGACTACCACGTTGGGGTACCGGGGAATCAGCTAGTAAAAACTGGATGTTTTGCTAAGTGATTTAACTTGCGCATCTTCATATAACTAGAAGTGACGTGAATAAGAGATGTGTAAAGGAAGTGTCCAATATTCTTTTGACTTTTTTAAAAATAAGTGAAAAACGTTAGTCAAAAAGCTGTGTAAGGAGACGAGCCAAGTGCTGGGATGAAAACTCTTAATGTAAAGATAAAGAAAATCATAAAGTGAAGCAAGTTGTGTAAAAGCCATCTTAACAAATCAGAAAGATGAACTGCTGAAGTTGCTGTTGAAAAGTCTGTGTTTATTAAAGCAAAAAAAATTGAGTTAAGGTTCTGAAACAATTGTAATGCTTCTTGAAGCATATATCCTGACCAACTTAAGTCGTAAGCGTTTCTGTGTGTCTGAGGATGATTGTTCAGAATTTTTTTTCCAGGAAATCCCAAAACACTTCACAAAATCAGTGAATATTACCTTCTTTCTGGGTTGTACGCAGCTGGCCTTCTGGAAGGGGATATACTATCTCTCTCTAGAACACACAACGTTGTTTAGGAAAGGATTGTAAAATTAATCAGAAGCTAAGAAGAATTTTAGACAAGACATATGTTTTGAAAAATAGAATGGAGCTAGAACTTATCTCTCAGCTTCTGTCAGAAGGCGCCACAGGGTTTTATTATTTCCAACCAGTCATTGTTTTTCTACAATAATTTAATTTGTATTGGTTTAAGAGAATTTGTATTGGCTCTCTATTATCATATCCACTGGCTTCAAAAGTTTACTTCTTTCTGCATTCATATACTAAGCAAGCTATGTGGCATTGAGTTTGGCAAACTATATTACCCTGTGTTTTATAATTTAAGATACCATATAGAAAATGGAAATTAATTTGTCTTGCCAAGGTAATCATCAGAGAGTAAAATAATTACAATAAATTGGTGCCTTTTTCCTTATGACTTTGGCATTTAAATAGATACTTATAGTACCACACATCTGATTTGTCAGGTTACTGAAGCTGCTACCGTGAGTACAATAGTAACTGTAATGGAAGTTGACAAAATTTCTAATTATTCCAATTTTTGTATGAGTTTTCTTGGTACAGAAAACATTTATACTGAACTGGAGAAATTCTTTGTGGGACTTGAGTCTACAGAGAAGTTGCTTTATAAGTAAGGGGGAGCGGGGAGGGCATTTGTTTCTCAGTTTACATCAAATGAGCAAAGGTAAATGAGTGCTTGACAGTGAATATAGCAGAGTGTCTACTCAGGAAATTTTAAGTGACCCTTCTGCATTTCACTTGATGCAGAAAAGAACTTTTGCATAATTGGTGGGAATGCATTTTTAAAGTTTCTCCCATGAAAAAAGTTTCTTTCACTTACACTGCTTGATACTGCATTTCTGTGATATTAAGTCAGTTTGTCTGCTTGAAAATCGATATTCTAAGGTCATACACCTATTGAAGTTTACTTGGATCAAGTATTGGTGAGCCCCCAAAGTAAAGTTAATAAAAATAATGTTTTTCTGACTCGTCCAGTGTCTTTGTTGTAAATCATTATGTATTCAAGTGAAAAGATAAAGATTTAATGATGTTCTCACTACTGACGGCTCTAAAAGGTGGTGTGCACACACATACTCTAAATGTTTCTTAGTTTCAGCCCCCTTATACTGGAGGAAAATCCCATAATGCAAATGGGAACCGTTTTTTATTTCTTTGAACTCTACCTGGATTGAACACCCCAGGGCTGCTGCTGGTTTGGTGGATTTATTGATTTATTTATCTGTGCATTTATTTATTTATTTAGTGGTGATCTTGTGGTTAGATGTTTAGGGTTTTTTAGTCCTTTTTTTTGATCTTTCTATGCCTTAAGCACCTCTCTTGAGAGTACATGTAACCGGATGAATTATATTGTAATCAAAATGTTAGAAAATGAAAACCTAGACTTTTACCTAGCTCTCGTCATCCTACAAAATATGGAAATAGATGTGCAGTTGGAATGCATCACATCTTGTGCCTTACTCAGTTCACGTGGTGTGACAGCTGATGCATACAGAACAGCTACCTCATCTTCCTCTTGGTGACAGGCTACACGCCAAGAAAACAGTCCTGGTGTACGCTACAGTCAGAGTTCTGTCTCTGTCTGGGGAGTCCTATGACCTGTTAAATGAATTATTTGAAACTGTGTACATAATGATTTACTTAAATTTGTAGATTGTTTGAACTTGTATTTTGTGAAAGGAGCACCTGTATTCCACTCTAGCTGATCCTGCTTCAGCAGGGGTTTGCACCCCAGACCTCCAGAGCTTCTTTCCAACCTAAACGATTCTGTGCGTCTAGGAAAGAGAGAAATGAAGATTTGTTTTAGAAGTGTAAGCTAGTAAGCCCTCAAAAACCTAAAAGCAAATGAGTGATTATTATAATTGTAAAAGCAAAATGAAGTGTAATGCTTCTGTCATTTTAAAATGCTTAAAGAGGATCAAGGTAGTTTCCTTATACTTTACAGGCCTGAAGTAACAAGCCGTATTTAGTAAATATTTAGAGTACATAGTTCAAACCTTCTGGAGGAAACCTATTCTCTTACCTTAGGCTAGACCAAAAAAAAAAAAAATAAACCAAACAAAAACCCAACCCCCTAAAACCAACCATTCCCTTTGAGTTGTATAATCTGATGGAATGTTTCCGTTTCTGTGTATATACTTACGGTGGGTCAGATGTGGAAATCTCATTCTAAATACTGGCTATCACAGCTTTGTTTTCCTTTTTTTTGTCAAAGAATTTTTGGCTATTGCTTATGTGCAGATCTACAGAACAACCTATACATTCTCATGGAAATTTTTGGATGGAAGTACATAAGAACCATAACTAGACATCATTACCGGGGGATAGGAAGGGGTGAAAGATCAATGAAAACAAAAAATTTTGCAGACCAGTCCTGTCCTCAGTTCCATGGAATCACTACGTGAAACAAGAGTGGTGCATGAACATTTGTGATCAAATCCAGGAAAAACTTGTTAAATCTCCTGGATGGTGACTGCGCCGTGCTTGTTTGCAACATTCAGAAGTAACCTACTAGCAGAGATGAATGTCAACAAGAATTAAAGTGATTCGCCAAGCATCTGAGAGGATCTCTTTCCCAGCTTCTTTCTTTATAAAGCCAGTGCCCACTGTTAACACAGGCAACAGTTTTAGTGGATTTGGATTTGGTGTACTTCAATGGTGTTTTGTTTCTGTGGTTCGCAATTGATTAAACCAATTATTTAAAATTTATAAAAATATTTCAGGAGCAACTAAATGTATAGATTTAATATCTTCTGGGAACATCTGCAACTATACAGGGGTGTGAACATATATATATAAAAGCAACTGGATTGCTTTAAGTTAAGAAGTTACCATTTGTCATCTCTGACTTTAAAAAGATCTTTGATTTAAGATTTTACATTACACATCTATAAAAATAGGTGTGAGCTTTGCGATTTTTTTTAAGTTGCTCTCATTCCTCGTTACACAGAACTACATTAATTTGGCTCTGAATAGAGTCGTGTTGGTCAGTAAGCAGGACACTGGCCATTAGAGTGGTGTAACTCCAGCGGTCAGGTTGGCCGTTCCTGTTCGTGCTGGGTGAGGTCAGAAGCTTAATTTATCTGTTAGCACGGTCACTGCTCACACAGTAACATAACACCTATCCTTTACATAATCCTTCCCCTGCTTCGGCCAGCTGATGGAAAGCCAAAAAGGACAACTTTTGATGGAACTGGATGTAAGTTAAAGCAGGGGAAGGAAATAGAGATACGTTGGAAATGGTAAAACAGAATAAAATGGGTTTTCGTTGTGGAGCAAGTTTCGTTGCGTGAAATGAAAAATATGAATTAAAAAAATGACATGCTGCCCTTTGTAGTTTGAATGAGAGAAAAGGGTTAGTAGAAATCTGGGTCAGTAGTTTAAATAATCTTACAGATAATCATGAGATTTAAGCCTTTTGTGTTGGAATTACAAAAACAATTATAAGTAGGCACTTCAATGTTGAAAAATGTTTTTAAGGTACTCCAGTATTTGGTTTATTTGGGGACTGTTTTTAAATGTGAACATAAGCAAAGCAGTTCAGGCAGATCACCTATTGAACCAAGCCGGTGCCTGGAATATCTTTCTGGCATTGAGGTTGCCGCAAGTACAGTGCGTTAACTTAAACAATGAAAAAATACGGTAATTAAATCTTTAGAGAACAGCTCTGTCATACTTGAAATAATTGCCGAGGCATTCGTTACATTAGGTCTGCAGCTAGTTTTTACATCCCGCAGTATGAGGTTGAGCAAGTGGTCTCTAGAGCCTTGGCATTCTGCACAGTACCTTCTCCCCC
>VXAK01013568.1:21636-38322 GCA_013399435.1 Arenaria interpres
GGCGCTGGCTCCCTGCGCGCTGTGCAGGACGGCAGCAGCCTGTCAGCTGACTCAAGTATTAGTTTCACGGTACAGGAGGAAATGAAGCGTTTGATTCCAAAAGTTTTCACTTCTTCGGTGTAATGGTGAGCATGTTATTGCCGGGTTGGGGGAGTTTTTTATTTATTTTTTTTTTTCATGATGTTGTAATTAAGGAAGTGAGTCTATATCTCTGTATTCCTTATATTTTGAGTATTTGCTACAGGTGTCCTTTTGAGGAGGCAGTTGGGAGAGCTTAGCAAAAACAAGGCCGGCTCCTCCTCTGTTGCCCTTTTGGGGGTAGTAGGGGGGAGTCAGGAGGGGTATAGGCGTAAAGTGATTTATTCCAACTACATAGGTTTGTCCATATTACTGTCTACTTGGTTCTTTCTGACCAATTAAATTTATGTTGGTAAATTTACTGATAGAGAAAATGCCTTCTGAAGTTTAATATTGCTAAGTCATCCTCAGTTAAGTATGTGGCATAAAGGTTTATATTTAGCACTTCAGTGCAGCAATGCAGTTAGGGATAGAAAATTGCTTTCTCACTTGACTGCAAATAATTAAAATTTAGAAGTTAGCATATAAGTCATTGCTTCAGTATATGATTTTTCAAGCGTATGTTTCTGACAGACAATTAAACAAACTAGTTTCACTGTATAAATTAGTATTCCCTTTTCCATAATATTTTCTTGTACTTTAACAACATATATTCACATTTCTCAGCAATTTCTGGCCGGTAATCAGGAGAGAGAAGAAACTCTTAGCTCTTGGAAAAATGGGATCTTTATACCAGCATGGTGACACAGCAAATCAAACTCTTTTTTTTTTTTTTTTTATGCATTTCTGTAACTTGATATTTGATCTGCGTTACCGTTGGAGAGAATGCGTGTTGCACGACTATATGCGCACAAGATCATGTCAAATTGTGGGTGGTTTGTATGTCCCTGTCTCCAAGTACGATGGGGGCGAGATACTGGAGTTGATAAAGAGGGTACGAGAAGCTGCAGAGCTCTCCCTGGTTACCCTTCCCAGCTGTATGGCGTGTGCAGGGGACTTCTTGCATCCTCCTCACTTAGTTCAGACTGCTGCCTTTTTGCTGTGATTCCAGCCTTCTCCTTGCAATTTACAGTTACAGAAAGCGTTTTATCTCCAAACGTGATCCCAGAGCATCGAAATAATAAGACCACTAATATCCACACAGTACGCACCTCAGCTAGTTTTTCGTCCAAAAGGAAAGGCTGTAGGTTGGTATTGCCCTGACTGGCATGTAACTTGTATTCCATTAGAATAGCATGGGGTTTTCTCCTGTGGGACAGTTGGTGGTAGTATATTGTGTCACTTTGTGTGTGTGTGTGTTTATCTTTCAGCATTTTGCTGTTCTGGTGTTGCTGCTTTAGAGCTGCTCACAAGTCTAGGCAGGTAGTAAAAGCAGAAGAAAACTCACGTGAGAATAACATTGAAATTGGATTTAAAAGGAAGCTTGAGTGTATTTTATGTGGGGGAATAAAGGAGAAAAATAGAGGTTTATAGGGAATAAGCTGTTTATTTTTCCCTCTGCTCTCCTGAGCAAACAACACAATGTTTAAAAGGAAGAAAAACTGGGCATTGTAAACTCGGAGTAAGTTTTGCAAGAAGATACTGTGGTAGCCTTTCCTCTCCTTCTCTGCCACCTGTACATGTATGTCTTCATGCTGTTCTCCTTCCCACCTTCACCCCTGATTCTCTGTATCTTTCTTAACAGTCTCTTTCTCATAGGTATAAATTGTGCAACCAAAAGGGATCAGGCTTAGGTTTTTAAAATGCATCGTAGTGAGCAGTTGATTCTTGAACATTTATCCTGAGACTCTTCACTAAATCCCAAGTGAGATAGTGCAGTAAACGTGACACTGCACAAACCTTGGATATACAATAATGCTTGTGACTTGGAGTCTGAAATATCTCTGTAAATGTATCTACCTGTTGCATGGAATATTATTGACCTCCAGTTAATGTATTTATAATGGATTTATATCTAGTAATAATTTTTGTTGCTTTTTAATGTGTAGCTACCACACAAAAAGAAAAATGGGTGTCTGCCAAGATATATTTACTGTATTGATGATGTTCTATAAAATGAATGATCTGTTCAGTAATTGTGTTTTCTTTTTTCTTTTTTTCCTCCCCTTCTTCTCCACCCCCCAACTCCCCGGCCCGTGGTTTTGTTGTGCAGAGCTCTGGGATTGAAACGTTAGTGGAGGAGCTTTGCTCCAGACTGAAAGACCTTCAGAGTAAGCAAGGTGAGGAATAAATTTTTAAACTTTTGAGGCCAAATGTATTTATCCACTGTGTAACATTCTGAGTCGAGGGGTTGGGGGACCTGGCTGTTAATTTAGTGGCTTTTAATGTAGACCATGCAACTTTAAAATACATTTGAATAATTTCATTCAAATAGTTTGAGCAATTCTGTACTAGTATGCTTTGTTTACCTAGGAAATAGCCATTCACAAATGGAATTTTCCTTGAGAAAACAGAGAACTGTCCATATTAAGCTATACCTGCTTTTTTACTATATATTTCATAACCCTCCCTCCCCACCAAAAGAAGTGAAAGTAGGCTTGTTTCTTTTCTTTTTGTGTATTGATATTTGCAAGGAATAAATTGGCTTCAAAATTGTTAGATACTAGCTATTCCTGTGAGAAGCATCCAAGTAGCCATGGCAGAGAGCTGTGCTTTTAAAATTTAAAGTCTTTAGTGGAATGATAATGAGGACTTTCACGTTCTCAAGCTTTAAGGCCTGGAGCATAATGTAAAATTGTGTGTCTTCAATGAAAGTTCATCGCACGTAAATGTTTTTTCAGGCATATAGCAGCAGCCTTTGAGACTTACAGTAAAATTGATATGTTTATGGTGTAGTATAAATATCAGTAAATGAAGTATAAATATTTGCCTGCTTAAAGCATGATTTTTAGCTGTTTCAATTCCCCCTTTCTGTTATTTAAACAGGAATTGCTAGTTGCCTCTTAATATTTCATAGTGCTATGCTGTAACACTTTTTTACTGAACAAAGATGATCCTGACCACTTATTTTGAAAAAAAAGTAAAATTAGTATGTGTCTCACAGCATTTCTTTGGTATTTTACAGATTTTAATACAAAAGATTAGAAGTATTTAGAGCCACCTCTTATACAGGAACTATGCCTTTACATCCACATAAAGCATAGCAACTACTGCAGGGGCACTTCCCTTTAGTGAAATTCATGAGAAATTTGATGCAACCATTTGTAAAAATGTTTAGCTAAATAGTTGCGTTTTAAAGTCTTTTTTTGCACCTAGCAGTGTAAGAAGATGATAAAGATTTGAATACGAAATAGCTAAAAATTCAAAAGAAAGTCTCCTAGTGGGGGTGTTGCTAACCATGAAGTTGCATGTAGCTGCTGACCAGTAATGTTTGCTGAAATTTGTAGGGCTTAATAAGACAACTGTGGAAAACTTGAATCTTGGGTGATAACTTATAATTTCTTAATATATAATAATCAGACTACAAATGGTTCTGTTATTTACCGTGTTTTATGGAAATTTACTGCTATTACAGGTGTACATCCCGGTGCTTTTTGTTAAATACTGTTATAAAATAAGCTGGTTTTTTGAATATTTCTGTTAAGCATTTGGAATTTTCTTCCAAAACAGAGGAGAAGATTCACAAAAAGTTAGAAGGCTCTTTGTCTCCTGAGACTGATTTATCTCCCACAGCAAAGGATCAAGTTGAAATGTATGCATTTATTATTATTATTATTGTTGTTGTTGTTATTATTATCTGAGATGCTTTTCTCCTTTTGCTCCCATATTTTAAAACAATGAAGTGGGGAATCTGGAGTTTTGTGGATATTAAGAAATAAGGTTTTTTTCCTGACATCTTCTTTTGTTCATCTTACAGATTTAAATATGATCATTTGATACTGTGGGCTAGTTTAATTTTTGTTGAAGTCCTGACTGCTTTCTTCTGGCTATATGCAGAACTCCGCTTTCCTTAAGACGAAGTCAGCTAGACAAATCAAAAGCCTTTAAAATTGACATGCTAGAATTGGGGGAGAGAATTAGTGTCCTGTCTCCAGAACTTTGTCATCATCTTCTGTCTGTTGCAGAAGTGGGAAACTGAAACTCTTTGTAACCTTTAAACTCTTTATAATCAAAGTATTGTACTAGCTACCAAGTACCCGAATCTGGTGTTACTGAGGTACCCAGGAGTTTTATCGTTGACTTCTCTTGGAGGTGTGACTGCTTCTGTATCTATTAGTCATAGCCATTGCTAGCAACAGTCTACTATAGGTGTTGCTAAATGGATGATATTTCATCAAGAAACTGATGGTGCTAATGTGCACTTAACTGACTTCTGAAGACTTTTAAAATTGGTTTTCCTTGAAATATATGCAATTTAATGTAGATCTCTTTACTGTCAAACACATGCTACTTTAAGGATTGCAGAAAGTCATATTTTAGTCTTCACCCTCTTGGACAAAGCAGTTAGCATCTTAAACTACTGTAGAACTACACATTTTTGCAATAACTAAGGTGTTTTGTTAGAAGTCAGGGCTTGTTGACCATCTTTGCAAACCATGTTGACCATGTTGATAATGTTTGATTTCTGCAATTGCTGTAGCTTTTTCTTAATAGCAGGGCAAACAGACTATGTAGAACTTAACAGATTGTATCTCATTTCACAAAGGAGAACTAAAATATCCTGAAATTCAGGACTTCCTCATTTATACTCTAAATCACACATGTTTAAGAAGACTGTAGTGAATTGCTACATGATTTGATGAATCTGGAGTCAGGCCATCGCAGTTTAACCATCTAGAATTCCTGTCTACAGTGAAGTTTATTGCTCCCTAGAAATGCGATTGTTTTACTTGGCAGTATGTTTTGAAACATACGTTAATATAAGCACTTTTAAAGCTTATTTTAATCTCCCCTTTGTTATCGTTCAAGTAAACAGTGTGATGAGTGGCACGTGCGTATGTAGAACGAACTACATTTTGTGGCAATTAGAATGGTAGTGTTTTGATGTGGTTTTAGTAATACTAATCTTAGTGCCTGTCTGAAGTTCTATGATCTGAATGTCACATTTTCTGTTTTGCTTTCAGGTACTATGAAGCATTTCCTCCTCTTTCTGAAAAGCCAGTTTGCCTGCAGGAAATTATGACTGTATGGAATAAATCCAAAGTATGTTCTTACTCTAGCTCCTCATCTTCATCCACCGCTCCACCAACTAGCACGGACACATCTTCTCCCAAGGACTGCAATAGCGAAGGTGAAGTAAATAAAGACAGAAGTAATAAAGTATCTGCCACTGTACAGGAAAGAACCCAGCAGAAGAAAAGTAAAAATGAGAAGGAAAACAAGTTTAGTAACAACACTGTTGAAGAGAAGCCTGTTTTGTACAAAAAGCAAGTCCGACATAAGTCTGAAGGAAAGATGCGTCCTCGCTCCTGGTCATCTGGATCTAGTGAGGCTGGCTCAAGTTCTAGTGGTAATCAAGGTGAATACAAGGCATCAATGAAATGTATTAAAGTAAGACACAAAACAAGAGAGGTTCGAAATAAAAAAGGGCGTAATGGGCAAAGCAGGCTTTCAGTGAAATCTGGTGAAAAGGCTGATAGAAAAGTCCTCAGCGGAAGCAGTAGCAGCAGCAGCAGCGGGTCCATCAAACAGCTGTGCAAAAGAGGTAAAAGGCCATTAAAAGAAATTGGAAGAAAAGAAGCTGGCGGTAGCGATGGAAAAGATTTGTATTTAGACAGCAGAAATGAAAAGGAATATAAAGAAGAACCCTTGTGGTATACTGAGCCGATTACAGAGTACTTTGTTCCTCTTAGCAGAAAAAGCAAGCTGGAGACAACGTACCGCAACAGGGAAGATATATGTGGCGTAACACCAGAGGCTGTAGAAGAGTTGTCTGAATCAGTGCATGGTCTTTGTATTAGCAACAATAATATTCATAAAACATACCTCGCAGCAGGTACTTTCATCGATGGTCACTTTGTAGAAATGCCTGCAGTTCTAAATGAGGATATTGACCTCGCTGGGACCTCAATATGTTCTCAACCAGAGGACGACAAATATTTAGATGATGTTCATCTGTCAGAACTAACACACTTCTATGAAGTGGATATTGATCAATCCATGTTGGATCCTGGTGCCTCAGATACGATGCAAGGGGAGAGTCGGATTTTAAATATGATTCGACAAAAGAGTAAAGAAAAAACTGATTTTGAGGCAGAATGTTGCATAGTGTTAGATGGAATGGAGTTGCAAGGGGAAAGTGCAATATGGACAGATTCGACCAGCTCTGTTGGTGCTGAAGGGTGGTTCTTGCAAGACCTTAGTAATTTAGCTCAATTTTGGGAGTGCTGTTCATCTTCTAGCTCTGGTGATGCAGATGGGGAAAGTTTTGGAGGAGATTCTCCGATCAGATTCTCCCCCATCTTAGACAGCACAATGCTTAATTCACACATGCTTGCTGGCAATCAAGAGCTCTTTTCAGATATTAATGAAGGGTCTGGTATAAACTCTTGTTTTTCAGTGTTTGAAGTGCAATGCAGTAACTCTGTTTTACCATTTTCTTTTGAAACACTCAACTTGGGAAATGAAAATGCAGATTCTAGTAGCACTGCTAATATTCTTGGGAAAACACAGTCTAGATTGCTAATATGGACCAAAAATAGTGCCTTTGATGAAAATGAACACTGTTCCAATCTTTCAACGAGAACCTGTAGTCCATGGTCACACTCGGAAGAAACACGTTCAGACAATGAGACTTTAAATATTCCATATGAAGAATCCACGCAATTTAATGCAGAAGATATTAATTATGTAGTTCCTAGAGTGTCTTCGAGTTATGTAGATGAAGAAATTCTAGATTTTTTGCCCGAAGAAACCTGCCAGCAACAAGCTAGAACTTTAGGAGAAATGCCCACTTTGATTTTCAAAAAAAAATCTAAGCTAGAATCTGTCTGTGGTATTCAGCTAGAACAAAAAGCAGAAAGTAAAGACTATGAAACTACACAAGGGTGTAGTGAAAGCAGTCCACGTGGAGATGGCTACAGCTCAGGGGTTATTAAAGATATTTGGACAAATATGACAGACAGAAATTCGGCAGCGATGGTAGAAATAGAAGGAATAGAAGACGAATTGTTTTCAACCGATGTAAATAACTATTGCTGCTGTTTGGATACAGAAGCAAAAGTTGAAACCCTCCAGGAGCCCAATAAAGCAGTGCAGAGATCAGAGTATCATCTTTGGGAAGGTCAAAAGGAGAATTTAGAGAAGAGAGCCTTTGTCTCAAATGATTTATCAAAAGTAGATGGTGGTGACTATACTACACCATCAAAACCTTGGGATGTTAACCAGGATAAAGAAAACTCGTTTATACTTGGCGGTGTGTATGGGGAGCTCAAAACATTTAACAGTGATGGAGAATGGGCAGTGGTGCCACCTGGTCACTCCAAAGGGAGCTTATTACAATGTGCAGCTTCTGATGTAGTGACGATAGCTGGTACAGATGTTTTTATGACGCCAGGTAACAGCTTTGCCCCTGGTCATAGGCAATTATGGAGGCCATTTGTATCATTTGAACAGAATGAGCAATCAAAGAGTGGAGATAACGGATTAAATAAGGGGTTTTCTTTTATCTTCCATGAAGACTTACTAGGAGCTTGTGGTAACTTTCAAGTTGAAGAACCAGGGCTTGAATACTCATTCTCTTCCTTTGACCTGAACAATCCATTTTCACAAGTTCTTCATGTAGAGTGTTCGTTTGAGCCAGAAGGAATTGCATCTTTCAGCCCTAGTTTTAAACCTAAGTCAATTCTGTGCTCCGATTCAGACAGTGAGGTTTTACACCCCAGGATATGTGGTGTTGATCGAACGCAGTACAGGGCTATACGGATTTCTCCAAGGACTCACTTTCGCCCAATTTCTGCATCTGAACTTTCTCCAGGTGGTGGAAGCGAGTCAGAATTTGAGTCAGAAAAAGATGAGGGAGGTATTGCTGTCCCTTCTCAAGTAGATGTATTTGAGGATCCACAAGCAGATCTCAAACCTCTGGAAGAAGATGCAGAAAAAGAAGGGCATTATTATGGAAAATCAGAGCTTGAATCTGGAAAATTCCTTCCCAGATTAAAAAAGTCTGGAATGGAGAAGAGTGCACAAACATCCTTGGATTCCCAAGAAGAGTCGGCTGGGATGTTGCCAGTAGGAAACCAAGATCCCTGTTTAGAATGCAGTATGAAAGAATCTCTAGATGGGAGGGCGATGGAGAGCTCTAAAGTAAACTGCAGAATAGTGGAGCCGCGTGAGGAGACTAGCAGGTTTTGCAGTTGTAAAGCAGGGTGCCATTTCCCTACGTACGAGGATAATCCTGTTTCTTCAGGAGAGCTTGAAGAGGTATGTGGATATATAAAATTACGGAATTTCCAGCTAGCAGCTGATAACCAGCAATTTGTCCTGTGACAGTTCAATTTAAGTCTTTGTAATTGTAGAGTTCTTTAGAAAAAAGGCAGTTTTGTAGAAACACTGGAGGATCCATCTGAACATAAGGAAAAGCTTTTCTTACAAGAAGGCTGTAGAGTCTCCATCCTTGGAGATACTCAAAAGACATCTAAACATGGTCCTGGGCAACCTGCTGTAGGTGGCCCAGCTTGAGCCAGGGAGTTGGACATGATGACCTCCAGAGTTCCTTTTGAACCTCAGTCATTCTGTGAAAAATTAACCATCTTCAGGCATTATAGTGTCATCTTGCATAGCTTTAGAAATACATGCATGTGTACACTCATGTGACTTTAAAATCTGTTTACCTTAGGTTTCTAGCTTATCTGATTTATATATAGTATGTTAAAATGTGCATAAAGTTTGAGTAATGAGATATTACTGATTTTTGGTTCAAGCCTATTTTAAAATTTTGATCTGGACTCAGTCTTTGCAATGTGAATTATAGTTACTTCCAAGTAGAAGAATTGGGAGTTGAATTATTGGCTGTAAACTTCAGGAGAGAAGGGTTTGTAGAAAGGCTTAATTGTCTGGAGATGTCAGCATAGACACAAAAATAAATAAAAAAACATGGATGCAGATTATCCATCACTACCACAGTGCTGTAAGGAGGCCTGACTATAACTACAGGTTAAGCTGAGAGTTTTCTTTCAGGTCGTTGTAGCCGTAAGTTAAGTAACAATCAAGAGCAAAAATCCCTTCCAGCCAAAAATACCCAATTGCTGTGAGCTCCCTCTGCTCTTGAGAAGAAATATTTGACCAGCAAAATGAAGGTCCTTGAATATGTCCAGGGGAGGGCAAGAAAGCTGATGACAAGGCTGGAAGACATGTCCTATGAGGAGCAGCTGAGGACTTTGGGCTTGTCTAGTTTAGAGAAAAGGAGGCCACGGGGTGACCTCATTGCTCTTTCCAGCTTCCTGAGGAGGGAAAGCGGGGAGGAAGGTGCTGACCTCTTCTCCTGGGATCCAGGAAGGTGTGGGAATGGTTCAGAGTTGCTCCAGGGGAGGTTTAGACTGGACTTTAGGAAGCATTTCTTTACTGAGAGTGTGGTCAAACCCTGGAACAGGCTTCCTAGAGAGGTGGTTGATATCCCAAGCCTGTCAGTGTTTAAGAGGCATTTAGCCAGTGCTCTTAATAATGTGCTTTTGGTCAGCCTGAAGTGAAGCCTTTGGTCAGCAACTTTCAGTCAGCCCTGAAGTGGTCGCGCAGTGGGACTAGGTGATCCCAGTAGCTCCCTTCCAACTGAAATAGTCTAGTCTATTCTAAAATAGTTTAGTGGCCTGCCCAGAGATGTTGCCTGTATAGTTATAAGTTGCATCTTACATTTTCTTTTCCTTTTCATCCTCCTCTTCCACATATTCAGCAGTTGTATCTACATTAGGAGGGATTTTTTTTTTATTTTTGACTGAAGGATTGCACCCAGCTTGTGTTGAGCGGTTGTAGATTCCTCAATTTTAAGTTTGAAACACTAATCCATGTATGGGCAAGCTAACCTTTTTCTCACTGAAACTAAAGCTAACCTTCTTGTTGAACAAAATCAGAGTTCCTTATTTTCCTTCTTCCCCATTTGTTTCTCCTCTCATCCTCCTTTAAAATAATTGCTATTGCAGCTTCTTTTCCTAATGTCAATTAGTTGATGGTTGCTGTTTGCATATGAGAATCAAATTTGTGACTTTTCCAGGCTTAACTGTTAATTTAACAGTGATGAAGTGGCTCCAAAAATCTTTTCTGAGGTCTGGGAAGTTTCTGGGTGTGTTCCAGGCCTTGCAAAAAGTGTCACAAAAAAATTAATAAACTTTGACTGTAAGTCAGAACAGATTCCAGAATTACCTTTTATCAGGAGTAAGCAGAAGGTGACTTCATCATGCAGTAGGACATAATGAATGAACAAATGGTATAATACAGTGATTTGTGACAGCAAGAATCTAAAGTTCCTTCCAGCCCTTTCCAGATCTCCTTTCTGGATGCTTAGTATTCCATGAGGATTCTTACGCTCATCTTTGCTTCAACCACTTACCCATTCAAGAAAGTAGTAAGTGTCTGGTCTAAGATAAGTTTACAGTGTTTCCATGGTTTACGGTAGCTATGAAGCTTGAAAAAAACTTTGGTACTGAATAGGGCTCAAAAAGCTCCGGTATTTAATTTTCTTTAAGTTCCTCAGTGGAAGAGGGAAATCTAACTGCTTCCCTTGCTCAGGTCACATGATTTTGTAGGCATTTTCATAGCTTCAAAATCACAAACCACTGAGAAGTACGAAGGGCCAACAACAATCTCAGCAGGCTGGACTCCAATTTGGTTTGCAGTTAAGCTCTTCCTGGGGGGCTTGAGAAGCCAGATTGCAACCTAAACTCAGACGGGGTTAACTAGTCCTCCTGTATCTAGCAGGTCTCAAGGGGTTATGTGCAGAGGGGCTTTTCTGAGAGTCGGTAGCGTGTATCTGAAGATAATAGTTGGGTTTTTTTTTTTGCTTGAGAATGTTTATCTAAATGTATTATTGTAGTTAAGTCTATCTGAAAAAGAAGAGGATTTTTAACCATTAAAACAACTTGAATATGTTGGTTTTGAAGTAAACCTTAATCAGTAAAGATGATGACTGTGTAATGTGTGGGAAGGGGTGCAAAAGTCATGCAAGTATGTCTTCTCTGTGCAAACTTTTTTTCTTTTTAACAGTGGTATTGTTTATTTTCATGAGCATTAAAAATAATCAATATAAAAATACCTAGAGTGAGGGTGGTTTCGGAGAAATGTTCTTCCTGGACACCCCACACATACACTCATGGGAAAAAGAGTTTTAACTTGAGCAGAGGCTATGGAATAGATTGATTAGTATAGATCAATATTTGTAAAGGATTTTTTTTTAAAAATGAAACTTCTGTGCTGCTTTTTATTGACTTATGATAATAATTAAATTTATTGTTTAAATTGCTGTTATTTAGCATAAAGCTTGAGTTGTGTTTTGAAGTACCTCCAATATTTTTGCACAAATAATGGATGTGAAAATAGTGTAATAGGAAACATTCTGGTTTGCATCACGTAAACTTGAATTATGTACGTGCTGTGTGAACACACATCTTTGAACACCTTCTAATCTGGTCCGGTTTCCTTGCGCTCAACCTTCTACATCAGAGCACTTTTAGAATTACAGCATATTTTGCAGCAGGAATTTGCTGATAGCTCCTGCAGAAGTTCTTCAAAAGTGAATGATAATTATACACCTAGCTTTAAGATGAAATAAAAAATAATAAAAACCAGCACAAACCCAAACAAAAAACCCCTCCGCTCTCCTGAGGAACAAAAAACCCCCTGAAATACAGTCCTTTTTCCTCCAAGTAAATGCTCTTACCATTTAGCTGTGGAGTCAGGGGTAAGTACACGATCTGGTCCAGTTAATGGGCTCTGAATATAAAAGTGCTGAATCTCTTGCCAACAAATTTGATATGGGCTCTCATGTAGTAGGTGTGCCCTAAGAATGATCATACTATTGAGTCCTTGACAAAGGTAAAAAGACTTGTGAGGTTTGTTGGGATCAGTACCAAATTTTTGAGGTCTGAACATGCCTGGGACAGCACATCTGAGGCTGAGGAAATTGTACTGGCAAAAACCTTAAGTGTTTATGGATCTCATGACTTAATTGGCCTGTTAGATTTGGTGAGGTTCTTTGTTTGACTGGAGCAATGCCATGTAAGTGTACAACTTTTTTAGGAAGGGCTGGCAGGAGAGGAAGGAGAGTGCCTCACAGATATTGGCTCTGAGGTCGATAGTGTAGAAAATAACCTGCCGTAAACCTAGGTAGTGGTAAGAGGGAGACAAAATTTAGAGGAGTCTGCTTTTTGCCTTAAAATCAGGGAAAAAACATTCAAGAGCATGTAGGCTCATCCACATACAAAGCAAATGACTTCATTGTAAAAGTGAGAGTAATTTGGGGTCTGTCTGAGAAGTGATTGGTCCAGATAGTTCTTGATGTGTGCTGGTCATGGCAGATGATGAAAACACCTGCAAAGACTCTGTGCTCTAACTTTCTAATTAATAAGACATTAATTTGCTGAGATTTTGAAGGGTGAAGGTATCTTGTATGAGAGGGAACTTTAAAAAGATAAGAGTACACAGTGACATTATAAAAATCATGAGAAAAAAAACCCAAGGTTTAAAGTAAGCCAATACAATAAAGATTTGTTACACCCAAAAGTCCTAGAGGTAAATCAGAAACAGAAGAATGACTGAAGGATATTTCTGAGACACAGAACTAACAAGCTTGGAAAGCTATGAAAAGATAATGGCAAAAAGGTATTGTTTATTGTGGTTTTTATCATTGTTTGAGTTGTTGGTGAAAAGACAATTAAGCAAATGAGTAGTACAGATAAATTACACTGTCTTGGCTAGTCATAGGAATATTCAGCTGAATATCATGAGGAGCAACAACTAATTTGAAAAAAAAGCCTAGTGGAATACTAGTTTGAGAACACACAGAAGATGGATACGCATTTGCCTTTTATATATTTCTATCTTTTTAAAGATGAAAATGGAACTTGGGGTATTACCAATTACTCTCTTAAATTCCCTAAAGAAATCTTTTAAACTGTAAGTGGCATGGAAGCATGAGAAACTGAGGAAGTTTCTAAGTGTTGGTTTGGCACAAAGATTGCACTCTCAAAATAACAGCCAGTGGCTTACTGGAGGACAAGGGAGATAATAAATTTTTCTAGTCTGGGGCATAAAATACATGTTTATGAAAATCCCTGATGATATCAAACTGGAAAAGTCTGCAGTTACACTGGAAGACAGGGCTAGAGTCAGAAGGCTATTGAATTGGAGAAACAATCAGAAAAATAAAATGCAACCCAGCAGGGACAAATACAAACTTCTAAAGAAAATAACAATCCTCTTCACAAACACAGTGTGAGGAGCAACCAGAGAGGAAATGATGTGGAACAGAAAAACATCTTCAAGTAGATCATAAGCTGAGCATAAATCAGCAATGACACACCGCAAAAGACAGCGATATTGTGATATATTAATAGGAAAGCCCTTCTGTAAGAGGGGAAGTAATTCTGGAGCTAGAAAGCCTTCTGCTGGAGTACTGGGCTTGGCTCCCATTACCTCGTATCAAGAAAGATGTCCTAAGGAGGGCAACACGATGACCCCTACTTTTGAAAATAGAGTGAAGGAGATGGGGTTGCTTTATCTCAAAAAAAAGAAAAAAAAGAAAAAAGAGAGAAACTTGAAGAAGACTCCAGCAGTTTTGCAGAAGCCATGTTCGTGGTTACAGAAGATAAAGAAAAAGCTGTGCTTGTCCTGTAGGCTCTGGTAAACACAAAGGAAGTGGATGTGATGACCTTAAAGCACAGCAAGAGAAATTAAATAGAATTCTAAGCAGAAAATTAGCTTAGTGAGGCTTGGTATTATAATTACAATTGAGCAAGGCTCAATGATTTTTAGGAAGCAGTGGAAATTCTGTCTTGAAGAGAAGGAGAGTGTAGCAATAGTGCATTTTGGTTCTGGCTTTGTACAAGAGTAGAGACTAGATGATCTCACGGGGTCCCTTACGCATATATTTTCAGTGGAATTTGAGAATTGGATGACTGCCAAAGGGGTTTTAAGAATATAAATCATTGAATGGTTTGGGTCATATAATCCAGCCTACCCTGCAATGAGCAGGGACATCTTCAAGTCAATCAGTTTGCTCAGAGCCCTGTCCAGCCTGACCTTGAATATTTCCAGGAATGGAGCATCTACCACCTCTCTGGGCAACCTGGACCAGTGTCTCACCACCCTCACTGTAAAAAATTTCTTCCGTATATCTCCTCTGAACCTACCCTCTTTTAGTTTAAAACTATTACCCCTTGTCCTATCGCAACAAGGCCCGCTAAAAAGTTTGCCCCTGTCTTTCCTATAGGCGCCCTTTAAGGACTGAAAGGCTGCAGTAAGGTCTCCCCAGACCCTTCTGTTTTCCAGGCTGAACAGCCCCAACTCTCTCAGCCTGTACTCACGGTGGAGGTGCTCCAGCCCTCTGATCATTTGTGTGGCCCTCCTCTGGACCTGCTCTAACAGGTCCATGTCCTTCCTGTGTGGGGGGCTCCATAGCTGGACACAGTACTCCAGGTGGGGTCTCACCAGAGCAGAGGGGCAGAATGACCTCCTCAACTTGCTGGCCATGCTTTATTTGATGGAGTCCAGGATATGGTTTGCTTCCTGGGCTGCTAGTGCACGTCATCAGCTCATGTCCACTTTTTCTGTTCCATTATCTTCCCAGGCCTAGAGGAGAGGTACTTCCCAGGGTCCTTCTTTCTACCCTTTTTAAAAATGAGTGCAATGTTTCCCTTTTTCCAGTCACTGAGGCCTTCACCTGACTGCCATGACTTTTCAAATATCATGGATAGTGGCTTGGCAACTACATCAGCCAATTCCCTCAGGACTCTTGAGATGCATCTCATCAGGTCCCACAGAATTCTTCATGTTCAGGTTCCTCAGATGGTCATGAACCTGGTCTTCTCTTACAGTGGGAGGGACTTTCCCCCAGTCCCTGCCTTGAGGGCTATCTCCTCGAGGGGTGTAGGAAGCCAGTTGAAGACTGGCAAAAAATTGTTGTGTACCTCAGCCTTCTCCTTGTCCATTGTTCCCAGTTTGCCCATCTTGCTCATCGAGGGGTGGGGGTGTGTCTGCTTTCTTTGACCTTCGTTTTCTGGCTGATATACCTGTAGAAGACCTTCTTATTTGCCTCCTTTGCCAAGTTCAGCTCCAGCTGCGCCTTGGCCTTCCTGGCCCCATCCCTACAAAACTGGGCAGCATCCCTATACTCTTCCTGGAACACGTCCCTGCTTCCACTGCCTGTTCAATTCCTACTTGCCCTTTAGTTTGACCAGCAGGGCTCGACTTCTCCATGCCGATCTCTTGCCCTCTTTTCCTAATCTCTTACATGTAAAGTCTAGACTCAGCTCCCTTTGTTCGTGACCAGCTTCTTGAGCCAGATGTAGCTTCCCTGGGCAGCTGAGGAAACTAAAATTAGGATCTGATCTTGGATAGGACTCAATAGGTTCATTGCTGCTTTAAATTATTCATGTGTTTCTTCTATGCTTTCTGATGGTAAGGGATTGCAGAGCAGGTTCAAGGAAATCTGTATTACAGATTATTATGACTTTTAATTTTTCTGTGGTTGGTTATGAAGCTGTCAGTCATAACACTTCAGATAATACTCAGATTATAATGAGGCTTTAGTCTTCTGTTCAGATTCTGCAGAACTCTTGTCACTGCCTCCATCCTTGTCAGCACACATTCTGAAAGAGTAGAAATACTCAATGCTGGTGTTTTCAAATTAATATCTAAAGCTCAAATAGTCTATCCTGAAAGGCATATCAATTTAGATGAAAAATACTATTTATTTAATAAAACTTTTCATAATATACTGGAAGTGGCCTTTTCTAAGACAGATGGCCCTTAAAACTGTAGGCACTGGCTCTAAGAAAATGCTTTGCATAATTTTTTCTTGAAGAATAAAGTTCTGACCAGCGTAACTTTTCTAAGTAGAAAATGACTAATCAGCCACATGAACTTGCTGTAGACTCTCGTCTGTAACTGTTGGGGAAAAACTTGTGATGGAACCAAGGAAATCAACAAAAATGATTGCTACCTCCTACAAAATTGTTAGTTAAGGAACCGCAAAAAAAATTTTACTAATATTTCCCCTGTGCAGATTGTTGATAAAATAAGATTGAAGTTATTAAGCACATCTTCTACTAGTTCCTGTTGGAGAAAAAAAATTGTTGCTTATTCATAAATGCTGTCCCACAAATGTAGTTGAGATTAACAGTTTTATTTTGCATTTTCTGCCAAGAAGAAAGAATAAAGTAAGTTCCTAATTAACTACTTGAGTGAGCAATCAAGCTCTTAACTGAGGAGAAATATATATATATGAAAATAACAAAATATAAATGAAATAAATATTTGGAGGCTTGTGAGGTTTTTTAACTTACCGACATGAACTTCCCTTTTAATACATCTATATACATAAGGAGAGGGGGAAGGAACCTCGCCCCCCTGGCCTACTTTTTGTTCCTTGGCTTTTCTATCTCTGCTTTTGGGTAATAAAACCTCATATTGCAGATGTGACATTTATATATTTTATCATATGATTTGGTCTTTTTTTTTTTT
>VXAK01013568.1:38341-55009 GCA_013399435.1 Arenaria interpres
TTTTTTTTAATTCTGCTTTCATGCTTCTAAACCTGGTCTTTCCCAACATTGGTGGTCATTGTTTCCTCACCTGCCTTAATACCCGTGTCAGAGATAGTCCTAAAAATCGCCTTAGTATCCTGCCGTACAGAAACTACAGTTAAATTTTATCTTCCGTCAGCGAACCAACAGTACAGCTCCACTGTGCTGTTTATCAGGCTGCCTCCTGCTCACAGTTGAAAACCACAGTGTTGGATATGACCCCTGCTGTAGTGAGTGTGGAAGGGTTCACACAAGCGAAACGAGCAAATGAGTAAAATGCTCCTCCCGGACGTTCATCCTGGTGGACCCAGCTCCACACTCTGAAGTGTGTCCACCAAAGCAGCTTGTCCTGTCCCCCAGATCAATATAATAGGATATTCTGCTGCACGCTCGCAATGCAGCTTCATCAGCTGATGAATTACGCGTTGCTGCCCATCACAGTCTGGCAAAGAAAGCGGCAATACAATAAAACTGAAATACACGTGTGAGTGGAAGAGGTGAGGAAAAATCTCATCAGCTGTAGGAAATTGCATTCACGGTGCAGGAAACAATCTTCCATTTCTGTGCTTGTTTTCCTTTTTATTCGATTGTATCCTTAAAACGCTGAATTGCTTTTCCGTCATGATGCTGGAGATGAAATGCACAGTTTAAAATGGTCATTATCCACTTAAGCTCACAGAATCTCTCCTTCACGTTAGCTGCTTTACTCTGGGTAGGTTACGGAGTTGTTTCGCCGTCATTTGGTCTTTGAAGCAGTGCTAGATTTTTTTAAGTTGGGAAAAAAACCCTTTAATACTTGTTTTTATTTCTTTAGAAAGTATTTGTACTGGTATTTGCAAAGGATGGTTGTTCTTTTGTATACCAGAGGTTTCATTTGAAATTTTGGATGAAAAACCTAAGTGGACAGTGGGCGGCCCTGCTGTTGTGTGAGGTTCTTGGGGAGGTTCATCGGAGAAAACAGGCATAAAATGATGTTGCAAGGAACAAATGGGAGCTAGATGCCAATGGAAGACATAAGTGCTATTTAAAGTTCTCAAACTATTTTACTCTTTCAGGCTCTTATACAAACAATAGCAAACGTTAACATTATTATTTTCTGCTGTTGACTTAGCTCTCAGTATGGGAGAGGTAACAAGGGAACAGAAGCAGATTTGGAGTTCTAGTTCCTCCATGTAACTGCACAATTCTGACCCAAATCCACTGAAAATTCATAGACAGCGGTGGCTGAGATCAGGCAGGACTGGGGCAGGAGACTCTTGCAGAGCTATAAGGTGACAGTAGTGTTTGTGCTTGTGAATGCTGATGTCCTCGAGTGCTTTTACATCACCTCAACCAGAGGCTCTAAGAGAAGGCTCAGTTACCCTATGTCCTGCTGTAGAACAAGAAAGGAGCCCCCCATCAGTCTTCTCTCAGACCTGCAGCAAGACGGGGAGCAAAACAGCATCGCGGTGGGTTTGCCTTGTTGTCTTTGAGCTCTGCTTAAGAATAAAGTAAAATACCTTTCCAGAGAGGAAAGACTTCCACTTGTGATTTCTAATCCCAGTTCCATTGAGAATAATAGCTATTTAGATTATACTTCTTATAGAATGCTGCAAGTTTCTGTGTGTATATGTGAGAGAGAAGGAGGCGGCATAAATTGAAAAAGCTTTTTTAAAAGGGAAAGAATGCCAAGAAGGAAGGCAAAGTCATGGTACTATTCTGGAGTTGGTATTTTGTATTTTCTAGCTGGGTGTATTTTTTTCATTCACTGAAATTTTCATAGTAACAGACTATGCAATGATAGTAAACATCAAGTAATTGCAGGAAAAAATGGGTTTCATCAGTGAATGAATAAAATGGACATAAGTTCTTGGCCCCCATAACCTCCCACACAGAGCCCCCCAGTGGATTCTTTCTACATCTGTCCTGTTGCTTTATACATCTGATCTTGATGCTGGTTTAGAAATGAGCATTCCACGGGGGTCGGGGTGGGGGCGAGAGGGCCAGGTCTGTGCTCAGACTGAAGTCTTGCTGGGCTGCTGAGATGTGTCTCTGCCTTTCTCCAGCTCTTCTTGTATTGAGGCAGGGATGGAAGGGCACAGGAGCTGAGGTGGCTTTGCTTATGACCCGCTGTCACAAGCCTGTCACATGTGCAAATACAAGTGCAAGTGTGACACCAGCGATGTGGGAAACTTTGCAGCTAATAAAGTGTTGTCCCTGTGGAGTTTAGATGCCTCTCTCGATGGTCAGCAGTAGAGTGAGGCTTCCATGGTTGAATTTATTTGTAAACGCATGTATGTTTTACTAAGTCCTGCTTCAAATACCCTTGAGCTTGCTTTCTGTCTGTCTTTCTGTCTGTCTGTCTGTCTTTTCTTTCTTTCTGTCTATCTTTCTTTCATACTATGGTTTGAACTTTTGGAGGGTGGTTCCAGAAGGACTGTTCCTCGGTGTTCTGAGAGGAAACCAGCACAGATAATTTAAATATTTATTATAGCAGAATTTCACAGGGAAAAAGTTTAATCTGGCACACGCTTCTGAGTAGAACACTCTTGAGTTGGTCATTTGTTTTAAGAGGGACTTCTGTTTATAAAGTAATAAACATTTGTAAGTATGGGTCCTGTAGGTTTGTAGTTCTCCAGTAGCTTAAGGAAGAACAGAAGGAGGTTTGTTAATTTTCCATGCTTAAATGTTCTCAGGTTTACAGAGGAGGAAGCTGGATAGAAACTCAGCGTAGATGCTCATTTGTTACTGGTTTTTAGTAGCCAGTTACACTACCGTTTGTTTTTGAATCATTCTGTCTAATATCTGTAAGGGCTGTCACAGGCTGGCATCATCTTTTCAAGGTTAATGGGATTTATCCCAGACGCAGTTACAAAACTAGGGACACGTCTGTTGTGACAAGCCTTTGGTATTTTAGCCATGTCCTTTAATTTAATAAGGGAAGGGCTCTGGTCAACTTAAATTAGCGTTAAAATATGATGGTGGGGGTAGTATTTAGACATTTTTAGTGAGTAGATGGAGATTATTTTTAGCATAAAGACAAATTCTTAATCCTCGTAACCAGTTTTTCCTCATGTTGGCACGTTAATTCTCTGGTTTAATTGTATGTTATCCCATTGAAGGTAATGGTACTACTTTAAACATTACATTTTGCCACTTGTTACTTGCTTTCTTTTCTGTTTTGTTTTACACCGAACTATTTGTCACGTTGACTAATGTTGTTTCATTGTATTTTCATCTCTTGGGTAGTTATCTGTTCTCTCTTGTTTGGTGCTTAGATTAGACAGTGCAGGGCTGGAATTAATCTTTTTGTTCTGGATTTGTACAACTCTGTATTGACAAAGTGTGAGCCCCTGCGTGGAGTTTATATTGATTGAGTTCAGATAATGAGTGCTCAGATAATGGATGTGCTATTGTAGTTTGACAGTCCTTTCCCATTAGAATTAGAAATTGAACCGTGTGACTTATAAAAAATTGCTTGTAACCCCAGAGTTTCCTCCTTTACATGTAAGTATATTATTTATGGCATAATGAAGTGTGATTATTGTCTAAACGCTTTCCTATATTGAATACTAATCTGCAGAGAATGAGTGGCAGCCAGGAAAAGCAGTGCTGGTGGGAAAAGGCGCTCTATTCTCCCCTTTTTCCTGCATCACAGTGTGAAGGTAAGAAGCGATGACTGTTGGAACTAACTTGCTCTTGCACCTGTGTTAGAATAAAGTGCTCTGTCTTACGAATTGGAACTACTATCTGTATTTAAAAAAAAAAAAAACACACACAGTAAACTTCCATAACAAATTCTCTTCTCTGAGAGAGAACTGGGATGCTTCAGTCGGATCTGTAATAAATCTCTAGCATGCTTCTAAATAGTTTTAAAATGAAAGTGCTTTTAAAATAGCCTTAATATTTATACAAATTTACTTAATTCCAGAGCCTGGAATTAAGTAAATAGAATATTAATCTCTGACTCTGAAAATATTTTATTACACTTTTGAATATGTTTCAACCTGAACAATACTCACTAGGTAGCTAATTTTATAAGAATGTGAAAATATGATAATTACCTTTTATGGGTTCGCATAAATAACATGCCAGTTATTCAGTGAATGTGTGGAATTTCTCTCGAGGCGGGAAGGAGAGGGATTTGCCTCTCGGCCACTCCTTTCTGAGTGACAATCTGGGAGTTTTTCTGTCCCGCACAGGGTCGGAGGCTGCTGGCGGGCGGAAGCAGGTGTGCTTCCAGCACTCTCTGTCGCCTCCCGAGAATGCCTAGCATGGGACAGCTGGCCCCAGCACAGCTTTTCAGTGGGCAGGCAAGAATCCAGACAGCTTATTTATTTTTTTTTTTGCCTGCAGACAATTTACCTTTTCTGGGGAGAAGGCGAGAAGCTAAATAAGAACATTCTGTGTACCGAGTTGACAGGCCGTCTGATGCTTTCTGCTGGCAGATGCTCAGTGCAATAAACTTCTAATCAGAGACCTGGTTCCTTAATAATCTGGAAGTAGATTAGCTAGTAATTATTACTGAACTATTTTTGGAGCGCACCTTGAAGTGCAACCAACTAAACTATGTTCTCTGTGCCTAAATGCCCTTACTTTGGTGTGTAGGACAGTTTGGGTTACTTTCAAGAACATCTTAACTTACTTCACTCCCGACTATAGAAATGTAGTTTGCACAGTGAGAGAGAATAGATTGATGCCTACAGGACTTTGATTTGCCTCCTGGACTGGTCACAGAACCTCCCATATTAGAAAAATACTCGGTATTTATAAAGTAAAGGTATTTAGTGACCTTTTGTAAAGTTGTGGGGTTTTTTCTCACTGACAGCTGCAGAGTTATTATTGGTCTAATGGCAAATGCAGTGACTCGCAGCCCTGAGGAGTCTTTTTACCGAGAGTGATCCTTGAATTCCTGTGAGTGTGTTGTGCCATCTTTTTGCTGACATCTGCTGGTGAACCTGCGTAACTGTGCAAGAGTTTCACCCCTGGATTTCGCAGAGGAAGACAGAATATATATACAGTGTAAAATACTGTGAAGTCCAGACCCTGCTTGATACAGTGGCAGAATTTCTGTGAAGTAGAATAGTTCCAGTATTTCCTCTTTTAGACTACTTTTTACAAAACCAGAACTTTATCCTCAGAGCTAATGTTATTTTCACAAATCTTTAGCTGTATCCACTTTTCTGTATGGGTATTTTTTCTGTGTGGATGTTGATGCATGCGATCCATATATATCTCTATGATATATGTTGATATTACATATGGAAATTTACTCTGGTAAGTAGAAACCACAGCCATTCATGTCAACTTCTCTTTTTTGAGCTTCAGTCAGGATGAGGCTGCTGTTGCAGTGTATTTTGTGTGGGTATAGAAATAGGAATGATCTAGAACACCACGCAGTGTCAGAATTGAAAAATGTACTGAACCATTTATAAAGAAAGAGCAAATCTTGCTCTTTGTACCTGACTATTTTAGATTTTTTTCATTAACTAAGTAGCTTCATTAGTAGTAGTAGTATTATTATTATTATTTGGTTATCCAGGTAAGATTTGATGAAGCTTCCGTAAGGTATTACGCTTATCTCTTCAAGGATGACACTATAAAACCCCACAGAAGCACAGAGTTTACACGGCTTAGAGTGTGAATTTTAAGAATACTTGTCTACATGTTTTCGTTTTGGCTAAATGTAAATAACAGTGTTCCTCAATTCTGTTTTTTCTTCCTTTTTCCACAAACACAATGTAAGAGTGTTACACAAATGCCAAGGGAGAGAATGGTGTAGGAGAATTTGCAGATGTAAAGGAAATATCCAATGATGATGAACATCTTTTAGATTTTAATATGGTAAGTTTGTCATTGGTTTGGGGGAGGAGTTTGTTTATTTTATAAGGGTGTGCTACCGCATCTTTCTTTTCATCACAGTTTTCAGTCTGGCCTCAAATGAAATTCCTACAAAAACCTTCACAAGCTTTCCTTTCCTCACTTTGGTTTTTAATCCCTCTGTGTCTTGAGCGTTCTTCTGAAGCCTCCTCAGTGGTGTGCTTCGGGGAGTACAACCCTTTGTACAAACGGTTGTACTTCTAGTAGTTAAGCAAACTCTGTTTCCTTTGGGAACACTTGGCTTTTGCTTGTCACGTGTGTTAAACGTGAGTCTTTTTTGCCTCGACTCGTAATTTCAGTAAGCGTAGAGTGGGCTGATGTGCACTGTGAAGGCAGAAAAACATAATGTATGCTGAATTCTGTCCTGCTTACAACCAAAAATGTGGTTTTTTGCCATAGGGAAAATCTTTGTGTACATGTGCACTTACTGATAGACTTGTAAACTTTAGAGTGACGATAGCAGTTAAATGTGCAGTGTGACACGCTTGCTGTAGCTTTACTGATCTAAAAGATACACTGATTTTGCTTGAAGTTTAGTCAGATCCGTGCCGTGTTTTCTTGCTATTTAATACTTAGTACCAAACTTTGGAGATAAATTTCACGGTAGTTTTCTAACATGACCTGTGATAATGATGCGTTCTAACCGAGTTGGCTTTTGATTCTCTTGCTGTTTTGTGCAAATCCTAAAATTGAGGAATAGGAAAAAATAATAAAAGCCTCACCTTTTTTTCCTGCTGTTCTGCAGTCCTGTCTACATAGTGGCCTAAGTCAGGAAAGAGGAGGACTTGCCCTGTAATCGTGACATCTCTCTTGAACAACTGCAGAACTATATAACCTCCCAGCTCAGAGAAAAACAAGCATGTTCTTTCTTGTTCCCCATCAACACTGTCAGTTTAAATCCTTAGGTTTCTTCTGTTTATGAAGCAAGATGTGCAGATGATATAAATGCTGAGGCAAAACCAAATGGCTTCAGGAAGAAGATCTACTCCAGTGATAGCTCCAGCTCTGAAGACACGGCTTCAGAAGGTGCAAGTGAATGGGCTGATCCGTGTGAGGAGGAGCTTTTTTCTCGAACTCAACTATAAAAACTGCAGAGTAGAACAGATGATTTAAAAGTAACATGAGGTGGAAAACTATCCTTCTTGAGGGTCTGTAGCTCTAAAACAACAACTTGAGTTTCCTCTTCAGTTAATGGATTCAGATGTGTATTTATCTTTCTCTTCTTGCTTATTTTATAGATGAGGACACAGCTGTCCCGTTGAAGATTTTTTTTTTTTTCCCCCAAAAAAAACTGTTAAATTCTTGGCTATTTGAACTAGACTAGATTGTGTTGTCAAATCAAGAATGGATGTGCATGTGCTCGTCTTAGTAGTACCACTGCTTTTTTGCATCTTAATTGCAGTTATTTTCATTCGTAACTGTAGTCCTACCACTATGACTATCTTCTTAGCATCGCAGTGTCTACAACTACTTCTGCTATTCAGAGACTTCAGCTTTCTGCACATTAGGCTTTGTTCTTTAAGAACTGGGAGATAAATACTTAACACTGTAATCTATCAGTGCCTTTCTGAATGCAGGAGAAAAGCATGAATGACTTTGTCCAGTCTTCATTCAGTAAATCTCATAACTTTGAAGTAGGAACAACAGGGTTGTGCTTTAGAGACTTACAGAAACTGTGTTTTCTATCCTATGATCCCCCCCCTCCCGCAAACCAACACTGAGGATACCATGGTTTGTATTTTTGCTAACTGGAGAAGCCAAGGATTTTTTGTAGGTATGGAGGCAATGTGGGGTCGGTTGGTTTGTTTGGGTTTTTTTTTTTTCCTTTTTTTCTTTTTTTTTTTTGTCCTTTTTAGCAACTTGCCAACGTGGGGCAGAAGTTTAAAAAAGTTAACACCAAAAATAATAAACCACCGGGGTGACGATGCGTGGATTGTTGTGAATTTTGTAAGGAGTAACGAGAACGTTGTCTTGTTGCAGATGATGGCATTCATGTAAGCTGCAAAAGCATCCCGTACTGAACTTGAGCCTGAGTGACTGAAACGATCTAAAATGCTCAGAGTGTTCAATGTTTTAAATGCAAAGGGTCAGTGCTTCACTCGAAAGAAATCCTGTGGCTGCTGCAGTTGGCTGCTGTTGTGGCTGTAACTTAGTAGATCTCGTAGTTCATTTTGTGTTTGGGAGAGAATGTGTGGGGCAAGTTACGTGTGTGGCGGGTGGGGGTCGGGGCCGCGGTGACTTACAACATACGTGTGTGATTGCAGTAGTGATTGTTGCTTTATGTGACTCGCTTTTCCATTTTATTTTGTTAACTTAGTCAATACGTTGTCAAGTTGCATCTGTACGAGACTTATCAACTCCTTGTGCTTTTAACACATTATGCAAAATGTATAAGCCAGGAGGAGCAATATTTGCAAAACTAAACGTTCTGAGTTTTTACCAACTCATAGTTTGTGAAACACCACCACCAACTAACTAGTCTTTACACTAGCAGCATGTCTAGAACATCAGGAAGTGCAGAAAGTCCAATACTGACTTGAAAAGCTTAACCATTAATTTTGACAGGCAATAAACCTCATGAGAACTTGTAGGTGTTAGAAATGCGAGCTGAACTGCCTTTGAAATATGTTCTGTGCTAGAAGGGTTTTCCGAGTAACCGGGTTTTGTTGCCTTTATTCGATTGATGATGTAAAGAATTGAAGCACATGGCTGGGGAACCGTGCCGGTCTGGGTGCAACGCTTTTGTTGAGATCCTTACTTCAAATTGGCTTGGTTTGTCCTTACCCAGGGACTTCCTTTTGGTCCTCCTCCTAGACTGCGTTTTAGGGTTTGTATTCAATACAACAAATCTTTTGACACTTTACAGTTTCTTTTCTTAATTTATTTGCAGACTTTGGATAGATTTTTATATATTTTACTTTCTTCTGGAGCTTCCTTGAGAGGTTGTTTAGCACCTGCACTGAGAATTAGTTAACTGTAACATGAAAGTAAAAAAGAACTTTACACGCAAATTCTTCAGATCACTACAGTGAAGAATGGAATAGAACTTCATTCGAGAACAAGAAATGACCAAATGGACATATTTCAAACACAAACTTCAGCTCAGTTAATTTTGGCTAGAGCTGCTTCTTTGGTAAGAAAGGGCTCAAAACCAGCAAAGGTGTTGTTTGAAGTTACATTGTGGCATGTAATAATTCCAGCACCTTTGGGGAAAATAAAATCGTATCTTGAGCTTGGGCAATAACAAATTGTCTTTACTTGTTTTCATAGTTTAATGGCTAAAGCTCTAAAGCTTTCAGTGAGAGTTGAAGTGTGGTTTTTAGTTTTTCTGTATGGATAGAAACACACACAACAACAACAACAACCAAACAAACAAACAAAAGCATTAAAGGTTGGCATACGCTGAACCGCACCGTGGTATGAAGCGCATTGCATATCCATAGCACTGAAGTATCAGTTTTCCATTCCTGGGCTGAAATTTGTTTCTACTTTTTGCTTCAAGTGGTTGTATTGTTCTGATTTCACGTACACCAGAGTAACTGATTTTGTTTTCTTGTGGAGTTACTTAACACCGAATAAAAATATAAAAGGACAATTGGATGGCGTGTGCGTGTGTTCATTCCCTCTGGCTAACGTGTGTAGCTCAGATACTACATGGTGGTTAAGCATTAAACATTCTGTGCAGAGAGCGTGAGGTATCTCATTTGGGCAATCTCATTGCTATAATTTTTTAATCTATTTTTTATTCTTTTTGAATACAATGCAGGAAAATTAAATACACTGCGTATCTTCTTTTTTAAAAAAAAGGACAAGCACACAACATAAAACGTCATAATCTCATTCCAAAAATGAATTTGTAATGACAATTTCATGTTTAGAGAACATGAGACCTCATTCAAAAAAATAAAAAAAATTAAAACTCATACAAAGCCAGACCCTCTCTCACATAAAGTCGAAGAACTTTTATGTAGTACGGGATCTAAAATAGCAGACGTTATTTGTGGTTTCAACTTGTGCTCAGCCGTCAAGTGGTCAGTATCTCACTTCTACTTTTAGAAAAACGGCATCTGTGACAAGAAAATGCATTTGCCAAACTGGCCAGACCTCTTTTTATAGAAAGCAAAAAAAAAGACAGACCCGCTTTTGAAGAGAGCACATTGAGCTCGGTGGAAACGTGCGTTATATTGTTGTAAGTTTACAGCCATAATGACTTGGGTTTCTGTGTAGAATGACTGCAACGCCCCCGAATTTGCTGTGCAATGAAAACAACACATAAATACACACGTGGGAAATAAGGGAAAAGAGTCGCTCTGTAAGGTCCTTGGGTGCGTACTTTTGTTCATTAGTATCTTGCATGCTAAACTTAACTTTCAACGGCATACATTATTTTTAATTATTTCTTGATTGTGGCAGGAGGAGTATATTTTCATTGTGTTTATAGAAGATGCTGGATAAAAAATCAAATTTAATCACCTGGGCCTTTCAGTTATTGTACCTGAATTACTGTTAACTCTACAGGGCCTAAAGAATTAGTTCCCAATGTAAACAAGGCTTCTGTCATGAAAAAACCCACATACAGCATCTCAGGTAATTTATGACCAGTGAAACTATTAGCAACAAGGTTCCAGAGGTTTGGCACAAATGAGACTTCACTGATACTATTTAGCTTTCTACAGTAAGATCCCTTTTCCATTATTCAAGTTGCTCTTAAAATGTATTATAATACTCAAGTGCTTATAAATGTTACGAGCTATCTCTCTGCTCCAATGCGATGCTAATGGGATTAAAAAGAAAAGAAAAAACTGCGCTGGCAGCGGGCCAGCACGCTGCTGAGACAAAGTGACCGGGTGGCAAAACCCTGCCCTACTTCATCCCTGTGTACAGCTTCCCCTGCAAAAAACACACCGAGGAGGGAGACTGGGATGAGGGATGTCCATGTGTGCAACCTTCTCCTACCTACCTACAGCCTTCTTCTAGGGCAAGGGCTTCTGGAAGAACTGTGCCTCTTACTGCGATGTATTTGTGATGTAGAACCCAGTTAATCCCAGAACATGAGGAAGTACAAAGCAGCAGTAAGTCTCCCCTCCCCCTGCAGGGCATGGTCACTCTTAGGAGCAGGAGCAGCAGTGACACCTACAAAGTACTGCTACAACTGCCTTTCACAGAAAGGTTTTAGAAATTGTTAATGAAGAAGGTTTAACTGCCCATCGTTTCTGCATAGACCTGATTTTACTCACTACAAGGAAACGGTGACACAGATCCAGCAACTCTCCTTAGATCACAGAATTGAGCAGTCTCAAATTCTTGATTTTCTTCTAAAAATCGATCTAAACAAGCAAACCTGTTAAAAAGTATAGATGAGTATATCTTCATATTGATTTCAGTGCTTTCCTTGTTTGTAGCCATGGAAATGCCCGAGCAAATGGCACTAGAGCGCAGTGGCAGTACGGAAAGCAAATGCATAAGCCCTTGAACAAACTGCCTAAAAACGGGATGCCACTTCCACCCTTACAGACATTTAGGAACAGATGAGACAAATTTTAACAGAAATTATGTTGGTGTGTGTACATACGTCCTGCCTCGGGGGAAAACGAAGAACTAAGCGATCTCAAGATTTCTCTGAATCCTGTTTTCCATCCGGGAACAGCTTATATCCAGAAGGGCTGTTAAACTGATTCATAGTTTACAGAGAAAAAAGCCTTAAGTTGCCTGTGGGACAGTAAAACCTGTGCAGTTTCTCCTTTACTGATCTCAGACTTGTGTTAGAAAAAAGCACACCTTGCATGTGGCTTACACCCATTGTCCAAAGAGCAGTCTGCCTCATGAATCCCTGCCCGCTGTGGTTGGCCACCCCAATCCCTTCCAGACACAGGACAGAAATTGTAATTATTTTTTTCTTTTTTGCACAGTTACTTTATTCATACAATAATCAATGTTAAGGACTTTTTTTTTTAACATTTCATAACTTCTAATTTTTGTATTGATGCTTGGCTTTTAATTGTCTTCACTTTGAGATGGGGTTTTAACCCATAGTCTTTTGACTCTGGAACCCTGGAACCCTGAAACCCTTATCTAATCGACAACAAAGTCTTCTTCAAGGAGTCTCAATTGTCATTCATGCTTTTTGAATATTTTTCCTCCATTTTTCCTATAACTTTATTCAATACAAAAATAGTAAATTCTTTGAAGCACTGCAGAACCATAGAGACATAATAATTGAATCTGTTACCTGCCCAAATTGAAATCTACTTGGCTTCCTCCATCAGCACTAGCCCTAGACAACAAATAATTTCTAGTCCAGTATTACTTTTTCTTTCCTAGTGAGTTCCAACAGAAAGTTGCCACATGTTCGGTGCAATGCCTTTTGTGTTACAGAATTAATCTCGTTGCTTTTGGAAATGTAATTTAAATTGTGCTTGCTGAAGAGAATAAATCTGCTATAGCATCCCAACTTTTCACTATGCAGCTGTGCATAATAAAACCCTTCTTCCCTTCTCTGGTATGATTTAGTGACGAGTTAAGATCCATTACAGAAGTACCACGGAGGCTTTGATAGCAATTATTTATGGGCACTTAAGGTTCTGCAATTCTGAGATGTAATACAAGTAGCAATATTTTTCGTTTGCATAGTGTTGCTCCTTCACACCTTATTACTCATTTTGTCTTTCCTGAACAGCTTGTAGACAGCGATAGAAACATTCCAGTCACACGCACCGTGTTCCAGTAATACCAATTCAAACGTGCTGGAAAGTCTCGCTCTACCTTCCCCTACCTTTCCTGCTCTTCATTTTGCTTTTTTCTCATGGAGGGGAACTTTAAAGCACCAAGTTCTTACCCAGTGGTAACAGAAGGGTTAACAGTAGTGGTAGTTACAGACCTGGCTTCATTCTCCTTATCCTTTATCAGGTTTCAGTTGCTACAGGAGGAGGCAGCCTTTCGGGAGAATGAAACTGGCACGTTCTCCAGCTGTTCCCGATTCATTCATCCCAAACCAGTTAAAATGGTTTGGTGCACAGACGTTCCACGGCCAGCAGGACTGCCCCTGCAGATGGGGGCTGTGCTGGAAACAGACTGCTATCAAACACAGGTGTACGAAAGACAAGTATTAGTTTTGTGAGAACAAAATTAATTTGTGATGAATTTGAAGTAGAAGAGCGTTAATACTCTCCATTTGTCAAAAACATCACCGTTTGCTTGTGAGGTATCGGTATTTTTGATCAGATCATCATCCTGCTCATTGCTCCATGTCAGCAGAAACCGGAATTTATTCATTGTTCCCCTTTCCTGTGCCATAAAAGACGCATTAGTTACTTTACCATAGATACAAGTAATTCTGTAAAGCGAGGAGGAAAAAGATCGATGTCTCATCTCTGTTCTAACACTTACCTTCCAGAGTGAACTCTTCTGTCTCTTAGCGTGATGGCCTGTAACAGAGATGATCCATCACTCCCTACACTTAGTACACTTGAACTCTTGCTTTCATGAGCTAAAACTACCTTCAATGACGGCGATGGGAAATAGAGGCAGGAGCTTTTGATCAGCGAGTATTCAATGATCAGCAACTGTTTTATCTTCAAAATATACAAATCTTTGGTTAACTAGAGAAACAAATATTATATCAAAATGTCTTCTAGTTCACGACAGAGAATGACTGACCTCAAGGTGCACCGGGGAGCTGCACAGCTGACTGAAATGAAGCTCAGCTTGGCCGCCTCTGAAAGTGCTTGCATCATACTTGGCTTCCGATGAATGAAAATTCAATCTCGATGTTCCCATCTAGTTCTTAAGAAAAATTAAATTAAAAGTCCTATAAATCGCAAAATTGCTGAAGCTTCAAAACAGAACTGAAAGCCTAAGCAGTGAATGATTTCCCACATCTACAGGCATCAGAAGCAAAAAGGAAGTTTGTGTTTCTGTTCCTTAACTCTACCTTGTTCTGAAGGAACAGAGAAGGACTATTACTTTGCATTGCTTTTTTCATGTGTAGTATATTTTGGAGAAATCAGCACAAACCCTTCCAGCTTTTTTGCACAGTAACCATGAAACTGGCATAGCAGATTCTGCTGGCGTGAATGTTTGTATCACAGAGCTTCTCAATTCAATGTTTTCAAAAATTCAAATTCTCTAGCACTGAAGTACTATCAGACCAGTTAGATGGTTTTTGCCCAGTAGGTGAATATCAGTTGCCAATTTGAGGCTGCTCCATGTGGTGCTTCATTTCCACACAACAGCCACAGGCAAGAGACTCTTAAACAAAACATCAGGATTCTATCCTAAGAATTTTCACAAAAGTAAGGATTTTACAGGTTTACCCCACTCTGAATCGATGGCAAAGCACTGATGATAACCACAGTAAGTGCCACCACTAACTTCTTATCGTGCTTTCGATTTCTTGGTGTGCCCTTCTGGGTGAACTTTAAATTTTGCGCAGCTGAAAAACAAAGGTGCTAAAGGTCCCCTTTGCACTTGGTTGTGCATTTGTACTTCCCGTACCTGGTAGTACCTGTTCTGTTTCCTTTTGATAATTAGGACATGCCACGCTTCCATGAGAGCTAATGGTGTGACGCTGCATTTAATCACATAATGTCAGCCCTTCACCTTTTACCAATACGGAGGAATAATACACAATCCTTGCAGACAGAAACTACGTTACCTAACATGGAGGTGGCCGTAACAGAACTGATGCTAATGCAAAAAGTCGACTTTTACTAATAGCTCATAAGAAGCAGAAATGCTATTTGCACTTTTCTGCGAGTTACACAGCCATTCACATGCAATAAAGGGTATTTTTATATATTAACATGTCTGTGATTTTTTTGTAAACATTTGGAGGCTGAGCCTGGTATTTTCACTCTGCCTGCACATTGGGACCCTGGTGGTTCTGTGCTTCTTCAGGGCAAAGAACAGGAAGAATTGTGTCGTAAGCAGGTATCAAAAACTAATCAGCTGAATAGGAAGAGTCATCTGTGGGTTGGAAATGGAAAATATCCACTAAACTAAATCACATAGACTGGAATCTCTAAGTTATTACGATTTTCAGGCAAAATTCCATCCTTAAATTTAAGTGTTGACTCAGAAAGAAAAGTGTTTTAAGCGCTTAACTCCTTGCATGATTTGAAACTTTTAGCTGTGCTCTATGCCCTGCTGCTCCTGAAAGATTTCCTGTGGCAGATCTAATAGTTTCTTCAGCCTAAATAATATTACGAAGATGGGAATATCATTATTTCCTTTGGAGACACTTTGCAGACTTACAGAACTCATGACTCCGTATTTCCATTCTTTATCTACCCTAAGAACCTTGATGACAGTACACTCCTCTTGTTGCTCCAACAGAAGAATTGATTTCCACTCTGAAAACCAGAAAGAAAACGTTAATACCAAAAAAGGAATTAGTGACAGCACATGCTCCAAAATAGTATGTCTCTTGCACATAAACAAGTTTATAGTGCTTCAAAGCTGTTTTGCTTTTATTCACCTTCTTTTAATAGTAATATGCAAGCTGCCCTGCAGAGGTAGCAGTGATTTTCAAAGAAAGATGTGGAAAAAATAGTGCCAATCTTAATTACATTGATATCCATTTTAGAAATCCAGCAGAATAAGTACTGAAATTTAGCAATTTCTGACCCAGGCACAGGAAGTATCCACAGAGGTGTAATTTTTGGTTGACGGTAGGTTCTCAGTGCCTACTTCTCATCTTGATAATGACCTAATTCTCATCTTGACGGCATGGAACTGGTGTTAATGGGGTCATGGTGGCAAGTTCTTCCATAGAAGTTTACCTCAGCCTCTCGCAGTTTATTCAGGAGAAACTCACCCACACCAAAGCTTGGACAATCACAGCTTTGCTCTTTGTAGTATTGAAATAATTGCATTAATGCAAGTTCAGATATTTCTGCATTTGCTCCACTCATAGTTCCAGCTTCAGAGTAGATGATAAGAGGTGTGAGGTGATGAGAGGCTGGTACTTAAACCCTCAGGATGGGGGACAGCTTTATCTTACAGCTTTATCTTATTCTAGAGACACGCTCACTGGGTCTAGGTGCAAAATGCACATGACCTTTGCAGAAAAAGGCAAAAATGAGTTTCAAAGACGATAAGGAAACATGAAGGCTCTGCTCCTGTAAGGTACTGACTGCTCGTAACTTCGTTGTTCCAGTGTGGAGGTGTGGAGGAAGGGTTGACTATGCAAATGCCAAAAGGGAGCACTCAGAGATGGAAGGTAAATGGAAAGATAAACCAAACACGCTACAACAGCAATCACCATCCTAGAACCTTCCCTTCTGGCATTACGGCTCAATTCCACAGAGCTGTGGATACACCTTCACTTGATGGCTCAGACTCAGACCTTCCACAGTGTAAACTTGCAAAGTCCACCAAGTTTTCCTTTCCTATGAAGCTCAGCCAGGACCACAAGCGGCGCCCCTCCGCAAACCCGCTCCCCCCGGGGTCCTCCAGCGCGTAGCTCCGGCCGTCCCACTCCCCTGCAGGGCCGCTGCCGGCAGCGCAGGACGAGCTCCGGTTCCCCTCCTCTTCTGAACCACCGGCCTCCCTTAAATCCCACCGCTCTCCAACCTGCTCGCTCCCCCGGGGCCATCCCACCGCCTCCCCCGCGGCTGAGCCGGGCGCGCACAACCCGCCCTCGCCGCTCTCCCTCCCGCCGGCCGCGCTGAGGTGATTCAAAATGGCGGCCGACACTGAGCAACCGCTTCCCCCCTCCCGCCCCGCGCAGGCGTTTCCTTCCCCGGGGGGTGGTGCTTCTCGCCGCCGCGCTGGGGAGGGGGAGCGGCG
>VXAK01013568.1:59147-92195 GCA_013399435.1 Arenaria interpres
GGGGGGAGGGATTGGTTGGTGGTTTTTTAGTGGTAGAACGTGGGGAGGACCTCCTAGAGGACAACTGGTACCTTTAATTAAGTGTTGCTCTTGAGAGAGAATGGAAGACCAGAAGCAGGAGAGCGAGCGCTAGGGGCTGGAGAAAAATCCGTCTAGAAGGCAAGCTAGGATGCAAGATGGGAGGAGTATTCTTCAGTCCTTCACGCTTAGCGCAGAGTGTTTGAGAGTGATGAAACCAAAGCAATATGGGCATATTTGTTCTGCCAACTGCTGCAGAGTAATTGCGTTGCAAACTTCAGCAGAGCTGTAGATAATTTAACTATTCATATAGAAAGAGAAGATGTATGTGGCATCACAATAATAATAACCACGTCGTGGCTTAAAGGGTCAGTAGCAGTTGTGGGAGCCAGGGCAGGAGCCCTGAAGGTGCTCCAGGTTTACAAAAGGCTGCGGTTGCCCACGAGGAGAGTGCATCGAACCCAGAGCCGTTCTGAGGGTTGCTCAGATTTTGACTGGAAGTGGGGCACTGGCTGGATTAACTACCTGCTGGCAGCTCCTCAGGAGACAGTGTAAATATACATTGGAGATATGAAGGATAGCGGTCCCTGAGTGCAGTAAATAAATATTTGCAAGTGTCAGTTTTAGTGTACGTGTGCTGATGAAGTGCATCACGTGTATTGTCAGAACGTTGACTACATGGATAGCTTTATAGCTATTCAGATTTTGCATCTCTTGCTTAATGCAGAACTAATATATTATGCATTTTGTTTCAAATTTATTACATTTCTTTTGGTTTTATGGTCTCATGGTTTCCAGAGGAATGCTAAAAAATTCTATTCATGCTTCAGAATTTTGGTCTAAGTTTTGTAAGTCCCTCAACATCAGTAAATATGCAATTATGACTGTATAAAAATAAATTTCAAATATTTGTCTTAATATTGTCATGGAACATTAAAGTACTGCAGTTTTTGTAGTGTGTAATTTCAATCTCAGGAAATGTACACGAAGCAAACACTGGCACACAAACTGCTTATGAAAAGGTTTCCATGCCTGACGATTTCTAGAAGCCTAATTTTAGTTGCTGTTGTCCTGCTTGTTCAAGCAGGGGGAAGGAATAGTAATCATGTGCAAGAGAAGATGAATAACTTTTAATTAAAAGCCTAAATTATGACAGGACAATGTATTAAAAAACAAAACAAAAACCAAATAGCTAAGAACAAACTGCAACCTTAATGCAAACTCATAATCTTTTGCTTTCTTTCTTTTTAACCAGTTACCGGTTGGGCAAAGACAACTGATGTAAATTTATCCAATTCCTTAAATGGTTTGACCTTCATGGGAATTCTGGACGCAAGAGTGGGCAGCAGTATCCAGGGCCTTCAAGACTTGAACTCCGGGACCCCGAGATCTCTCTCATTGCCCGAGTATGAGCCTGGCCAGCTCTCCAATGCTTTAGAAGATTGTCATAGCCTTAAATCGGTGGATTCTGGTATTCCGACTCTAGAAATAGGAAATCCAGAGCCTGTTCACTGCAGCGTGTTAAATGTGAAGAGAAAGCAGTCGGAACCTGAAATTGTGCCTGACAGGGCTTTTCAGAGTGCGTGCACGCTGCCGGCTTACGTGCCTCCACATTCACTGACTTCTGAACATGACCATGCTGTGCGAAAATCCTCCACTTTCCCAAGAACTGGGTATGACACTGTCAAACTTTATAGTCCAACTTCAAAAACTCTGAATCGAAGTGATGATATCTCTGTCTGCAGCGTTTCTAGTCTTAGCACGGAACTGTCAACAACTTTATCAGTTAGCAATGAAGACATTTTGGACTTTGTGGTCACAAGCAGTTCAAGTGCAATTGTGAATCTTGAGACTGATGAGGCGCACTTCTCGGATGTCACTCTGAATTCCACTAAAGAGACCAATGACCAGAGCCAGCAGGAGTGTTGTCAAGAGACAGACGTGGACAGTAAACGAAAAATATTGGGACCTTTCACAAACTTCTTTGCCAGGTAATATTTCCATAAAATACATTTGTATTTTAACGCTGAGATAAGGTAAGAACATAGGAGAAAGGTCGTGTGATATTTTACTTTGAAAGAAGTACTAGCTTGCTATTTTAATTTAAATTGGTATTAGCAACATATTTTTTTCTGTTCTGAGTAAGTCAGCAAATATTGCTGTGGACTAAGGCTCTGAACCCTACTCTGTATTATCTTTATGACATATGGAAGCATCTTAAATCTTCTTAAAAGATTCTGTCTGTGCTATAGTAAAAGGAGTTCTGAACGAGGTTTCTTTTCCTCTGAACAAGGGTTTTCTTCCTGGCTTCTTCAGTGATGCCTTTTGTGATTTTGGTCAAGGTCCTTTGTCTCATGTCCCATAAATGGGTAAATATAGGTAGGATTTGTACCTGTACTGAAGAGCTTTGACATCTAAGGATTCATAAGTGGTCTAGTAGTGATAGAGTCTCTTATTGATCAGTGTAAGTCTGTGAAGCTTAAAATATAAATACCCACCAAACACTTACATGACTGCTGTGATTTTTCTGAATCTCAGTTATAGTTTTGTTAATACTTTTTTTCCTTCATTTTTGTGTGGAATGAGAACATCTGACGTTTTGTCACTCAGCTGTTGAAATGAAAGCATTGGCCACTCAAAGTAATTACGTGATCTCTTCTAAATGTGGCCCTTGTATGAATGATAAGGTATTTGAAATGCAGATACCCAATGAAAGCAGTGAATGTGGAAAAGGACTAGTGTACTTTTTAGGGTTTGGACTGTTTGGTGGTGGTTTTTGGTTTTTATTTATTTAAGTCCTTCATAATGTCTCTTATTTTTAGGATATAATATCTGAAGTATGATATATTTTGAAGAAAGGGTTCTAGAAATAAACTTTAGACATCAAGCAGAGTTGGCTGTATCTAACCTGTTTTGAGCATGTGATTGCTTCAGCTAATCTCATTCCTGGTGTAATTTTTGTTTGCACAGGATGAATAGGCTGATAAAATAATTGGCAAACATCATTCTTTGAAAGGCTGCCCTATTTGCAAAGCTTAAGAGAAGCAGTTTCTTTAGATCTACTAAACTGGCTGAAGCCTGCATTGATTTTTATGCTTAGGTGAAAGTTAAAGTAGACTACTGTGCAGCAGAACTCCAGTAATCAGTCATGTTTGAGGTGCTGAAGCTTTTGTGGACCTCTCTCTGTTTGTTGCCATGGAACCAGTCTTAATTCTGAAGCAGGAGGCTTCTCAGCACTTCAAAGCATGAACTTTTGTTACCCGTTCTGGTAGCACAACTGCTAACTCAAACAAATGCTGTCCTTCAGCCTGGAGGGAGCACAGTGGAACAGGCACTTTTAGACCCTGCTCAAAGTAGGATGTTTAACCACTTCTCAGCTTTTCTCATCCAAGAAAATACAGCCATCTGTCCAAATTCTATTCTAGTGTAGCCTCTAGTGGGTTTGCCAGTGTTACAGAAATGGTGGTACTCACTAGACTGAGATTTTTAACCTGAATCTTTTCAGGCACATTCAATTCCAGGCAACAAAGGCTGTCTTTGCTGCCTTTTAAATGGGCAACAGGTAATCTTGGTCACCGCGTGATGTCCTCACGAGGATATGAGGATTAAGGTCAAACAAGGTGATCGGCTTTGAAGTTCCAGGTGCTCTGTCTGTAACCTGGCCATTAATATCCTTCCCTTTAACATACGCTTTCTGCTCTGTTTTCAAAACAAGAGTTGCTCGCTTTTTGTCTGTACTTGCACGCCACACACCCATGTTTTATGCATCTGCTCTTTTATGTCATGCGACCTGCTGGTGAATTTTACAGGTATTGAACAAGCAGGGAGCTTCTGAGGGAATTCTGAGGGAATACTATCTATATTTATTGCTGTCAACTTTGTTAAGGACTGTGGTGGGTTGATCCAGACTGGAAGCCAGGTGCCCACCAAAGCTGCTCTGTCACTCCCCCTCCTTAACTGGACAGGGAAGAGAAAATACAATGAAAGGCTCATGAGTCGAGGTAAGGACAGGGAGATCATTCAGCAAACTGTCACAGGCAAAACAGACTTGACTCGGGGAAAATTAATTTAATTTATTACCAATCAAATCAGGAGGATAATGAGAAATAAAACCTAAATCTTAAAACACCTTCCCCATACTCCTCCCTTCTTCCTGGGCTCGACTATACTCCCAATTTCTCTGCCTCCTCCCCTGAGCAGCACGGGGGGATGGGGAATGGGGATTGTGGTCGGTTCATCGCACCTCGTTTCTGCTGCTCCTGGCTCCTCAGGGGGAAGACTTCTCACACTCTTCCCTCCCATGGGAGACAGTCCTCCATGAACTTCTCCAGTGTCCGTCCTTCCCACAGGCTACAGTTCTACATGAACTGCTCCAGCCTGGGTCCCCCACAGAGTCATGAGTCCTGCCAGCAAACCTGCTCCAGCGTGGGCTCCTCTCGCTAAAGGGCCACAGGTCCTGTCAGGAGCCTGCTCCAGCACAGGCTTCCCACAGGGCCACAACCTCCTTTGGGCATCCACCTGCTGGGGTGTGGGGTCCTCCACAGGCTGCAGGTGGCTATCTGTTCCACCATGGACCTCCATGGCCTGCAGGGGGACAGCCTGCCTCACCATGGTCTTCACCACAGGCTGCAGGGGAATCTCTGCTCCTGTGCCAGGAACACCTCCTCCCCCTCCTTCTTCACTGACCTTGGTGTCTGCAGAGTTGTTCCTCTCACGTACTCTCACTCCTCTCTTCTGGCTGCTGTCACACAGTTTTTGTTCCTGCTTCTTAAATATGTTATCACAGAGGTGTTACCACCGTAGCTGATGGGCTGGCCTTGGCCAGTGGGAAGTCTGTCTTGGATCCAGTTGATATTGACTCTAATGATGCTTCCCTGTGCTTCCTCTAATGATCCCATATAGCCCCTGTTCCTGGGGTTCCATTTATGCCTTGGATTCCCAGGGCTTAAATGAGTAATTCAGTAAATGAACTTGGACCTTGCAGTGTTTTGGTTGAAAGTAACTCAACTTCTAGGGGCCTTCCTACCTAGCTCGCCCTGTGCTGTGTGCCAAGGTTTGTGTACAGTGTTAGATGAGGAGGAGGCATTTGGAATAGTATCTTTGAAGACCAGCTTGCTGAGAAAGGAGCTTCCTAAAGTAGTTTCTAAAAAGTGCTGCGGTGGTAGGTATAAACAAAGTCCCAGGGAGGAGCATGTTCTTAGCACTTGACTCTTTGCTGGAAGGAGTTTCACTTGAGATTCTCAATCTTGCAGCTTGAGTGTGTAAAACTTCCCTTTTGAAAAACCAAGGATGAACTATAGCAGGAGAAAGCCAGATTGCTTTGGCTTTGGTCAGTAGATGGCCACACGTGTTTACAGCATGGAAGAACAAGCACCTGAGTGGTTTCTACACAGCTTTTCTACCTTCCAGCATCCTGATGGTCGTGGGGTAAGGCTGCAGTGCAGGGGGGCTCAGCCTTCATCTGCAGGTTTAGCTCTTTGAGGGCTCCTCTGGGTGATGGGACAGGGGTTTGAGCCACTGAGAGCAGAGATGAAATCAGCTTAGTTTTTGCTCCAGTTGCTGACATTTGGTAAGGGGAGAAACCTTGCTTCTTGAAATGGCAGTTGTGCTTGTGTTGAACCCCGTCTGTCGTCTGAGAACATGTTAGTTTCTCTGAACTTGTCAAGACCAAGTTTCCTCTGGATATGTCACTTAAGATTTGTGGCTGCTTGTAGATGTAATAATGACAAAAATTAGATGCCTACAGTGCTCGGTCACATGTATCTAAGCTGCTTACTTATCAACTTAGGATACATCTTCCATAGTATCAAGAAGATGCTTGGAGGAGCGCCTGCTTTGGAATGTAGAATCATTTCTTAGCACTCTGTAGGTTTATTTTTCCTTGCAAGACCCTGTGCACGTGCACTGTGCGTGAGGTTGTGTGTTCAGTGTCAGTTGTGGCAATATCTATGGTGGGTTACAAAGGGTTGGTGTTGGCCTGGGGCTGTGGTTGAAAATTGAGTTAGAAGGGAGATGAGAGAAGGCAAAACCCTGTTGGCTCATTGCTGGTTGTTCCCAGCACCTTCAAGGGCACTTGGGAATGGAGTGCTCCTGCCCTGCCTTCTTGAACGCTATGGTGAAGAAAGGTTCCTGGACTGCTTCTCTGGCTCAGTTGGTGTCTCTTCAGCAGTTTCAGACTCTTGAAAGGTCTGGTTTTTCCCTCAGGCTCTTACCTGCATCTTTGGGTGTGGCAGGAAGATCCAAAGTGAGAAAAAGAGACCACTTTTCTGCTTGTTTGCACATAGCTTTTCCCTTGAAAGAGCTTAAGGCATCACAGGTACAGTGCTAGGTGGAGTACTAGTGCTATCATCAGTCTCGTTAGCACATGAAAATAGATTGGTGCTTCTGAAAACAGCTGTAATGCTGACTGCTGACAAAGAAACCTGAGGTTGGTGGTTTGCAAGTGTCACATGTACTTGTCTCACCTCTGAAGGCCGGAGGTCTTTCACATAAGGCATGAGTTTGAATTAATTTCCTTCATTTGAATATATGCAGGAACTTGGTTTGAGAAATAGTGTGAGCAAATAATTGGCCGGGAGAATAAAGAGTCAGTGGCTTGTCTGTCTCTGCCCCAGTGACCCAGAGTAGCATAGGTTAATGAGTTTTACCTTTGGACTTGGCTTCTGTAAGTACTGCTGAAACACAGACTTTTTATATGCTCGGGTTTTTGAACAGCTTTGCTGAATCAGGACCATTGTGATCTTACTGTAGAAGCTGCACTTTTCATTTATTGTTTTCATTTGTCGTTTTGGGGAGTGAGGATGAGGCTTTGTATGGTTACATGCAGAGTGACCATAAAAAGGACTAGGACTATGTTCAGTTAAATAATAAGCCATCCAGTTCCCTTCCTTTTGAATGGACTACAAGAATCCTAAGTCTTTGTTTAGTCCACTGCTATTTTTTCAGGAATCTGGATCCTCTTTCTTTTCAGGTTGCTCCTAGAAGTTTTTGATCCGAATGTCCTAAGTAGCAGGATCTCGGGAAACCTCTGCAGAGAATAGGGACTACACATGAAATAAAGGGCTTTAAGAGGAATATTACGTTTTACTGTTTCCAAAGAATCTCTGCATTTCTGAGAGAAAGCTTCTGAAACGGGATTGGCATGCTATACCATACAGAGAAGCACAACCCTAGTCCAGACTGTGGTCTTGTAGTCTGAGAAGGAAAAGGGCTTAAGTTTCACAATAATAGCTATTGGTTTCAGTGTTAAGTCTGAAATCATGTAATTCATACATTTTATATCATATACATACGCACGCACGTTTTGAGATGACTGGCCACAATTGGGAATTCCGAATTTACGGAATTAGGTCTGTTGATACCATAGGTAACTCACCTGTCCTAAAGAATAGGACCCTTTCATAATGCCATTTTCTGCTTTTAATGAGAGGACTTCTCTAATTTTGGTGTTAAATGGAAAGTAGAATAACAAGAAGCATTATGCTGTTCATTTCCCACTTTAATTTCTCCAAAAAGGGAATTCACTGACCATGGAAGGGAAGAGAAACGATGAAAATAATTATGATTGAGTAATTTCAGATATTAAATTTTATATATGATGTTGTCTCTTCTTCTGTGCATGTTTTACATTAAATGAAGCCTATTAGATAAGAGTGAATAGGCTGTTCAAGAGGAGACAGGCTGAGAACAGGACTGAAGTGTGTAGGAGGAAGGACAGAAAGAGCTGGATGTGCTGCGGGGGAGGATATGAGTGCACTGCTTTTAACCACAAATGAGCAAAACCTAGCTGAGCTGCAAGTGGTGTTGTCCAGAAGCTGGTAGGAAGGACTCCAGAAACACAGCCTCTGAGGGAGGGAACCCGCCGGGACACCCAGGCTACTTCAGTCCAGTCCTGTGGTTGCTGGACCTCCCCCCAGGATTCACTTTCCTGTTGGTGGTAAAAGAGGAATTTGGTGGCAGTTTCATCCCCCCCCCACTACTTTACCTGGGTGCATTTTGAGCTAATTGTTATCAGTAACGCACATCTAAAAGGGTTGGGGAGGGAGGGAGGGAGGAAGGCAAACAAGGGTATGTTTCAGTGCTGTGGGGACCAGCATGGGCACTGCGGATCTGTATGACAGATGAGGCTGGAAACAACATTTCAGCAGCCCATGAGTAATTCAGGTGTACTCATCTGATGGGTGCTTCAGTCTTCACAACGTGGTTTTGGATACTACTTGAAAGCCACTTTCTGTCTACTTGAAAGACTAATGGCCCTCCTCTCTCTCATCTGTGCTTGCTATCATGTCTCTGTGTAGAGCAAAGGAAAAGCTGCAGAATTTTTCTGAAATAAACATTCTCTGTCAAAGCAAATCTCCTGTTTGTGTGAAACTTCTCAGTTGCTCAACGTCAAAACTATTAGGAGGCTTGTAGAAGTTATTTCTTCATTATGGAAGTTAAATGAAAATCTGCTCAGCAGTACTTTGTTTTGGGATTATTTTTTTTTTCTCAGTAATGGTAAAAAATTACGGAGTGAATGAGGACTTAATGTGATCCAGTTATTATTTAAAATAAAAGTCAAATATGTATGTTTCTTTTCTCTTGGCTGGTGGGAAGCATTACAGAAGTCTCCTGCCGGCCAGTGAATGAGATTTGTAGCATAGATGGGTGTTGTACGTCGCTTGCAGCATTTGGCTGTAATGCTTTCCACTCCCCCCTGGTCCTTCTCCTTCACCTCTTGTGTGAGGCTGCCTTTTGGAAAACTTGTGGTTGTTCAGTTCCACACATTCTGCATGCTTGCTTTTGAACAGAAGATTCAAAATGTATGCATGCATTTTGGTAGATGCATACAAGACTTCGGGAACTAATTCAAATGAATTAAATTAATGTTTGTTTTCGTTTTGATTCATTGTCTGCATGAAGGTTTAGTGAATTAATGGGTTAGATGGACTTCATATCTTCAGTTAATTTGCAAGAGCTTTCCTGATGTTTCCTGTGTTAAAAGGCTCTGTGAGAAGTGGATGGGCACTGAGGAATAGGGAGAATATCAGCAAAATCACTGCCATGTGACAGTCTGTCTATCTCTTTACCTAATCAAAATACCATTTAATGTTCAACTGACTTTTTCTTCCTTCCCTAGCAGCCATTATCAACTGTTCGAAGTTGTTGCAAGTACAGAAATTATTAAAAAAATAAATTACTCTGACTATAAAGGGTACTTAATTCAGGGACAATGTTGTGAGGGAATCTTACGTATGCTTAGAGATTCTGAAAAATGCAGTGAGCGAGGTGAAATTATGTGGAATAAATATAAATTCTTGCTCCTTGATTATTATTTTTTTAATACTGTCTCCCTCCCTTTCCCAGTGTTGCATAATCTGTGGGGAATTTGGAGTCAAAATTAACTTTTTTTTTTTTTAAAACATCTTCATGAAGGCTCAAGTAAGAAATGGACTGCTAACAAAATCCTATGTATAGATGAATAATTGTTAAACAGAAATAGTATATGAGACCATGAGTTTGCTGGAGCAGAAATATGTGTATCTGTGCCTTGCTCTGGATATTCAGAGTTCTGGTAAATAAATGTTGAGTTTGCTGGCAGGAAAAAAATAATCCATGAATTCTTCTTTATGAACTGTTAATCTCAGTTCAGGCATTAGTTACATGGCTGTTTTAAGGAGCTGTCTGTATTAAGCTTCTTTTCGTAGCCATTAAGTGCCTGAAAAATTTAGGAGCGATACCATAATAGTAATAAAAAAAACCCTACAGTAAATAAGGAGTCATTCACACCTTATGTTTACAGCTGACAGAATAAACATAAGAATTTGGTAACAAAAGTGATTTAAGACAAGGTGTTTACTTAGTGCTTTGAGGCCCCTTTGTGAGCTGCAGCCTTTCTCAAGTACAGAACCACAAATGAGTTTAGGTCAGAAGGGACTTTTGGAGCCATCTGGTGTAACCTCCTGCTCAGTGCAGGGCTGACTTCAGCACTACATCATGTTCCTCAGGACCTTGTCCAGTCAATTATGAGTATATCCAAGGACAGAATTATCCACAACCTCTCCAGGCTACATAGTCCAGGATTTATCCACTACCACTGTGATTTTTTTTTTTTTTTCTGCCCTTTTATCCATTTGGAATTTACCTTGCAGCAGCTTGCTCCTTTGCCTCTGGTTTTTTTCTGTTTGCACCTCTGAGAATGGTCACTCAGGCTAAATGAAGCCACCTCTCTCAGCGTCCCCACTTGTATGTCAAAGGCCTCAGCACCCAGTCATCATAGTGGTCACCCACTGGACTTCCTCCAGCTTTTGATCTATCTCTATTTCAGTCCAGGGCTCCCAAACTGGATACAGATAGAGTCTCAAGGATACCAGGTAGAGTTTTAATCATTTTTTCCTCTTGATCTTGCTAATACAACCCAGTCCGTGTTTAGTCTTTATTGCGCAAGGTCTTACTGCTAACTCAGATTCAGATTTTTGCTTAGGCTGACATTTCACGTATTCATTCCATTTTTTATTTGTGTGGTAATAGTACTTCAGATCAATGAAGAAATCTGCTTGCAGACTCGGGGAAGAGAATTTTGGGTTATTCTGATAATACTGGGATAGCCGGGAATTTTGCCAGCTAGAAAAGAACAATTATGTGTAGCTCGTTGAGTGTAATAGTTTTAACTTGGACCCAAGTATTGCTTTTGTATCAGAGTCCTGATGTGCTGAAACTCCTGTTTCTGAGAATTCCACAGCATTAGCATGGTAGGGCAGCTCTGTGCATCACGCACAGGCACGATACGTCTTGGGTTGCTACCACCAGTCCTCACTGCTAAATGTGCAGGATTACTGTGATTTATCTTATTGTGCCTTTGACACTTTGGTGCAGGCAGCTCTGCTTTGTTGTCCTCTGGAATGAAGGCTACCCTCTATGGGGAAACAAAAAAAAAGGTAAATACAGATAAGTAGTTCATCAAACCCTGCTTTTTTTTTTTTTTCAGGAAACCTAAAGAGAGATTTCCAAGTTACCCTACTGCAAGCTATCGAGTATCCTGTACTGCTAACTTGTATTGTATTACTGTCTCCCTCAGCTGGGGAGATCTTTTTTCAGGTCTGCAGGTATCTGTTCTGTTGTAAAGTGTGTTGGTTCTTGGTTCTTATTGAACGCGCTGGAGTGTCAGGGGTTGGAAAACTTTGTTTATAAAGTGTGACAAGGATTTATAAAACATGACTTGTCATTAGTTACCTCTTTACTAGGTAGGTTGTCTGGCTCTACTTCTGCTGGATTTGTTTATCCATAAACCAAGCGTTGTTATTCCTTTACCTTGACCTTTGGCACTCTCTGTGAGAGAAAATTCTGCAAACCCTGCTTTTGCATGTGAATTTGGAATCTTACTGAAAGAGTAACTTTTGACTTATTGATGAGGGTTCTTCACCATAGCTAAAATACTTGGACTTTTTTTGATGATGTTTTGTTCTCTTGTTTTGGTTTGGTTTTTTGTTATCTTCCTTTTTGGTTGTGGTGGGTTTTTTAAAATATAAAAGTGTAGTTTGACAGGGAGGTGGTCAGGGATTGGGAGGGGAGAATGCGAGAACCAACAATCACTTCATCTAGTGAATTATTTCTAGAAACCAGTGTTGTCTGGTCATGAGTACCAGCTATGAGCTTTTATCTGTGAAGTGTAGATTTAGGAGTTCTCAGGAGATTTCTGGTAGGGCTTCGAACAGGAATTTCTTCTTATTTCCTTCAGTTCCCTAGTCATAGTGATCTCTGTGTGAGAGTCTTGTTCCTCCACTAATCAGGTAATCAAAATTGCTATGATACAATTCGCTGCTGATATTTGAGTGTTTATTTTCTGTGCCTCTGAAAATTATTTAAGTGGCCAGAGTGCGAATTTCAAACGTCTAGAAGTGAGAATCTTTCTCCTGTTCATTGAGGGTGAGTTGTGAAGGATGTGGTTAGTACAGAATACAAAAGGTCATTGAAGGATGAGAAAAAAACCAAGTGTTGTTACACTTTTTTCCTAAATTCCATAATGGTGTGAGAATGTTTCCTAAATAGTGTTAATTGAACTTGTACCATGCTGGGTAAGATGGCTCACAATGCAGCAAATATTTAATAAAATTTCTCTTAATATATTTTTTGCTTAATAGGTGCTGTACAATACTTTAAAAGTCCTGTTTCAGTGTAAGTTTCTGGATGCCTTGTGGAATAATATCTGTGGAGATGTCTCTCATGCTGTGCTTATGTGCCGGACGTATGGGTTTACCTAGCTGTTAGCATTAATGCTTGCTTACTGTCAAACTCTTCATCTGAAAGTCCATTGTACACTCAGAATGGCTGCCTTTGCATAGGCTGAGGGGCTCAGGACCTGAGTGCTCTCTCTACCTGTAGTTTAGTTATCAGGAAATTTCAGCATCTTCCTCCAGAAGCGGCTGAAATGAACTTTGACTTGCCCCCGTTCCTTTGCTGCTTCTCTAAGAATGCACGTGAGTCTGATAGTCTTTTGAAACTGTTTTTCAAGATAATTTTGTTCTACAAAATCTGAACCTTTGGAATTTTCTCCACTGTCCTTATTTTTCATCTGCTCTACTTACGAGACCGGTAAGTCCTCCCAGTTGTTAATTCATGTGACTATTCCAATTGTTTTATCTTCTGAAAAAAAAGTTCTTAATTGAAAGACTAATTAAAATTTGAATGCGAGCGTGCATCTTGAGAACAGGAAATGTTGTATGTGTGTTTAACACTCACTACAAAAATGTACATTCAATTGCAAATCAGTTTTGGGTAAATGCATCAGTCTGTGCATGAGTTGGGTCGGTTTCTAGTTAATTCTCATTCTTGTTTCTTTACAACAACTGTCTTTTTAAAAGCAAGGAACCCATTTATTTGCAAATATAGTCTCTACACTGGGTCAGTGTTAAAATAGTCTACCACAGAGCAGCATATGCCGTCTCGCTTTTGTTTTCCTCACAACTATCATTCCATGATGCATCCTGGTAGTCACATACTGCGATCTTTGGAACTTTGTGTAAGGAGCCATATCAAAATAGAACACCAGAATAGTTAAAAATCATCAATATCAAATTTTCTGGAAAGCCCAAATACTCTTACCATGAAAACTCCTAAGTCCTAAGCTTTTATACCCTTATACTTTTTTATTTCAAGCAACTGGTATATTTTGGGAGGTCGGGGGGAAAATGCTGTGCATTGCTTGGAAGTCCATGTGTAGGCTGTGTGTGTGCACCAACAGGCCTCGGTGGGTGCGTGTGTTTCCACCTCGCTCGACTTGGTGGGTGTTGGAGCCCATCCTTTTTTCTTGTTGTTGGGGTGACACGTGCCAGAGAAACAGTTCCTTGACTCCGGTGGTGCTGAACTTCAGGGGTATCTCAAGGGCCACGGTATTGAGCCTGCCCAGCTAGAGGAGACCTTGAGACTTTTCAAGGAGGAGGTTTAGAGCTGACTTCGAGTTCTGGACTAAGTTGGCAACAGAAACTATGGCAGCACTGTCTCTGCTCCTTCTAGTGGGCAAGGTTACAAGTCTTATGAGGAGAGGCTGAAGGAGCTGGGGTTATTCAGCCTGGAGAAGAAGAGGCTGAGGGGAGACCTTATTGCTCTCTACAACTACCTGAAAGGAGGTTGTAGAGAGGTGGAGGTCGGTCTCTTCTCCCAAGTCACAGGCGACAGGACTAGAGGAAATGGCCTCAAGTTACGCCAGGGGAGGTTCAGGCTGGATATTAGGAAGAATTTTTTCACTGAAAGGGTTACCAGACATTGGAATGGGCTGCCCGGGGAGGTGGTTGAGGCACCGTCCCTGGAAGTGTTCAAAAGACGGGTTGATGTGGTGCTGGGAGATATGGTTTAGTGATGGTGTTGCTTTTTGTTTGTTGTGTGGGTGTTTATATTTGTCAAAATTAGGTTGACGGTTGGATGAGATGATCTTTAAGGTCCCTTCCAACCTAGAAGATTCTGTGATTCTGTTTGTATAGTGAGCTGAGGGGGAGAGGTGGGAAGGGATGACCTGTTGAGAGGTGACCTCGTGTAAGTGGCTAACCTTGCCTGGGACAAGCCGTGACTGAAATGTGAAGAAGTGAATACTTGAACGCTTGTGGAGCAGCGCTATGAACTCATCACGTGGCAGTAGTTGCTGGCAGTTGTGTCACAGGCTTCCTGTCTTTCTAAAAAGAGAATTGGGCTGAACTAGATAAACTTTCTGCTTCGCTGCTGATGCGGGACTGTTTAAAAGCATGAGCTCAAAAAAAGCTGTAATAGGTGCTACACAGACAAGTTTGGCTTGGTTATTTATTACTGATGTGGTTCTAATATTTTTATTTTCTTTTGTTTATTTGATTGGTGCTTCAGCCTGACCATGACAGCACATAAAGCAACCCAAATACTGGCAATATATGAATGTGCAGTATGTATATATGGCAATTATTCAGTAAGTTTATCTTAGCAGTGTTTATAGAACCAAAATGAAACATTTCTTAAGGTTTATTTAATTAAAAAAAACCCCAAACTTTTCCTGACACGGTTGAACTCATCTATTAGGATGAACTTCTTCCTTTCCCCACAAAAAGGGCAGTTAAGCAGATCAGTATACGATAATGATGCAGTCTGTGCACGTTGAAGCTAAAGGTTGTTTGATCTCTTTCCTGTATCACAGGATGCTGTGTGGGCATTATGGACGTATGTGGGCATTAACTCTGGAGTTAGAATTATTTTCTCTTCTGTAACTCCTCTCTGCAGCTCAGTTAAAATAGCAAGGTTAAACAGCTGGTTAGTGCCAAGTTTTGGTTTTAGGCGACTGTGCAAAAGTAATTTCTGTTCAAAATGTGATCTCAGTTTAACTTCTGTGCTTGGTTTTCCTAAAATAAGCAGCTGCAGATGCTTAGTGTAAAATAGTTAACATGTTCAATGGGAATTGTAACCCATGCCGCTTTAATGGCTCCCCACTAATGATACTGCAGACATGATGTATCACGTCAGATATTCCTGTTAATATCCCTGTTATAAATGAGCATGATGTGCTCTAATGGTTGCAAGGAGGATGATGAGACTGAGATAATGATCAGCATGTGATCTTTTCTTTCCAGGCATGTCAACCCTTTTTATATTCAAGATCTCAAATTAATTTTTATATCTTGAAACACTTGTAATTAAGCTTTTTTTACCCTAGGATTTCTGAGCTTGTCTTTGGGGTGAAAATCTGTTTTTTTCAAATAGAGAATTTTTGCTCCTTGTTAACCTCTGTTTTCCATTAGGTAAGATCTGCTTAAGTTATCTTTAAATTGTAAATTTTTTGTGAATTATATTTACTCAGAAGTGAGGCTGCTTAGTACCTTTTTTTTTTTTTAAATCCTAGGAAGCTGTGTAAGCATAGGAGGAAAGGAACTCCTTTTTGTGCTGTGGCAACAGAAAAATGAAAGCTTTTGATAGGAATTATTTGCTCTGAGATATACATATATGTATCTATGGCAGAAATCATTACTTCCTTCTGAGGGAGTTGCATATTTTAAGGGTCTTCTTTCAGTCCAGAAGTCTCAAGTAGTGGTTTTATCAGGACTCTGTGGTGTTGTCCTGATTTATTGCAAAGCTCTGCAGAAATCAGACCAGAGAACACTCCATAGTACTATTTTTCCCCTCAGGTTTTCTAAAATTAGGTGCAAAGGGAGGGGCATCTCTTCTGCTCCTCCCATTCCATCGCAACTGTCATGTGGTTTACCTTTGGCTTGTTCCAGTCTGGGGCAGATCAGGGTTTCACAATGTTGTCAGTCAAAGCAAGAGCAGGTTGTAGTTTGTGGTTCTACATCTGATTGTGCTGATTTCTGGCTTCTCATTATGTTATACCTTTGGGGAGTTTTGAGGCTTTTTGGAGTGCGTAAATAGTGTGGGCACCAGCAAAACACCAACTTAGGCACAGACAGAGAGCTGGGGGGGGGAAAGGAAAAGGAGAGTAAGTTGCTCTGTACAAAATGGGAATTGTGTATTGACCGTGCCTGGTGCTTTCAGTTAATATATTTTTTTAAATTAAAAAAAAATAAATAAAGAGATCTGGAAATCCCTGACATAGTGCACAGAGAGGAAGAGATGCCTGGTAGCCCAGAACATACAGTGGAAATCGTGCAGGCAGAGCTGAGCAAGTGCTGTGCCATCTGCTAGATGATCTGTAGAACAGATTAGTTATTATGATGCTCCCTCTAAAGGGAAAACAGATAGGTTGGTGGAATTGAATGAAGGCAAGTATGTAAGACTCTTCAGGTTTAGCTCATCTTACGCAGGCACTTGCAGCAGAGAGCTATTATATTTTATCATTCCAATTAATCTTTATTTTCCTCTGAGGATAAGCACCTACTGCTGCTCTTAAAACCCCTCAGAGGAGATTGGGGGGATTGCTGCATGTATATACCTGTTCTAGCAACCTCTAGTGTGGATAGATAGGGAGAGAAAATTGCTTGTTGGTCCTTTAATTTTCATGTTATTGCAGCGCTAATGAACCGTGGTGAAAGCCTTTTACTTGCAAAAAGAGGATTTGAATGTGCCCAGAACTGTCACACAGGTGTGCCTCCTTGTGGGGCTCTTTCAGGTGTCCCTGATGCTAGAAGTTCTTGTTTTCTCTGAAGACAGTATGTGGTATGGAATTCAGTGTACTTGCTTCCGAAGTAGAAACAACCTGACACAAAACCTATTGCAAGAACAGCCAGACGGTATCACATCGTGTATCCTATTTACCTGCAATGGTTTTGGTGATATTATTCCTGTAAAGTTTTCCTTTTTAGTCTTAGATACATTTTAAACTTGCTTGATATTTCTCAATTTTCAATTAAGTAATTGCATATATAAGAAATAATCATGTCTGTCTCTCTTTACATTTTATCTCCCCCGTAGCTGTCTCAAATGATCCTATAAATCCATCATTTCAGGGTGTCTTACATATGTCTTATGAACTTGGGCAGGGGTAAGAAGATAATTACGTGCAGAAGCCCTTCAGGGGACTAAACGCACCAACAGAATGGATTCTTTCTATTGCCAAGGTGAAGGAATTGCTGGTGAAAAGAAAGTAATTTCAACTGAGATACAATCATAAAAACAACTTCCAAGAAAGGTCTCTTTTCCCCAACACTGAAGTTGCAGTGGTAGGAGTGTAGTCAAACTTGTTGATGAATGCTATAGTTATAAATCTCTAGGGAGTATTACAGCTGTAATGATGAGCTACAGGAGACCTTCATAACACTGAAATGGAGTGTGCTAGTTGTAGAGACAAATCTTTGGGTTGGATCCAGTAGTTTACCTGCAGGATTATAAGTTCATGCTTTGAAAAAGAGGGGAAAATACGGCAATACATTCCTACATTTTTCTTGCTGTTCTTCTTTAGTGTTTTCCCTGCAGTTGTTTCCCCTACATCTTTACACTATGTTTTATTTTATGTGGGGAAAGCTGTAAGGGGTTTGTAGAAGTATATTTACTGCTTAGCTTTGACATCAATTGTTACTGACTTGTGTGATTTCTGTACCTAAACGCCTTCTTCTTATCTTTTAATATGATAATTTGTTCCTGGTTTGAGTTTCAAGGTAACTGTACCCTTGTGATATAAAAGCATGTGATCGTTTGTGTAAATACATGCATATTTAAGGATGGCAGTGCACCCTTGCCTTATAATACATTCCAGTGCACACTGACGTTTGTGCCTTGATTTGTTTTCCTCATATTAAACATTTCTCCTGTATTCTAAGCAATATTATCTCTGTTGGTGTATTTATGATATTGTTCATGTTAGCTGATCCGAAGTGGTCAGGAAAAACAACTTTTTTTGGGTCCAGGTCGTTCTTCTTGCAGATGTGTGTTCAGCCCTTTTAGAACATGAAATTCAATATAATTTTATTTCCCAAACTGCCGCGCTTTACGAATAAGAAACAATCTGTAGTTGCTGGGTCAACTCACTGGGCATTAAGGCAGTAACAATAAGTAAGGACAAGCAGTAATGCCAGACTGGGACCATCCGTAGTATGAAGATGCCACAGCTGCCTGCTGATGGAAGTAGCAGAAATGCTTTTGTCTCAGTGGAATTACGGTGTCATTATTTTTTTTTCTTTTAAATGAGGGAGCAAAAACCTATAGTCAAGTTCCCCAAAAAACCCTACCAGAAGGCGTGTAAATAATTGAGGCAACCTGGACATATTTGAATATTTCCTGAACTAGACAGTAGGACAAAAGAAAAATCTGTTATTTTAATAATCCAGACATGCTGTGGGTGTAGGGCGTCTGTTGAGCTGTTGGAGGAGCTGAGTGCTACCAAAAGCACGAAGGCTGTATGTCCAGTTTTGGAAAAACATAGTTGTGGTGAAAAGATGCAAGTCTAGCACATTGCTTTATGATTAAAAGCTAGCAATATCAATAAAAATAACTTTCAGTGACTTTGTCTAGCTTTATGATTGTTACGACAGTGTTTAAGGTGGTTAATTGGAGACATTTCAGAGGGACTTCAGAATTAATGTGTTTTGATAGCTGCTTTTAAGGTTATTCAGGAAAAATAATCTCTTATGAAAGCAGATCAAATACAGCAAAAGGCTACTATGTCTGCAACTTTTTTGTGATTTTTGGTAGTAGTGTGTTTTAACAGGCAGATGGAGAGTATTTATGCAGGAAAAGATACTGTGTCTTAGTTTTACTTTAAATCATTCCAGCTCATACTCTCAGAGGGAGGCTGAAAAAGAAGGCTACTTCTAGAAAGTTACAAATGAACTTTTTTTTTTTAATCTACTAAAAATTCTTACTTAACCAAGTCCATTGCCTGGTACGGTGATAATACTGCATAATGTATCAATGAGGGTGGGAAACAGCGCCAGCACAACCAACAAGAGGACTTGGAATATGTGATTGGTGTACATAAGGTTAGCAAACTTTTTTTTTCTGTTTGTTATAATTAATCAATCTGTTTTCTTAATTAAACTTTTTTTTTTTAATAGGAATTTGTTTACCAGAAGGCAAAGTGCAAGATTTGAAAAACCAAATGATGTGGGATGGAAGTTGTTTGGAAGAGTACCTCTCAGAGAAAACTCACAGAAAGATCCAAAGAAAATACAAAAGGTACTTGTTTAATTCTGTGTTAGTGGTGAAGTAGAAGCCAGTTTAAGTTTATGGTCAGTGTATACGACTGTGAGGCCTGTTTGTTTGATGAGTTGCCTGCAATTTCTTGGACAGAATCAAGGAAGGTTCTTCACTGAAATTTTTCCTTTTACTTCTGTTATAACAGTGCTGTTCAAAAGAATGTGTTATACATGGTCATTACATTGAGTACTTCATGAAAACACATTTCATGTGAAAATTCAAGATATATGAATGCGTATTTGTTTTTTATAATCAAGCTTGTTCTAGCTTTGACTAGTCTGCGGCCTTTGTGTCAGACCCATCTGTAACATACCGTTTAAAGGGAAATTGTGTTCTGCTGGGCTTAAGATGTAATTAAAAATACATAATTTCAAGATAGAGTGAATGTGGTAGAGTGCCAGAAATTTGTGTTGGAATACTGGTTTCACCCATTCCTTGTTTTTCTGAAGTATTTGCTGTTTGGAGTTGAAATTTTCCATGTGTGGGCCTTGATGAAAATTTGATTACTGACTTGAAATGTTGGGGCAATACACAGTTAAGGATAAGTGAATGCATTAAACACAAACAACAAAGAAACACTAAAGAATTTAGGTTTCTCTTTGTTGCTGCTTAAATAGTTTTGACAGTGGTTTTTGTGTCCATATTTGGTGATTCTTTTTGCAAGTAGTTAGATCCATGATTAGTCAAATTTTAGCAGCAGGTTTTGGCAGTGGGGGAGGGAGGTGAAGAGGTTATACAAAAATCTTTGCAGGCCTTCCTTATTGTGCCTTAAGAAAATAAAAAAACATGGTGAAAACCCCTTTTCTCCTTTTCTGCATAGCCCTTCTCAAGCTGTAGCATTATAGCATTGTTAAAACATAGTATTTCAGAGGACTGGTTCTACTGCAGATAAATGCAAGCCCATTGCTAGTGAATCAAATAACCTGCCTCCTTGAGGGGGAGAAACCTTGTGAAATCCAGCTATGTGGTCAGTAGTTTATGAGCTGCTTTTCCAGCAAGAAGAAAGCATCTTCTTTCGATCTGTTTTGCCTCACCTGGGATTTTTGGATTGCATATAGACATCTTACATGTTTGGGGCTCTTGTTGCGTTTCATTCGGTTTTCACATCCTTGTCCAAACCACTGTGGGAATAGGAAGGTTTGCCTGGAGAGAGCCCGTGCAGTTAGAACTTCAAACCCAGCTGCTGTGTGTGATGTGAGAATGCTGATTAGAAGGACTGTGCTGCTGTATTTAGGGTAAGGTGCTCTGGAAGTGCAGGTGTGTCGTGTGACTGTTCCTAGCTGTAGCTCGGCTGTTCATTTATGTGAAGTTCAGGCAGCTTTTTGAAGTTGTCACTATGATCAACCATTCGGACTTTAGCTAAAGCTTATCTTGATGCAATTAACAGTTCTGACGTGTTCAACAAAAATTTTTGATAATTGAAGAGGCTTAATAATTGCAGTACGCTGACACTTGGCAGTGTATTTTATTGTAGTTATTTGATAAGTGGGTAAGTAATTTATTAACATTTTGTGGTTGTTGCTGGTAATGAGAATATTTTTCCTTTAGATCCAAACTGTCTTTTATCGTGAGTATTCAGTGTTCCTAGAACATCACAACTTTGAATGGTTGTATTAAATTGTTAGGAAAAAAGCAGCTCTTAAAGAATTAGGTGATATGGCTTCCAACCATTACTGAGTTATTGGCAAGATTGCAGGTCTGAAACAGTTGTCTCCAGTGCCTCTTGATAACAATAACTAATCTTTCCTAATTTATTTGGCGCTTTCCTGAAGTTATTTTTGATGTGTAGAATTTCTGAGACACAGGTAATGCTGTAAATAACTAACCCAGCCTCATCAACACCCAAAAGCACACCTCAGGTTTAGGCTACCCCTCACCGGTTGCTTTGACAATGACAAAGTAGCACTTGTGTTGCCGAGGTTTTTGTCTATTTAGAGAGATGCTTTTAGCCCTTTGATTTGTGCCTGAAGAATCTGCATATGTGTAAGTGGAGGAGGTGACAGCATATGGCTACTGGATGATGCCTGTTGGCCAACACCAGTTCCTTCTTTCTGGAAATAGACCAGAAGAATAAATGCTCTGGGTCTGTACCTTGAGGTATGTATTTTATTTCCAAAGCCAGAAGAGTAGGTTCTTGAAAGATCCTTATCTATTGAAGACTTTGGAGGTTTGCAATGAAATGTGAGGCTTGGGGAAGATGATGGTGGTGATCAAGGTAAATAGTGTCCTAGTAAATTACTTCAGTGTCTGCACTTTCTTCTGTGAGGAGTGAAACAAGATGCCTAAAGTGTTTCATTTATAGGTGACTGTTAATTGTCTGCACTTTATGTGTGCTTTACTTGAAGTTGGGCTTGTTTCTTGTTTTTTCTTTAATTTATTTTTCTTTCCAGATATGAAGTAGTGGGTCCTTCCTTAAAGCATAGTTGGTGACTATTTTGGAGCTTGAGACTCCATTTCTTCTTGGTCACCAGTGTTTCATGACTTGACTGCTACACTGTCTTATGCAAAGAGATGTGGAAAACATTGTGGAACACTCTTACGTGGACTCATCAGTATGGGAGCTGGGTCTTGAGGACTGTGCAGGGAGCTGTGAGGCCCTGAGCAATGATGGCAACATCATGATTGTTAATTGAACTCTGTTAGCTCTACCTGTGGAGTGAAGTGTGTAAAGCACACAGTCTGAGTGGAAAATGCCACCTTGAAAGAAGGGAATAATTAAAAATTTAAGTATTCTTTCAGCATAGCGTGGTCTGTAACTTCCTATACACTTAAAGAAAACCAAACTGGAGGGAGAATAGGGGGAATCAGTTTTTCTGACATCATGAGAAATCAGCAGGGGTTTGAACTCTGCTGGCTGTTCAACATACTGATTTGTAACAGCAGTCACCTGTCACTCCATACCATGAATTTCTGATTATATTACACAACTGGGCTTGTGCAAACTGAGAAATAGTTAGACGTTGCCATGTGCTGCGGGTCACAGTTATCATGGGTATTGCTTCCTTCCCGTAGTAGACTTTATTCCTTCCGTCTTCTGTGTGTGCAGGGTTATCTGACTTCATTCATAGCATTCAGTGCTTTTACAGACTTATTTCTACTGTTCTGTGCTGCTGACATGAGGAACAAAAGAACTGTGCATTAGTGTGCCTTTATAACTAACTTTTCATCGCTCTTCCTCCTGAGTATTCACCTGGATTTGTTCTGAAGGGATGCTTAGTGCCCTGTTAAAGGGTTTCATGCCTTTTTGCTGGTGGCAGAAAACTGTCAGGCTTCTTAGAGGCTGTTACTTGAGATGCCTCAAGTTTGGGAAAGGGTGGAGGGTGTAGACTGTGCCTTCCTCTTGAGCTTGGCCTTGTCCCTCCTGTCCCAGCTCCTGCCTCTGTTGGTGCTGGTACTTGAAACAGTGGTTGTTTATTGAGCAAGAGCTTTTCCGTTCTCTGGCTGCATGAGCTTGACTTACTGATTCTTTTAAAGGGAAAAAAAAAAAAATCAAACTCCTTCATACCATGGAGTCCTGGTCTTCCTACAAATTGTCTGTTCACAGTGATGTTATTGTCTATGTGGTAAAATACTCTTTAGCCCATAGATTTTTTAGGAGACTCAATCTGCCTGGCTACATAGATTCTAGAGTAGTGTTTCTATTAGCAAAATTTTGGTCTGAGTTAATTCTGAAAGGCAATTTAAAGGAAAGGTGATAAATTCTTCAATGTGATTTTTACCTGATTGTGGTTTCCTATCTTGGAAAAAAATAATAATAATTCCAGTTGCATGTAACTTTTTAGATTTGGATTATCTAAGATGCCAGAAGACAGCCTGACCGTAGCCGTAGCTATGGTTATCAATTTCTGTTTGTGTGTGTTGTCACATTTCACTTTCCTGGGGAAGTCCATCTGATCATACTCGCTTGGTATGAAGCTCTCTGTGCACAGGAGCTAAGGTGACTGAGCCACCAAGCAACCCTGTCTCAAGCCACCTTCTTTTGCTTCTGGGCAGACATCAAAGAAATCCTTTGTGCCAGGTCACTAATTAGAGCCGTGTAACTATCCCATTAATTTGGCTGTAGACTCCTATAGTGAGTTCATTGGTATGTTCATGGTTCCATCTTTTTTTTTGTTTTTTCCCCAGAATGAGATGAACAAAGTTAACTGCAAACTTAGTCTCCTGAAAGATAAGGATATTTGTGTACATATATATGTATTTTTTTTAATTTATATGAAGGGAATAATCTTTAAATACATTCATATTGTGCATTGTTCTGGTAGTTTCCCCATAATAATATTGTCCAGGATTGAAAGACATTTGCAAGAAAGAATGAAATTGTAAGGTGTATGTTTATAGAAAGCATGAAAGAAGTGGGGGCGGGGGGGGAGCAATTGAGCTGTGAAGTGACTAAAGATTGTTCTTAGAAATACCAGTTTTTACTTCCTTCTGGCCTGCTACTTCATAAATAAACAATGGAAACTCCAGATCCTCAAACATCTGTTGCTGTTCACAAGTTGAATGTTACTACACCACAGCTGAAGAAGTACATATACAACTGAGGTCAGACACAATTTTTAAGGAGCAGTAGAGTTTTTTTCTGTCTGACCAGAAGAATGGACAGAGGGTTTTGATCACATAAGCCTTTTCTCTAGTTCTATAAAAACTTCTAACAGCACTCACTTGTTCAACTACTGTATGTAAGACATAGCATCATAATCTATTTTAACAATGTGGGAATGAAAGTCACTCTAGCTAAGTTGGGGTTTGGCCTACTCTTACTGGTGACAGTATACATGAGTATTTCTTTTTCGATAAAGTTTTGGCATAGGCTGAGGTTGAATTGCTTTGCGTCATCACCAAGAGGCTTTATATGCAGCTTTTATCCAGTTAAATGTTTTAAAGCTTAAAAGTTGTCAGAACAAGTAATCTCATCTGAGAAGCTGGAAGTACGTGTACACTGGAGGTTTGCATGATTCATTTCTAGTATCAATTATCTTTAGGAATCCTGCTTGAGCAGAACTGGTTGTGTCAGTTGCTTTTGTAATTGATGTGTCAAAATGCACTGAAAGTCAGATGACAGTACTTTGCTGAGAGTAACAACCGGGGTTAGATTCTCTTCCCTTCCAGCAGACTGTAGAGCTGAGCTAGGCTTTGCAGCCGCTGGCTCTTTCAGGAACGCTTTTCAGGATGGGCAGGAACAACAGATGTAAATGCCATATCTTTGTACCTCCTTTCCCCCACTCCCCCAATGGTTTTGTAGGTGAATGCTCTTGAAAAAAAAATTCCTTAAAAAATTCAAGAAGAGATAACATTGTTCTCAGCTTATCATTTGGTTGTCTCCTCTCATGTGACCGGTTTTCACAGAACTTGTTTGCAACTGGCCAGTCAAGATCTTGTGTATTAAGAGAAAAATGTATATAGAGGAAAGTCGGATTTTTAGCTATATTGTAGACACACGTTACAGCTGTCTTACCCAAAGGAGCAGCTTAAATGAAGTGACTTTTTTCTATAGTGTATATCTCTTCTTCTTTTTCTGTAATATGAAAATCCATTTTTTAATCCATGTGTATTTTTTTCCCTCCAATTATGCTGTGACCCTATGAAGACTGTTCAGTTTAACTATATCAATTCCAGTAAGAGCTCAATGAAGTGTGTTCATTTTCTTTGAGTTTCAATACCAGTAAAATTCAGCATATGTAACACTTGAGGCCTTTCAATAACAATCTTTACTTACAAATTCAGGCCTAAATATTTGATGACGTCATTTGCTGTCATTCCATATCAGAATATTTAGAATTTCCAATGGCGATTCCTTAATAATAAAAGGTAGCTATGATTTTTAACCTAGCGATTGTCATCTTCCCAAACCTACAAGGATTTCTGTTCTGAACCCCACAAGTGCGCTCTGTTGGCGGGGATGAGGAGACTTTTTTTCTTTCATTATTTTTTTTTTCCTCCATAAAGATAAGGTTTCACATAAATGAATTGCAGGGGAGTTGGGTTCCAGCCATGAAGCCACCAGTGATGAAAACAGTCTGCCCACCTTAGAGGCAGTAGAAAACTCCGAGGGTTTATGTGCAGCTGTGGACAACAGGTTTGTGTGTGCTAGGCCCCAAGAGCACATCACGGGTGTGCAGTGGGTGGAGTGGCAGCAGAAGAACTTACTTTTCAGTGCACCTTGCTTGTTCTGCCCTTACCATGACAGCAAAGTCGTTTGAGTCAGATTGCTCAGCCTTGATCACGTTAACACAGTACTGCTTCTATCATACAAGCTGCCAGCAGTATGTTCCCACACCCTCCTACCAAATTGTTTTGATTTTTCCCCCCCCCCAATCATTCCCATATTTGTTCCTTTCAAGGAAAGAGGGGATGGAAAAGTGTTATTCTTTTTTGGTGCCAATGATAAAATTTCCTAAGTGGGCTGTCTTCAGCTGGAGACACAACAGGCTTTGTTTTATGAGTGATGCACTAACAGGACATAATTCAACGTGATTTACCAGTTGGTTTTCTGTAATAATTAGATCATGACTATATGTGGGATCAACATTCTAGTCAATTAAAATCAATTGTACTTAAGAGGCTTACTCAGCAGCAATGATAAAGTGAAAATGAGCTCTCGAAACATTGCTTGGCTGGTAAGTTATGCTTTTTTATGGGTTGAATGGTTAAGCTTATAACAGTACTTGAGGAAGAACCTTTGCAAGTTGATTTAGGTCAGTTTTCAGGTTGATCTGCACTTGATTTTTTCCTTTTTTTAAAAAAGCTATAATCCTTGTTGATTAATAAAATCACTTAACTTAAAGCCTGTTTGCCTGTTTTTTGGCTTGGACCAACTAGGTGGAAAAGAGTTGCAGAGCAACAGCACCCAGCAAGAAGTACTGGCAGAGATTACTACAACCCATGCTTTAGGCAGACAGTGGTAAGAGCTGCTCTTGAGAGCAGCGTGTTTCATCCAGGAAAAAAAAACAATCCAGAGAACAGGCTGCTGATGTGTGGAGGTTCTCGTGGAGCTCCATGTGCAGGAGCGTTCCAGATGGAAGCTGTGCAGCGTGGCCAGCTGCCACCCTGTGTTCCGCTTCCTCTTGCCCTCTGCTGATGGGTGGCAGTTGTCTAAAAATACTGAGCTTTTCTAAGTGTTTGTCTTAACCACGCTTTGGGTTGCGTTCAGATGGATGAGCCAGGGCCTTTTGAAGAGGAAGTGGTTCGTTCAAGCTGGTTGCAGCTCTAGCTCCTGCCTGAATCAGCAATTTTGGATAAAGCATTGTCTTCCGTTCATACGGAGTTTGTCTTTGGGTAGATTATTCCATAAATTATTGTGACTAATGGCTATAGCCATTATAGGGTGGGTGTTCACATATAGACTTCATTCACACGTTACAATGTTCTAGGCTCTAATTTGTGTACTGTGTTTTTTTTTCTGTTCTGCAGCAGAACTCCGAGGGTGTAAATGATTCACTTCCCTTATTCTCCTCTGGGTTCATTTCTACTTGTCAGCCTTCAAAAAGGCAGGATTTAGATCTGTCACGGTGTATCTGAGTTCCTCTTTTTTTTTTTTAAGAGCAAAGAAACAAAAGTGCAGTTGCAGTGCAAGAAGGCGTAGTTACTAACTAAAACTAACCTATGCTTATTCTTGTTGCAATCCCTAGAAATAAAGGTTTAACTGTAATTTTCCCACTTAAAAATTATAACCCAAGACTTGCAAGTTGCCTTGAAGCACTGCTATTTCATGTCTTTCCTTCTGATCCAATTATAGATATTTTTATTTTATTGTAATCATATGTAAAGGGCACCTAATTTACGTGCAAGTAAATAAGAAAGTAAAGAAAGGAAACATGTTTTGTCTCTGAGGAAGTCCTAAAATATATTATTTTCTCTCCAACAAGAAGAAATGTACGAAACAGATTATTCAGCAATTTCAGTAGGCTGTAGTACTCTAAAGAATGCATTGCCCTTGCCCTGACTTGAAAATTACCTGCCTCAAACAAATATACTATCATATTTAAACGGCTAAAGCAAGAGTAATAGCTTCCATCCACAGTAAATGAAAGGGTAATCGAATACTGCGGCAGGAGGATTGTTCCTGAGTATTTTAATAATAAAAGAATGTAATGTGAGCCACCCAGGTGTCATAATCTAGCAAAGAGTGTAGCTGCCAGTGCTGCTTTTGATGCTCTTGGAACTTCTTCCCTTACGTTATGAACATGTGAAAGCACAGAATATGTTACAAACATTAGGTTAATAGAAAATGATAGGCTTTGAGTAGAAGTTTTAACAGGTATGACAAGCTCTAAAGTGGTTTTGAAAGGAAGTGGGAGAGTTCACCCCCCCGCTTTGCCAGTTTTAAAGCTTTTATTTTAATCACTCTCTAAAACTCCTCATATATTGTCTTGGTCAAAAGCTGGAGGGACCCTAAATAGGTGTAAAAGGCAGTGTTTAAGAGGAGGTATCTCCTTTCTGGAATAAAGATAGTACAAAGATAGAAGTATGAGCATTTTATACTTTTTATTGCAGTAAAAATGCCAGCTGCTAGTCTCTACTGAAGGGTCTGTTTCAATGCTAGTGATGTGTTTTAGGGGGAAATGCAGTAAGTTTAAAGTTGTCCAGTGAGATCATAAAGGTATTCTGTCTTAATGGAAACTGCCCCTTTGTAGCCCAAGTTGATGCTTAGCATTAGATGAAATATAAATTCACATGGCACAAAATCATTTTTAAATGCAGGAAGCCACAAATTCATGGAAAAATGCTTGACTTTTGAGGATGAAGTACACAGCTTTTCTTACCTCCAAAATGTAAAGGCCAGAGAAGACAACTTTTCAGAAGACCTGATGTGTTGGTGGAAGTTTATCCCTGTTTGCTGTTAAATGAGGATCCAATGCGTAGCTGGCTTTTGTGTGTCTAACAGCGCCTATAGGTAGATACTCAAACACCTACACCTTTGTGTAGCCAGTGAGTTTTTTCAGCGTCCTGAAAAAAAAACCTTCCACTGTGCATGCTGATAAGCAACACGTGAGAGGCTTTTGGATTTTTTTGTTCTCCCTGTGGGTTTTGGAATTAAAATAAAAGTCAGTAGAGAGTGAGCCCAGAAATACTGGTGTATACTTCTGTGTGTTGCATCGCACAAACAATTGGCAAAACGTTACTGTGAAGGAAAGCTGGAGATAAATCCCTAAAGGCAGGTGTGATAGCCTCTAAATAATTGTGGTGGAACTGCCTATCCTGAGAGGAGACTAGAACTTGCATTGCTAAAATGTAAAATTAATTGAGAAAGCTTTGCTAGCTTCAGTATGTTAATTTTGTGTTAAACAGAAGCAAGCTCCCCAGAAACCCGACCCAAAGGTTTTCTTAGTCTGTCTTCCAGTTTATACATCTTGAACTTCATCTAAAATTAAAGAAGTGGGGGAGGTGAAGGTTTTGAAAGGCTAACTCTTACTGTGCTCACTGGCAACAACAAAGAAAGCTGGTGTTCTTTGGCTCTGCAAAATGAATGAAGTTACTGTATGCGCGTTACTGGAAATCCCGAGGAGCCAGATGTAAGGATTTTAAAAAGCCAGACTGGTATTTTTTCCTTAAGTGTCTTCCTGAAGAAAGTCTGGGAAAATATTTCTTCAAATTTTATGTTCTCTTCCCTTTCTCTCTCTGTCTCTCAGAGGAGACTTGATCTCATTTTTCGACATGATTTTATTACACATTTTTTGTGCCTGTTAGCAATTTCCATATAAAAGTTTTCTTTTGTTCTGTTGGGAAGTTGTCTCTCTTTAACATGACAAAGTTCAGTGGAAACAATTTCATTAATATTAAAGCCTGGAAATAGTAATTGTTTTAAGCTAGGCTATGAAGGTATGTTGCTTTCTTTCATATAGTTTATTTATATTTGTGTTAAAAAGCTACAATCTCTTCTCCTCAAGACCAAAGCTTAAGTTGTAAAGAAGATTATATTCAGGAAAATTTAAATGTTGATACAGTTTTTTGTAAAATTAATCACAGAATGCACAAGAGTCTGCCACTCCAAACAGATATTGAGAGATAATATGAAGCACAGCATCAGTATGAGTATAAAAGAAGCCTTTATTAGACATGTAAGAAATGGGCACCAGTAATTGCTTCAAGTGTAATTTCTGGGATCAGAGAAGCAAACATGGATGTAGAAAACCATTCAAAAAGGCTCTAGTGCAATAGACTTTGCCTTGCTCATCTATTATTTCTCAGGGCAGACAAGTATCAAAATTTAGAAGTTCAGAGACCCTTAGAGATGCACAAATTTTGATGAGGAAGCAGAACAGAAATTTGAAAAGGGGGGTAAAGTGGAATATAGTTAAAAGTATCAAGTGAAGTACCTTTTCTCACACTAGTTCGATGTGTGTACTGAAGTAGCTAAACACAAGCCTGCGCATCAGCTCTTGGCAAATAAAAATAGTCCCTGTGTGCTGTGGTGGGTATCTGAGCAGCGTAATAGTGTGAGTTGTGCATTGCAAAGAAGATGGCATTCCTGGGTGGCTTTTATGCTGTGTTGAAGATTGCAAGTATTTGAGGTCAGATTTGTAATTGATTTGACAACGTGCAAGTTAAAGTGCCGTATTCTTGTGACTCCTTTCCTGTATCCCAGACTTAACCTGGTGCTTTGCCCATTTTGGAGTGGTGGCAGCATGAAGCTGATGTGTCGTGGAGAGTCCTTTCAATTCTGTCTCGCTCAGAGCGAGGGGGACAGTTCTGACAAGGCTCTCCCGCCAGGCTGAAGAGCGTGTTATTTGAGACTAGATAGGAAAGATAAGGTTTTCTTCTGCAACATCAGCACTAATGTGCAATGTCAGAAGAGAAAGTGGCTGAGAGAGTGTTTGGAAGGGTTTGGGGCTGAGGCTACGCAGAAAATTGAGGCGGAGAGATCAGTGAGCGGACGTATAGTTTATGTAAAATTATGTTTTTACACGAAGTCCATGTTTAGTGTAATCCCTGTCCCTGGAAGTGACATGTAAGGAAAACACTGAAAACAGGTGTTCGTAGTATTTTATTCTGGCAGATGTTCATTAAAAAAAAAGTAAAATAACCATTTAGTTTGTATTCTCTTGCTCAAGCACTTACCAGATGCTTGTCCTGCTGGAAGCCCTTCTTGTAGATGTTTCCACTTGTTTGATACTGTAGTCTGTCAGATGGCATCAGTATATAGGGAAACTGTGCACAGGTTTGTATGTGCAGATAAAATCACATCCTTTTCAGTATTCTAAGTAGTAGGGTAGGGGTTTTTTTTGTTACCCTGACTGTCATTGGAGTCACTTGCAAGAATATGCTGCACAATCTGCTTACAGATCTCACACTTGACATTAAAAAGCTGTTCTTAAGGCACATGGTTCATAGGTGTGCTTTGTCTCGGAGTACTTCAAATATAGGGAACTATTCTAGGCTCCTCTGGGATCTTTTTTGAGGGCTTTTGTGTGTTGTTTTGGGTTTTTTTGTTTTTTGTTTTTTTAAATGGTGTTACCCTATATGAACCAAAAAGCACTTTAATTATTTATATATATCACAAATGAAATGTGAACCTTGAGGGGGAGAACCATCTGATACGTAGCACATTGCATGACTAGAGGTGACAAACTCCAAAACAGCAAACTGTTATTCTTTCTTGGAAGACCTAGCTTGGCCTTATCTACACTTAGGTTTTAAATGTTCTTCAATTTGATGGTTCCATTGCTCAAAATACGATGCTCTAAAAATACATATATGTAAAAATTGTTAAAATAGTCCAGAGGCTGGAGCATGGGGCTGTAAAGAAGAATATGTGGCTTCTAGTTCTGTCTTTACTGTTAAGCTTTTGGAAGAGGGAGCTTTTCAGGGGAACGGGGAAATTCAGAGCATTTGAAGCGATGCCTAAAAATAGGTAGCGTGAGTTTTTCCTCATGTGAAGTGGCCCTAATCTCTTACCCTTACATTGCTTAAGCATTCTTAATCTGTTGAGTATGGAACAGGAGAATACTGTGGTGAGAATACTGTGGTACTAAATATGAGCAGGTTGTCCTGGTAGAAGATAAAACTTCACACGCGTACCATTACTTCAAGCAAGTTCTGTGATCACATTGCTGTCTTCTGCTCTGGTATCCTTTCTGTCATGTAAGAGGATTAACTATATATATAGATGGGCAAAGCCAGTAGGGCTGATGGTTCTTGAACCATTAATTAATTGTAGAACTTGCCAGATCACCATCAAAGTGTGCAGGTTGAGTGTGCAACTCAGATTTCTCAGGTTGTCAGATCAGTAATACTTAATTGCATTTCAGAATAGTTCTGTGCTGGTTTTGGAGTTACATAAAAAGCCCTCACATATATCCCTTAAGGAGTTGTTTGAGAGTTTAATGTCCGAGCTCAGCAGTTTATATTCTCTTTCTGTTAAGTTTTGAAGGATATTCTCATAATCTGATCTTTGCCAGTCTCCTTAAGTTCTCCGATTACTGTAGTTGTACTATATATGTAAGAGCCTCCATTAAAATTACTTTTTTATGGCTTGGAGCCATATCAAGAATCAAGTCGTAGTTTTCTGACCCAAAAAGATGATCACAAGTTTCATGATCTGCTGGTTTCAATTAAGCTTCCGAAAGGAACGGTTCTGCTGCTGACTGCTTTTCCTTCCACATTTACATTGCCCCACAGCAGACATTACCGCAGGAGCCAAACTAATCCAAAAAGACAAAGGGTTAGTTTTTAGCAGTCTCATTTCTCCAATTTAGTGTATTGTACAGTCACACAATTGCTTATGGTGACACAAAAAACCAGTGTGAGGGGCCAGAAGGGCAGGGGAGGGCAGTGAAGCGCTGGGTGTGTACCAGCTTAAATTTCTCTAGTAAACCACTTTGTAAATAAAAGGCAAGAGATGGCAGATGGACAGAGGGACGTGCAGGAGAGAGCTGTAAAGCAGGAGGAGGGAACACCGAAGCATTACTTAGGTAGCAGTCAGACTCAAAACCCAGGGAAACAACAATTTTCTGTTTGCTTGTGCAATCCTGGTCCAGTTCCTGTCTTGTGTGCTGAATGAGGTGGGAATTCCAGTGGAAAAAATACCGTGTAATTAAAGCTCACGCATAACTCGCTCGAGTAGCATCAGGTACTCTTATAATTGTGGCAGCCTAAAACCAGTGACTGCTGCCGAGCCATCTGTGTAACGTGTGGCCGGCTGTGGTGCGACTTATGGAGCCCACTTGGCTTTTCACCCACAGAAGTACCTTCCCGTGTCACCGGGCATCGCTCTCTCCCCGTCAGTGTTTTGCAGGATGCGTAGTTAATTGAGCTCCTCTTTTTGTGGATCCACAAATGGCTATTTCCAGTGTCCAGGAGGGCTGCGGTATCGTTCTGGTTTCACAGGGACTTACCACAGGAATACTATTGTCCGCCTGAGGTTGCTCTCCCTCATGATCTGAAGGTTTTTTTCTGTGTTAATAGCTATAATTTTACTTTTTTTTTTTTTTTTAATGTGTGTGATAATTTACTGCTTTGGATAGCTTATGCGACAAAGCAGTGGCAGCTGTAGGGCTTCTCATGAGCCACGTTGGGTTGGCCATCGTGGTAAATGTTAGTGCTGCCACACTGGATGCTTGGATGGCAGATGCCTCTAATTAATTGGTGGTGGCAGGAATGAAGCTGAGAGGCTTCTAAACGGGGCGCTGTCCCTCATTTGGTGTAGTATCGCTGCATCCGTGCTGTAGCTGAGAAGTCACGGGTTGAACACAATAGCCGAGATAACAGCGATTTTGAGAAAATAAAATTATCTCGGCTTTTGCAAAGCCACCTCTTGAAAGCGGGACAGCTCGGAGACTTCGGCTGGCTTCGAGCCGGTCCTTGCTGCGTGTTCGGTGACTGGGGATCCAGCCTGGCAGGGGCAAAGCCCGGCCCGTGGGACCGAGGGGTGTGAAAGCCCCGGTACAGCGCTGAGGAGAGGAGAGCGGAGCCGGCGGCCGCAGGTGGATAAAGAGCGGGGTCACAGGCGTCTCCCCT
>VXAK01013568.1:92302-126032 GCA_013399435.1 Arenaria interpres
GGTGTGGGGGCGGGCGGGGCACGGCGGCTGCTTGGGTCGGGTGAGGGGTGGCGGAGGGAGCCGCGGGGGTGGGCGCGGACTTCATCGCACATCGGTCAGCCCGGCCTCGCCCGCTTCGGAATCGCCTCGCCGGGGCCGGCGGAGGAGCGGCTTTGCCGGGAAGGGGATCCCCTTTGTGCGAGGCGGACCCCGCCGCGGGTAGGGGGCGGCGGCAGGGGCCCACCCGGGGCTTGGGCTGCTGTAGCAGCGTGGAGGCTACCGACCGGGACCGAGGGGTGTGCCCGCGGCCGGCCATCTCCCGTCCCGTGCCAAGCTGCCAGCCACGGGGCGGGAGTCGGGGGCGGTTTGCCCACCCGGCCGCCGGGCGTGAATATTTCCTCTGCGCCTTCCTCGGAGAGTGGTTCCCTTGAGACGAACGGGATGACCTTGATGGAGCCGGTTTGCGTTATTGTAGGCTGGGTTCCGCCGCGGTGCTGCTCCCCGGGGAGGCGTGTGCGGGGTCAGACAGCCCCCGGCCCGGCCTTCTGCCGGGGGGTCGGTGCTTCGCCCCGGGGAGGGGTCAGGAGCCCTTCCCAGGGTGGCTTCTCCTTTCTCCAAGAATTGCCGAGGGTCACCACAACTGGAGCTCCTTGCGTCTCAGCTGTTGGCTTCCACCCCGGATTAAAACTTGGGTTTGGGGGTGTTGGGTTTCTGTGAGGGGTTTTTGGTTTTTTTTGGTTGGTTAGGTTGGGTTCTTTAAATCAGTGCTTTAATCTACTGCACGCTCCCTTAGAGCATCTTCAAACCCTAGTTCAGCTATTGTGGCTGGATGCTGAATAGATTAAGATGAAACCTGGAAGAAAGCCCAAGTGATCTCCGGGATAAAGATGTGTTCTAAATTGTAAACGATCAGCTCATCCTAAATTGATCCTAAAATTAACTTAGAACCATATCAGGTTAGTAAACCCTAATTGCAGTATAGGATTTAAATAGATGCTGAATTATTTGTACCTGCAAGAGATTTGTGTCTGTTTTGTGGTTGGTTTTTTAAAGGAAAAGCTTAAAATGAGCTATTGTGTGGTTCAGCCTATTGCAGTATGCCTGGGTGTGCAAACACTTCTACTTGCTCAGTCAGCAGATACTCTTAATATGGGTTGTGGAGGTTTCAGTCAGCTTCATTTCTGTATCACACATTATTCTATGTTCAAAATGTCATTCTCTTCTTACTGGAATAAAAGATAATTTTCAAGAGCTTTTGTCTTCTGTGAATTTTGGGTGATTTTTTTTGGGTGGAGCGGGTTTTTTTGTTTGCTTTTTAATTTTTCCTGATTAAAAAACAATCTCGTAGATAATGGCAGTCACTAGCAGACATTTTTATTCTTTTTTGGCTACCACTGAAAAGGATGACATTACTACAAAGGACTCATAATCTGATAAAACGTGCCACTCCCATTTTTGTGCTGGTCTGGCTGCTTTGCTGTAGGGTAGTGCTGAGTAGAACACGTCAGTGAATTCTTGCTGAAATGCAGGGTGGGCTGATGCTTTTTAAGAGGTTTGAGTAACTGTACCAATATACCAATCCTGTAACTTGCCACCTATATTCCAGAATAAAGCATTCTTTAACCAAGAAATTCTTGGAAGAATAATACGCGTGGTGCTGTTTTGGAAAAACTTTGTGCTTAGCTGACCGAGATTTCCAAATCAATTCTACTGTACGGAATGAAGCCCCCATTGCAGCTCAGTGTGTACAGTTTTTCTCGCCTTCCAAAAGCAGTTTTGCTCTGCAGTTGGCTTTCAATGAAAGACACACACACCCACCCCCCAAAATAATTTTCATTAGTCAAAATTAAGCAGCTTTTCGGGAACTTCTACTGTGACAAGCGTCGGGTGCATGTGTTTTAATGCCAAGTTGTGTAATGCTTTAGGGAGATCGATATATGATGATTTCTGCATATTAGCAGTTTCTTGTGGATGCCAGATGTTTTTTTCTTTCACTCCTAGTGTCTCAAAGGGGTAAAAACATTAGATTTAGGGACAAGGTTCACCTTCTCTGTAGAAGCGGTGGTCGAAGTTAATATTTGACTATGTTAATTTGTGAAAAATAGCTAATAAACGAATTAGTCTCCTAATAGAATCTGGGAGAAAGAATAGCTGTTTGCTTCGTTGCTGTCAGCAGAGTGGACGTGCTCCGCAGTTGATGGTGCGGCTGAAGCGTGGTATGATGGTGCGCTCATACGCTGCTCACCCTCAGCTGCTTGCAAGGAATTATTAACGCAGGAATAACGTCTTTAACTTTCCGAATATGCTGTCGATCACAATACCTTTTGCACTATATTTCTTTGCTTATTTTATTGCTGGAGTTTATTTTTTTTAGCGAACAGCTTTCTCAGCATGAGCACTGTCCCTTTACTAAACAAAGCTAAGTGCTATTGAGTCATTGAAGTCCGTTTTTCTTGGTTCTTTTCCTTGTTTTCAAACTGATGTCATGCATAGCAGTATTAACTGGTATTAATGAGGTGGGCATTCCAAATTGATGACCATGTTTCCCATCACAGCAATGCAGGCATCATAGGATTGATTGTTGGGACAGTGCCTGGTTAACAAACAAGGAAAAAGAGGGTTTTTCTGTGTCCCGAGCACTTCACAGACCTGCCCCTGTGAGTCCCACAGAACTGGCTTGAACTAGAATTGAACTGTACAACACAGGGTAGAAAACACCAGCCCTGCTGCTCTGCCTTCATGCGTGGTTTTCATCCTTTTTTTTTTTTAAGGTGGGGTTGGATGAGGTGGCCTTTCTGGAAGTGATAGGGCTCTCCTTTTAATTTCTGAACGTGTTGGAAAGGTTGGATCTGTTGCCCAAGGAGAGGTTAGGTTGAGAGGAAGGAATCAGTCCCATTTGATGGGCTAACGGGGAAGAGTCAATGGCTGGAGCACTGTTCGTAGCGGTCATTTGTAATGAATGTTTTTCACAGTATAGCTTATTTATTATTGTTTTAATAGAAATTATATAAACAAGCTACACATGAAAGCAGGTGGCTTCTAGAAGTGGCAAAGTTGAACGTAAAAGTATCTCTAACATGGATCTGTGTTTTCTGTAGGACTCTTTGACCACGTTTGCTGTTTTTATATCACTGGGGCTTTGTATACTTAATGTTGGCTATGCTACTTCAAGCTTTGGAGTAGACGGGAATTGTGTAAAGGTTGTTTTATCCCATTAGGTCATGTTTTTAGTACATTTTCTTCCAAAACAGTGTTTGGAGGAAAAATGAAAATAGTATGTAATGCCAAGTCCTCTAATGTGGATCACAGTGGTACAGTAATTAAGGGTGGAAGGACCACGGAGGGGCTAACTCCCCTCTTGGAGCAGAGTCTGCTTAGACCAGCTTATACAAACGCCTCAGAGACTCAGCCTTCACCATCCTGTCACTGCTTTCTACCAAAGATTTCTATGAAGCCCTCTCCTCTGAAGGCTGAACAAGCCCAGTTCTCTCAACCTCTCTTTGTGCGTCACTTGCTCCAGACCCCAGTCATCTCGGTGCCTCTTCGCTAGTCATGCTCCAATGCGTCTGTGCCTATATTCCAAACACAAGCTAATACAGTATGCCCAGTTATGGTTTAGGATTGTCGAACTTCAAGCCATCATAACAATTGCTGCACTGTTTGTAAGCTCATTCTTAGCAGTACTTTGTAAAAGCAGGCTGCCAGTCAGAGGAACTTCAGATGTTTCTACAAATAGAAGGAATGGAAAAAACCATCAGAACTCAACTCACCCCTGAACGTGAATTTTAACAGTGTTTTTAATTCCGAGGTTGCTCTAGCTGTAAAGCATTAAAGGGACTGCAGTTGGACAGAGATGTGAAAGCATTATCTTGAAGACTTTTGTAGACCTTGTTTAAGATCTCCTGTGGTTCATCTTGGTGCTTTTCACACTTTTAACTTGCCCTATCTTTTTCTTTTCTAGGAATATGAAGAAAAAACTGGACGAGCTCACAGACCACTCTCTCCTAAACAGAATGTGAGGAAGAATCTTGATTTTGAACCACTCTCCACTACAGCACTTATTTTAGAGGACAGACCAGCGTAAGTTTTGGGAAATACCACAGTGAAGGTCCCTTTAGAATTAGGCTAGCAAAGCTTTTCTTACTGTTTGTATTTGATTACTCTAACTCAAACAGATTATTTAAAATTTAAAGTAAATTTTTTTTCAGGCTAGTGAATGTAAAAGTGGAATGATTATGAGAAAAATTATTCAAGCAAAAGTAGCTTTATTTTATAATAAAAGCAGTGGCTTTGTATGAAAGGAAGTAATTAGGAGAGCAGAGCTCTAGTTTTGAGTAACTCTAGCTTCTAAACATGAATAAGGGATTTTTATTTTTCCTGGGAGAACGTAAGCATAAAAATGAAGCTGGTATATGCTAAAGAAATTGAGAAGCAAGGATACAGTGTCCTGTTTACGCAGAGAAAGACACACCTCCATAAATAATGAAACAATATAATGATTGTTCTGCAGTGGGTTCAGCATCACATTTTAAAGGTTGTCAAATACTTGGTAAGTTGTTTCAGGCTTCTGTGTCTGGCAGGAGATTCTTGCATATGCAGACTAACTCCCTAACGATTTGCTGGCAGCTGCTCTACCATGGCTTGCTCCTGAATTGCACAAATTCGGTCACACTTAGTTTGTGAATGGTACCCAGCTTTACAGGCATGGCATCTGCATCTTTCATATAGCTGTGCATTGGTGTAAAGAACTGACATAACATAGGGCTGTGTTTTCATCCACAAATCTGTATGAGGAATGCTCATATCAAAATACTCTAGCTGTAGGGTCATTTAAGACACTTTTTGGCTTGACTGTAGACTGTGTGACAAGACTTCTTGAGACATCTAGAACAGTGTAAGAGTGATTATTTGTTATAGCAGGTTTTGTTGTGTACAGCTGGAAACATTACATACTAGCTTATTGGTTGTATTTAAAACCTTGTTAAAATCGTTCTTTATGTGAGATAATGTGAGAAGTACAGTGTTCAGCTAGATTGAATTAGTGATACGTTACAGGATAATACTCAGATTTTGCTTTCTTTCCTACTATTGGTAGACTGAGGAACTCAGTAGGAAAGATATTTTTACGATTCTATACAATTGAATTACTTCTTTTGTCTAGTAGGGACAGTAGTGCTGCCCTCTGAATCTTTCTAAAGAATTTTTTTAATGCTTGCTTACAGTTTGCGTACATTTGTCTTTTTTTATCCGACTTCAATTAATTTCTTTTTTATTTCATATGACAAAAAGATTTAAGACTTTCGGAAGAAAAATACAGTGAGATTTTTTCAGAAATGGCTGCTCTTGATTTTGCACTCACTTTTAGGGTTTCTAGGAAAAATCAACAAATATTCCATACTCCTGCTAGCTTTAACTGGAAAAGTCTTAATAGATACTAAACATCATCTCACATGTATGGTGACGTCATTAAAAGTTAGGACAAGTAATTTAAGTGGTGGAATTTCAGTTAGTGGAACTTGCATTGTTTCATCTCCTTTTCCTTTCCAAACTTCCCCTAATTTACACCATTTCTAAAGACTTGGATTTAAAAATGTGGTGGTCAATTTATGTATTTGAAACTGGAAAAGAATAGGTTGTTCTCTGTGGTTAATAATGATGCTAATGTGAAAATCCACTTTTCTTGTTCTTGTAACAGTCTTGATTTTAAAAAAAAATACTCATAGGCTATGCATACTTTGCAGGTAATATGATCATGTACAATAGTAAAGCATACTGTTGTTAATGGTCACTGCTGATGACTAGCAGCTGCCTTGTGTGTGACACCTTCCAGCAACATGAAAGTGAATTTTTGCATATTTTTTTTTATTAACCAAAGATATAAACTGTCCTAGGAGTACAATGCAGGAGGACAAAATACTTAAGTAATTTCCTGTTCTGATGTTTTGGTGATCCTGTAGTTGTATGAGACACATAGTGGCTATGACAAATATGATTAGCTTAAAGTTAATGTGGTCTGACGTATGAGCAGGTGTATTTGTATGGCAGAGATGTTGGCTGTGTTGGTATGGAGAATATAGAGGATGACTCCAGTGGCAGTTGTTGCTGTTGAAGTGAGGGGGGGCAGTTAAGCCTTTAAAACAGACACTGGGTCTCGGAGAGCAGAGGGGAGAAGGAAGCTGGTGTGGGGGGTCATTACTGCACGGGTACAGAAAGTTGTGGATGTAACTCTTAAATGAGGTGCACGCTAAGAGAGAGTATGGTCTTGCATCTTCTCTGTAGAGATCAGTTTGAATCAAAACTACCAGCTTGGTATATACCAGTATATTCCCTTTATTTATGAAGACCAGCCTGTGGGTTCAGTTGGTTTAATAATAAAAATGCTGAAATTACCAAACAGAAGGAAATTACTCAGCATATTTTGTGTGTAAAAGTAGTCGTAGCTGGTCAGTGTTCTTTCCTTCTCTTCTGCTGACTCTGGCAAAAAAAAATAGAATTCTTTCCAAGAATCTGTTGCTCTAGTCTTTGATCAAATATTTTGACAAGACACAGTATAAGCTTTTCTTTCAGAAGCGTCTAGAATTTTCTTTAGGCAGACTTCGCCAACTTAAAATACTGATTATTACTATTTTTTAAATTTAAGGAACCTCCCTGCAAAACCAGCAGAAGAAGCTCAGAAACACAGACAACAGTACGAAGAAATGGTGGTTCAAGCAAAAAAAAGAGGTGATGGAATTTCTTGTCTTCGGAGGAGAGAAGTAAAGTTAAGGGCTATTTCTAAACCTGAAGTGCATTTGTGTCAGTCTGTTGCCCTGTAACGTGTGAGGGATCTCAAACAAGGATCAATCCAGAGAAGAGAGAGGGACAATGGTAGTTTCATTAAAAAGCCCCATGCCAAGCTGAAAAAGAAAACAGTCCTGGAATCCAGCAGGAAATATTTATTTTTTTCTTTTTAATTTGTAGCTCTTAAAAAATTGAGTGGCATCTTTTTTGTGGGTTTAAAAATTTATTAATTAGATAAGCAGATTATCAGTAGTAGTTGATTTATATACCTTACTAAATAATAAGTAGACTTATTTAGATAACTACAGGAGATTTGGTAGCTTCATGTTGGGAACAACCTGTTGAGGCTGTAGTACATCAATACATAATATTCCACATAGGAAGATGTACGAAGTTATGTTCGTTTGATAATCCATTTCCCATGTAAAATGTACGGCTTTCCCAAGGTTTTGCTTATAACTTCTTGCCTCCTGCTCACAGAAGTGTCTCAGCAGCACTGTACCGTGCACATCAGGTAGAGCTGACAGTTGTGGTTTCCTTCTGCTGGTATTTTTCACCTCCTGGGTTTTCTAATCAAAATAAGCATTGCAATAATAGGAAATCTGGACTCATTGAAGTTTTGTGCCCAGTTTTTTTTCCAGTTGGCTAGGCCCCTTGAGCCATATCAAACAGTGGAAAGGTGATATGAACACAGGACCTGCTTGTTTGACGTATTATTAAAGTGTCCTCTTGTGGTTTTGAACATCATACACCTACCAGTTCTAACTTCATGTGACCCCCATGTTAGTATGCCCACTTAATGTGTAGTAGTCTAAAGCAGTTTCTCTGCATGTAGAGTAGATGGTTTGGGAGAAATGGGATGATGCTCAGGTTAGGCAGTGGGCCAGGTCCTTGGGCTGTCTTCACCGGACTGGAGTATCGTCATCCTGTCCAGATAAATACCCTGACAAACCCATTTTCCCAAAAGCTGCTCCAGATGAACAAGTTTGCAGAGTCAGGAAATCAAAGAGTGTAAACACCCTCTTTTTGTTTAGAGTAAAATTTGAAGCCTGCATTTAGGCAAGCTTACAAAGAGCTCGTGTCAAAGCTGAAAACATTAGGAGGCAGTTGGTGTGGTCCTGCTCGGGCACAGCTTCTGTTTGGCTTTGAATTGGACCCATCAGGTTGCATGTATTCATTCCAAAGACCTTGTTCGTGGTATTGCTGCTCCTCAGTTGGTTTTCTTTGCCAGGTCAGGACCTTCCTGTACTGTAGACAGAGTGTGTGTGTGCACGTGTCCTCTATTTCCACTGTGCTGCTGTAGAGTGTCTGCCTGCGTTTGTTAAATGGCGCATCTAACAAATTTCGCTGTGGAAAAAATAGTAGTTGATGATGTAAGAAGAAATACTGAGTGATAATACAGAAATGTAAAATATGTTTAAGCATGAAAAGTGTTTTCTTTCTAATGAACTGAGGACTTCCAGTATATACATATATTTGTGCTATATGACATTTTGATTAACCATACACCAGGTAGCATCAAAATTGTGGCTCTTGTGATTTCCTGACAGTATCATAATTTACAAAGACCAACACAGAAGAGTGAAAACAAAGTACAAAATTTGTATTATTTTAACCTATGTTTTTGAGTCTGCCATAAAAAAGGGGGGGGCTTTATTAGGAAATACTCCGACCTGCCCTACAAGGTGAGGCTGTTGGCTGTCACGAGATGGCTAATCTAAAGGTACTAATGTGGTTAGATTTGAAGGATCAAAGGAGCTGTATATTATCCATCTCCCTTTGTCCCGTCCATCGAAAAATGATCCTTATGGGTAGTTCCACTTTTTTCTTCATTCACACGTGGCATCACTGCTTCGCTTGCTGTATGCCTGGGAAATTTTAATTTGAATTGTACACTGTTTTCTTAGGTGAATATAGTGTGCTTTTACATGGATATATAGTCATGAATAGCTAACACTGAATATTTGGTTTCTGGCTTTATTAACTTAAAAAGGAAATTGCTTTTCTGCAGAGCTTAAAGAGGCCCAGAAGAGGAAGAAACAACTGGAAGAACGCTGTAAACTGGAAGACAGCATTGGCAATGCTGTTTTAACTTGGAACAATGAAATCCTGCCCAACTGGGAAACTATGTAAGACAGTATGTTATGCTGAGTTTTAATTAAAATTGCTGAGTCTCTATCCTGAAGAGAAGTTAGAAAGTTAGCAAGTATAATTTTAAATGGTCTTGGAAGCTTTTGTTTGAAAGTTGCTTTTGGACAGCTACAAAGAAAATGAGTAACATCTTTTTCATTATTTTACAAGGTGGCTGGAAGTGATGCAGTTCTTAATTTGTCTTTAATGGAGGTTCAGGATGTTCAGAAACGGTGAAACACCGGATAGTGTGGTAGAGAATGTAAAAGCAGAAAGCATAATGCTCGAACACCATGCATTTATCAGAAATTAGCTCTCCTTGACTACTTGAGCTGTTGATGGTAGAATATCAGATGTAGATTGAAGTAATGTGTATGGTATTATGAAGCGGCTTTAATTACAAAGTGGTGTACCTGCTGGGATAATCAAGTGATGGAAAAGAGAAGTAGGGAAAAAGTTATTTTAAAAAAAATGTTAAGTGCTAAAAGATTTCCTACAAAGACACAGCACAGGCTTTCTAGTTTTTCACGTACTATGCTAGTCATCTTAAAAAAAACCAAAACAAAGCACAAAAACCAGCATGCCCCCCAATGAATATAAACACCACCACAACAAAAAACAACCTTCACAGCCCTCACAGTTGCAATTTGCTTGATTTTTTTAAACGGCAGGTTTACGTGTCTGTCTTGAAGATGCATCTGTTACAGCTGTGGTTAAAATAAGGACACCTTTTCCTGTATTGGTTTGTAAATCCAGAAGTTCACCAATGTATTCACTATTTTATATTTTAGTTCAGAATCTTCTGTTAGATAAATGGATTGTTGAGTTTTTTGTCACTACCACAAGCTTTCATTGGTACTTAGGTGCTATTCTGTTCCTCTTTCTGGGCTCTCAGATTGATGAACATCAGCTCCAGCCATTTCAAAGCCTGTGTTCTGTTAAAATGTCTTTCACGCTGAAAGTTGTTACTTGTTATGTCTTCATGCATTTTTCTGGAGGGTTGGAGCTGCAAAGTTGGGTGGGAAACTGCATGTCTCATTTGCACGCAGGGTGGTGGCAGAGGGTAGACTTCCATAAATTGCTTCTGTGTTTAATTTTACATGGAGATTTAAGCCTGTCCAGGCTTTAGCATAGGCAGTGGCATACATATGGATTTGATTGTCATTTGTTTCTGTCCCCTGTGATTCTTGCTGGTCAAGTGTGATTGCAGATTACAGATAATGCGATTGCAGTGCTTCTGTCAAAATAAGCCATAAACTTGGAAGGAAGTAAGCTTTCCTTTACAGTTCAAAGCAAAGTAATACTAAAGAATTGGGTATGTGCAAACCACGTTTGACTTCTTGGCCTGTTGATGTTCATTTTGGTTTGGATCCCTTCAGCAGTGGTAGGAGGACACATCCGCAATTCAACTGGCAATGAAATATTTCTCAGAATAATCCGTTTTATTTCAATCAGGTGTTGTTCCCGTAAAGTTCGAGAGCTGTGGTGGCAGGGCATCCCACCGAGCGTGAGAGGCAAAGTCTGGAGCTTGGCAATTGGCAACGAGTTAAACATCACTCATGGTGAGCTGTTGTTTTGTCTACGTTGTCTTACAAAGAGAAGTAGCTAGGGAACAGTCTTGTATTCATTATGGTGTATCAGAACCTGAGGTGTGGGTGTGTGAGGAGACTTTACCTAGTTAGGCTTTTTTTTTTTTGTGGTATCTTGACCTCTTTTGTTCAAAAATTCAGTGTCTTTTAATCTTGTAGCTGCACCGGTACTGCTGCTGTGAGTTGTTTCTGATCGTTGCTGTCACTGTGTCTTGCTTTGATGTTAGATGGAGATGGTCAGAATTAATGACTTTTTAATCTTTTTTTTTTTTTCTTTTTGAAACTTAGAATTGTTGTTAATTTTGTAATGCCTATGGGTATGCAGATAGCATAATCTTTGATTTAGAGTAAAACATTAGGTTTGTGAGAGATTAAAAGACCCCTGGGAAAACTTGTACTCCTGCTTATGTATGTGTTTGTGAAAACAGAAATAATGCAGTACTTCAGAGTACAGAACAACACAGCTCTGAAAGACTAACGTATATAATTAATTCCAACATGGAAATGTGGCAGACTGCTTGTATTCCTGCTGTATTGCACTGCTTTTCTGTGCTTGGCTTGGTTATCTTGGGTGTAGTTCTTACATGGAGTTTTCTAGACTTATCCCAATTATCCATTCAGACTATAATTTTGAACACCAGTGCTCTGCAAGAAAAGTAAGTGCTTGAACATCAAATGCAACTTGTGCCTAGACTGCCTTTCCTTTTCACTTAATTTTAAGTTATAGGTCAGCAGAACAAGTCTTTCAGAACCATAACCTACTTAGAAATTCGACTACTGTGTTAGAGATGCTGTTACTTGTAATGACTGGACAGCCTTGCTCCTACGGGAGGGAGTTAGTACCTGACAGTGGACATGAGCACGTACAAATAGTGGACTTGGTTTTCTCTGTTTTTCTTTTTCAGAACTGTATGATATTTGCCTGGCTCGTGCCAAAGAGAAATGGCGATCACTTAGCACAGGAGGGGCTGAAGTAGAATGTGAAGGTACGCTTTTCGTGAAGGATTTATGCTGTGTTACAAAATAAGAGATTTTGTAAAATTGTTCCTTAAAACGAAATCACAGGTTATAAACAAAAAATTTCAGCTACAAAAATGCCTCTGGTAAAAAGCAAGCTTCTTTTTGTGGTAGCAAGAAATAACCTTGCTCTTTCTTCTCATTGAAACTATAGTCTCTTATAAAACACACTTGTTCATTTTTCTTTATAATCTTTCTCTAGGTACAGTTCTTATTTGATGCTAATTTCTAGGAAAACTACAAAGTTTGGGGATTATAATTTGAATTGCAACACTAAAATACTCTGCATCTGTAGTTTTAGAATTCAAACTCAAATTATAGCAGAAAATTGCATTTTAGTCCCTTGTTGCAGCTTTGAGCCCTCTTGGGTGTGTTTCAGAGAGCAGCAATTTATTTTTGCAGATGAAGTGGTTTGAGATTTACTAATTGATTGGAAGAGTTGCCTGTTTTTGAGAGAGTATAAAACTACATGCAGATGCTTGAAATTGCCTTTGGTAAGCAATTAGGCTGAGCGGAAGAAGGAGAACATACGTACTGGGATTTATCAACAGAAAAATACTATTGATTGGAAATCTCCTACTTTGTTCTCTTGAGATTGTCTGCATCTTAAATAAGATGATATCTACTACATTTCCAGTTTCCTCTTGCACTCTATATTCTGGAGTGTATATGCTGATGTGATTGGTGCAAGCATTGGCTTGTGACAGCTCTTGGTTTTTGATTGCTCAATAAGTAGCAGTAAATAATTCCCAACTATACTTACCAGAACAGACAAAATACAGGTAAAACTTTTCAATATCAGAAGGAAAACTAATACTTTAGAGATTTAGTTTGTATGAGATCTGTTACAGTTATGGAGAGTGTATTGCAGTGTCCATCATCTTGAGTAACACATACAAAGGGTAAATAAGCATGATTTTGGAAGAAGAGCTAACAGTGGTAGAGACAGGTAGCATCCATCAAATGCTTTAGGACTTCTCCATCCCACCACAACTTTTCCATAAAGTCAGCTATTTCAGGAGCCACTGGGAAGCCTTGCTGAAGGTGAGGAGTCACAGGTTAACAGGCTTGTATCTATCTAGTGATTTGTCAGCCAATACCAAAGTGCCTGTCCAGCCTTGTCTTGCATCTTTATACCCATGGCCTTGAAACATTTGAGGGTCCATGTGCACTGTGGGGCTGCTTTGAGTCAGGACATACTCGCTGCTTAGTCTGTGTGCTGAATTCAGGGACTTGTCCTGTCTATACCTCATTCCCTAGCATTTGCCTCAAAATCAATGGACTGTGCAAAAGCTAACCCTTACCAGAAAGAAAAAATCACGAGGGTACACTGATCTATGTAATAAAAGCAGTAACTTTGGCTTTTGTAGATGCTGGATTTTCTGCAGCTGACAGAGAAGCAAGCTTGGAGTTAATAAAACTGGATATCTCAAGAACGTTTCCTAACCTCTGTATATTCCAGCAAGTAAGCAATGTTAATTTTTGTCTTGACTTCTCAGAGAAATGAAGTTTACATAATCTTGCCTGTCTGTTGGCTGAAACAGCCCATTGAGTTCAAATCTGAAGGAGCAGGTATCTTGAGAGGAAAGAGTTCCTAAAGATTTTGGAAAACTAAATAATCTAGGAAAGAGTAACCTCAAGGTACTGTACATTTGGAAGAGGCAAAAAACCCCATAATCTGTTGACTAACCACCATGAGTCATCTAGTCCAGTCATGCTGTTTTTTGTTTGATGGAGTGATGCAGGTGAGAGTTTCCAAGTCAGTGAATCAACACTGCTGGGTTGCAACTAAACGGTGAGTGAGAGAGAGCACAGCTAAAGCAAGCAAGATTTGGTGGCCTTTTTTTGGTTCCTTGCAAGACCAATTTAATGTGTATGTTTTTGGTGTGCTTTAACGACTCATTTTAACCAGATATTTTGTCCTTCTCTACACAAATTTCAACAGCCCTGTAAAAACTTTAGATTGTGATAAGTCAACATTTCTGTGTGAAAAACTTCCCTTTGGAAGTTCTCAGCCAGCTACAGCGCTTACGGCAGCTGTTAATAGTCAACAGCGTGACATTCTTTTTGGCTGTACATGTAATTCTTGGTATGCTCTGTGTGCGTTACGGCATGTTGTAGTTTTAACTGTTTTCTTCATGGTTGAATTCTGCCTCTAGTCTACTAGACAATTAAGTAGTTCTCATTAGTGTTCTGCTTTCTTGGCACTACTGTCAAAGTGCTGCTAAGCTATAAGGAATCTCTTAGCTTACATTCCTCATGTATAAGGATTTAATATGCAATTGATGTATTGGATGAACTTTATGTGTTTGTAATAAATGTGGTATGGAGGGCTGTTTCATGCTTCTAAAGCCAAAATTATTTTGAAAGACGGTGCTGTTCAAAGCTGCGTAGGGAAATGATGTGTTGTTCGTCAGAAGTAATAGATCACGTTTGTAGCACTGAAGGGTTTTTAATGTTTGTTATATACTTAAATGTATTGTTTCATTTTTCTTTAATTATAGGGTGGTCCTTACCATGACACGTTGCACAGTATTTTAGGAGCCTATACTTGTTACAGGCCTGATGTAGGCTACGTAAGTCAAGCAGTTTTTTTTTCTTGGGGGAAATGAAGAGGGAGAAGTAGTGGACGGGAGGATTGTGTTAATCAGTCCTTTGTAGACCAGTATTAAATGATTTTGTGAATACTTGTGGGGTTTGTGTGCTTCCTTCTATTCCGATACATGCTTGAGAAGTGTATATGAGGGTTCTGTTGACAGATTTAAGCTTTGTAACAGGTTAAGTAATTGGATAACTGAAAAGTACATATTTGTACTGCTTGAAAAATGGAGTCAAAAGAGAAGTTGTAGTTGAATTGGTCCTTTGAAGTACATGCTGTTCTTAATGGCAGTCTTACTGAGACTGTTCTGTTGAGTATCTTACTCTTCTCGATAAGCATTTCTGTGCTGTAACGCTGGGAGCTTCTGGAACAGTCTTTACAGCAATGCCCATTGAGGCTACGTGAGCTCCCTCAAAGTATTTGAAGTAGTGAATATGAGAGGACTGAGTGGATTTCAGATACTTCATGTACGGGTTTTATTTTCCCAGAGCAGGGATATATGCATATGGGAGCTTGTTCTTAGGGAGCAGTTGTTTTAGAGAAGGCAAATGAAGATAACGTTCCTGTTCTGAGAGTTGCATGTGATGCTTGGCAAAAACTGCTGAATGTGACTGCCGGGAAACTAGAAAAAAGGCAGATCAAGTGGTGTGCTTCATTTGGCATGGAACCTGTTGTTGTGTTGGGAAGGAACTTGCTCTTCAGGTTTGCAGGAAAGACTGTCACACCTCGGTCCATGTGACTCTGCAGTGGCAGCGTCACACCCTCGGGGAGGACGAGCTTTGCCTACATTCAGCGTTGATTCCATAGCATACATTGTAGAATAATGCAACAATATAATGAGCTTATGGTAAATGAAACGTGAACTTAAAGTGCAACTTACTGTTTGTCAAATGAGTCATTGCAGTTGTCTGTAACTGCTGCTAATTGATTGAAAAAGGAAAGAAAAGGCTTTGCCTCTAGTGTCCTAGTCCAGTTTTCCACAAATAAAGGTCTATATGACCCAACCTAGGAGAAGAGGGATTGCTTAGAAAGAGCTTATCCTTCCAAAAACATCTTTATTCTGCATATTTGAAAGTGCTGTCATCCTAGCCTGTCTTAGGAGTTTTACTTCGAGTCTTTGAAGGGAGGGAACATAGGGATCATTAGCTTTCATGCTCTGAGCATTCAATGCGAAGGGTTGTGTGGGTTAAAAAATACATCCTGGCATTCTGAACGTTTCACAAAGTTTAGCAGCTCAGTGAGTGCCTTAAACACTAGTGGTTACAAGGAAAAAATGAGGCAGTATTCTTGGAAGAATGCAGTTATTGCTGAATGGTAACACTTCTCCTTTCTTCAGGTGCAGGGCATGTCATTCATAGCAGCAGTATTGATCTTGAACTTGGATACTGCAGATGCCTTCATTGCTTTTTCTAATCTTTTAAATAAACCCTGTCAGATGGCGTTTTTCCGTGTGGACCATGGCCTTGTAAGTATGCAAGAAAACTGTAATCTACATGTAGTAGGTATGTGTGTGGGAAGTTTAAAAAAAATTGGTGGGCTCAGCAACTTGGAAAATAAGTCAATTTATTTTAAAGCAACACACTTGATAAACAAAAGCAGCCCAACACCCCCCACCCCACCCCCCCGCCGCCTCAAAAGGCCTAAACCAAACCTCACCCCACTAACTTTTTTGAACAGGCAGGTGGATAAAATTGTTCGGAATAGTTAATGAGAATATTATTGTAGCTGTTTTTCAAATTGAGCACTGTAGTTGAAAGCTGAAAACACTTCAATATTAGAAGAAGTGTCTTGAAGGTACTTTTTTATCCCAAACTAATAGGTTGCTGGAAACAGGCAGTTGCAGGGAGAACCAGGTTTCCTATCTCGTACTGTAGCAGCTGCGTTTGAAAAGCAGCAGTTAGATGAGCGGACCCCTCCAGTTTTCAGTGGGAACTGGTTGTCTAATTTTCTCTGGGGTCTGTGAAATTCCTTGTTAGCAAGTGCACTGGGCTACTTGTGTGCCATAGCAAAATAAGACACGTCTCCTGAAATGTGTTTTTAATTTACTTTCAAAGCATTTTTTGGAAACTATATGGTAACCTGTATTTCTTTCACACTAAATTACCTTTTAACACTATGAAAATAGGATCTGTTTCTCAAGAGTTCAAATGGGAGAAAGAAAGCAAGGGAATGGATGACATCAACAACAGTCACTTTTGTGGCTTAAACAGTGGGACACTGGGGATCCTATCAGTATTTCTTGCTGGAAAAGCAGCATGTAATTCCCTGTTGCAGCCCCTGAATCTCATCAGTTGTAAATGCCCACGGGGAGATGTACCACAGTGCAAACAGCATTGCTAGAAACAGTATCAGTCCATCTCCATTACTGTACTGGAAAAAGAGGACATGGTCACGCATTCAGTGTGTAAATATGGTTCTTGTGAAGATGGTTTTGGAATTAAATTTGCTGGAATGATATTTTTATCTGCAATAGTGGTTTTGGTATGCTCTTGGATAGTGCAGTTTATTCCTGTTAGCCTGGCTAAATACAGGCTACATGAGAAATGAATGCTTACAGAAGAGTAGGGATGGTGATACGTGAAAGAATGTTAACATATCGTGAAATTACAAAGCCATGATTCACACCGCAAGGAAAACTTTGTACCTAATATTTCAAATGGAAGAGTGAGACATAAAATGAGACAGTCTTGGCTTCCTGTGGTTAATATACTGATCTGCTGTCTGCCCTCATCTTTTTGTGTCAGTTTTGCAGCTTAATAACCAAATGCTGATTTGTCTTAACATATAATCAACTAAAAACATAAAACCAGCACAAGTTAGGTGTGGAAATGATAGCAATTTATGCCAATTTACCTTGATTTCTTTTGTTGGTAGAGCTTTATTCAACTAGAAATTATTTTAAGTAGTACTAAGTTGAATGGTGATTTGATCAAGATAAATAGTTGAACTGCTATTGCATTTGTGATAAAAATTCTTTTGTTTTTAACTCTCAGTTGGATTGGAAGATTTTCTTTTTCCATACCCTCTGTTAGGAAATTTGACCTAAATATTCAAATTTTAAAATTATGTGAAAGTTTTTATGTTAAAAGGAGTACAGTTCAGGGCTTACGGTATCAGATGGGAGTTACAGTCTGTTTCTTCTGCACAGGTATTTTGTCTTGATCTTTGGCTTTTCTCTCTGAACTTTATCTCTCCCTCTTTGCAATAGAACTGCCATTATCTCATTGTAAAGCATATGGTATAAAAGAAGCTTTGGTATTAGAATATGATTTATGCTTGGAGCAAGCTGAATGCTTCACTCTTGCTGTCGACTATTAAATTGTTTTAGTTCCATATTTCATTTTATAATCCATTGGACCTTGGATCAGTGTAATATTAAATTACTGCTACAAGCATAAAGCACCTTTCTGTTATAATAATTATTTTGAGAAATCAGCAAATAACTTCTCTCCTGCTGGTACTTTTCTTTCCAAAGGAAGCCAGCCAAGACCCAAACCAGTAATTATATTGTTTGGTATGACAACAGTATATAGGATGGATCTTAAACTCTGTGTGCTTGCAGATGCTGTCCTTCATGTAAATGTTTAGCTCTTTGTTGTATCATGTAGTTCATAACATCCTGTTTTTGAAGAGCATTAATCCAACAGCAGATAATGCGTTTAAACCTATTAATACAGCTAACTGCTTTTTTTCTCCCCATTGTATTTTCCCAGATGTTGACTTACTTTGCTGCGTTTGAGGTATTCTTTGAAGAAAATCTGCCAAAGTTATTTGCTCACTTCAAAAAAAATAATTTAACTCCAGACATCTATCTTATCGATTGGTAAGACATCGAAAGTGTAATTAGTGTGCATGCTAGTGTATAGCTCCATGTCAGAGTTCATGAAGAAGCTGGAGTGCTCTTACCTAGTTTAGTATTCTTTTAAAACACAAAGGCTTTATCTTTTGCTCAGTACTTGATTTTGCCAGTCTAAATTGTTCCCACATACTTTTGCGATGTTTAATGTTTACCTAACCTTCATTATTGTATTTCTGTTGAATTTGAAGCTTGTTTTGAAATGCAGCTCTATAGCAATATTTATCCATATTTAGTGCATATTTGGATTGATCTTCTGAGAAAATGTGTTAGTTTTTCTACTTTATGTGCAGATGAATAACAGGGGTGTATTTCCAAAAAGTATTGCCTGCATTGCATTTGAAAATTATAGTGCATCCTCTTCCACATAACTGAAGAGTTGTTAAAACATAGTGTTTCTGTCTGTACAACAACAAAGCTGAAAGCTACAGAGAAGCAAACATGTAGGCTTCTGGTAGGATGGATGGTGACTCTTGGGCGGTGTCTCCCTCATATGTTAGCTGGTCCCAGATCCTGTTTAGAGGATCCCAGTGCAGGTTTAAAAACTGATCTTTACACCGTCCAGTTGAATAGCTAAAGGGCATTAGCATGTTTTTAATTACTGCATCTATTCCGCTTAGCAGACGGGCAATTAGAATCTTTGTATTTGGTGAAACTGCCTGCCTTTTTAGTTCTGGTGTAATTAGAACCTTTTTCCCTAGAGAGGAAAACAGACAAGGATCTTATTTGCACTCCTGCCAAATTTCAGTGTGGTCTAAGGCACTCCAAATTGAGTTATTTGGGTTTGGGGGAACTAAAATGTCTCTTCTCAGCAAGACTTTGTTGGCAGTTTCAGGGTGATATGAAATCTTTTTTTTGTGAAAAATTGATTTGCATTTAAAGTGTTGACAAGTTCTCAGGTATCTGACTAAATACCTTCAGTAAATGAATACCTTTAGTAAAATATGGAATTCCCAATAGTAACAGTATTTTTTTTTTCTGAGATTCAGAAGTTATTATTATGGAAAATGTTTGTACTGATAATGCATTTCTACCTGAACCAAGCTCTCGATAACATGGTCATCTTAAAAGACTTAGTTGCTAGGACTGAACTTATTGCTGATCCCATTAGATATAGAAATCCGTTTGAAGTAATTCAGTCCAATCCAGCAGCTAGAAGTTTGAATACATGAGTTTTCATAGGATCATAGAATTGCTGGGGCGTTGGAAGGTACCTCTAGAAGTCACCTAGTCGAAACCCACTGCTCAAAGCAGGGTCAACTAGAGGAAGTTGCTCAGGAGCTTGTCCAGTCAGGTTTTCGTTCTCTCCAAGGATGGAGACTCCACAGCCTCTGCAGGCAACCTGGTCCAGTGTTCAGCCACCCTCACAGCAAACAAGTTTTTTAGTTCCGTATATTTAAATGGAATTTCCTGTATTTCAATTCGTGCCCATTGGCTCTTGTTCTTTCACTGGATACAGCTGAGAAGAGTCTGGCGCTCTCTTCCTTATGCCCTCCTGTCAAGTATTTTTACACGTTTAAGTCTGAGACTTCTCCCAGCTAAACAGCCCCAGTTTTCTCAGCCTCTCCCTGTGTATCAGATGATCCAAGCCTTTAATCGTATTCATGGCAAGCTGGGCTTGTCTCTCTTGTACTGGGGAGCCCAGAGGTGGCTCGCCAGCGCTGAGTAGATGGATGGCTTGCTTCAGCCTGCTGGCAGTGCTGTTCTTAATGCAGCCCAGGAATTTGGACGTTCTTTGCTGCAAAGGCGCATTGCTGGCTTACATTCAACTTCTTGTCCACCCCGACCTCCATGTCCTTTTCTGCAAAGCTACTTTACAGCCTGTGGGCGACCCATGTGTATTGGTGCCCAGACTTATTTCCTCCACAGGTGCAGGAGTTGGCATTTCCCTTTGCACTTCATGAGACTCATGTCAGCTCATTTCTCCAGTGTCTCAAGGTCCCTATGGAGTGGTGTATCAACCACTCCTCCCAGTTTTGCATCACTTTTAAACTTGCTGAGGGTACAGTCGGACCCGTCATCCTTAATGAAGATATTTAAAAGTATTGAATGAGAATCAAATTCTGGTTTGGCTTGAAGCTGTACTTCATGCCACTAATGACAATGTTCTGAGCTTGTCAGTTCCAGCCACTTTTCAGTCCACCTCACTGTCCATTTATCTGGTCCATACTTCATCAGTTCATCAACAAGGATTTTATGGGTTACAGTGTTGAAAACCCTGCTAACATCAAGGTAAACAACATCCATTGCTCTCCCTTCATCCACCAAGCCACCAGGCTATCAGGTTGGTGAGGCATGATTTTGTTTTCATAAATCCATACTGACTTCTCCCAATCACCTTTTTGCCCATCATATGTTTTGAAATGATCTCCAGGAATTTTTCTTCCATTACTTTCCTAGGGATGGTGGTGAGGCTGTCCAGGCTGTGTTTCACTCTAGGAGTGACGTTGTTTCCTTCTAGTCCTCAGGAGCTTCCCCTGATAATTGGGACCTTTCAAGGATAATTGAGAGTGGCCTCACAGTGATACCAGACAGTTTCCTCAGCACTTGTGTGTATCTCACCAGGTCCCACACACTTGTATATGCCCAATTTGTTTAAACATTCCCTAATGCAACCCTCCTTGCACTGGGCTTTCCCACTGGTCTGGAGGACCTGGGATTCCTGAAGGTAAGTCTTCTCAGTAAAGGCTGAGATGAAGAAGGCAGTGAGTACCACAGCCTTCTGCGTGTTCTTTGTCACCAGGTTTCCTGCCCCATTCAGCAACAGGCTCATGGTTTTCCGAGTGGTTTTTTTCTGCTGATGTACCTGTGGAAAACCCTTCTCGTTGTCCTTGACATCCGTTGCCAGATTCAACTCCAGATGGGCTTTGGCTTTCCTTGCCCCTTCCCTGCGTACTCACACACGTCTCCGTATTTCTTCAGGGTCATCTGCCCCTCCTTTTTATATCTGAGTTTTTTCAGGAGGTTCTTGCTCATCTATACAGGCCCCCTGCTGCCTCTGCTTGAGTTCCATCGTTCCCATGTGGCTCTTGCACAGAGGTTAGTGCGTGTAACATGGGCTTTGTTTGACTTGGCTGTTCCACTGGGATTGCATTTTAATGCAAGGTGAGTAGGAGAATGAGGGGATGTGTAATGGATAGGTTCATTTCTCCCAACGTTTGGTGGGAGAAGCAGCATTGGAATGATTTTCATGACTGCAGGCTGAAAATATTAAGCTGAACTAGATCTATGCACAGAGCAGGAAGATGCCAGAAAAAAGGATAGAAGGGAAAGAAGAGGGCAGAGGCTGGTATGTTCAATGATAAGAGAAAAGATGTTGAAATTATATTGCCTCAGACAATGTTGTTGTGGAAGAAGCAGCAATTAGAATTAAAGGGATATCAGAATAGGAAGACTGTAAACATGCTGGAGAATAACTGGATAGACGACATTAAAATCACCAGGTTATCATCTTTTTAATGGATTACTAGTTTAATATGATGTTGTCATAAATAAGGTGATTTTTTATGTAAGAGAGACTGAAGACAAGTGTATGCACAGTGCAGGCATGTTAATGTGACTCTGTTGTCTAACTTTGAGCTTTACATTGTAAAGAAGAAATCCTGAGGAACAAGACCAGAAATTGGAGATTTAGAAGAAGACTCTTTTGATGAAAGGTTGAAGGTTTACATTCCCCTCAGGAATGTTGCTTTGATAGACTAGTCTTTATTGTGTTTTCTTGAGTAAACGTTTATGTGATCGGTTGTTCTCTCTGAGCTCATTCATAGGGGGGAAAAAAAAGCGGGGGAAAAAAATGACTGCCTTAGAGCAAAGAACTGAAGCGTTGCAGTCTGTGTGGGGCACATCCCCTTTTGTTCCTTCTGTGGGTGGTGTTAAGAGCCCTTGAAAAAATCTTCTGCAGGAGTGTTTATGGATGGTACTTCTCAAGGTCTTTGTATGAATGGACTGACAACCCTTAGCATTTCTTGCTGACTACCTGCATGCATATTAAAGCTGTTTATTTTCGTCCCAAGGACAATTTACTGTGTTCCTCCCCATCTGTAGAGAGTCACACCACTATGATCTTGCATGGGAATGCAGATGAGTTGAGGCATTCCTGCCCAATCCTATATTAAACGTTTTTCACACTTGTCTTGAGCTAGACAGCTTGTCACACTGTCTTTAATTTTGTTAGACAGTGGAGTTGGCATTTAACTGTGTAAGATTTAGGTATAATATTTAAAGATATGTCTGTGTGTATTTGCATGTGTATATAAGTATGTGTATACATACGTGTGTGCATACATTTATATACTTTCTATTTAAAAATACTTTGATCCTGTAGGAAGCAGGTTGAGATTTTTTTTTTTAAATGGCCACTGGAAACTTAGCAAATTGGGCTTTATACGTGCTGTCCTTCCATTACTGCCAGGAAGTAATACAGAAAAGATGTAAGCAAAAATCAGGTGGGTCTGTGTTCTCACGAGAGGGTAACTATTGAAGCGAAGGACTTGGGCAGATGTTGTTTGTAAGGCTGCCTGTGGCTCGTGGCTGGCAGTGAATTTGCCGTAGTACAGATACCGCTCCATTAAAACCAGAACTGTTTCCGGGAAGATAAAAGTGTGCTTCCAGTGTATTTGAAGACAGTGAAGAATATGGTACGGTGTCGCTCTAAGTGGAGAGACCTTTTGGTTGTAGGTAAAAACCTCTATGAAACAGCCTTGCTCTGACAGCGTGGGTTTTATGTTAGCGCGCGTTTGTTCTGAGCTCCAGAGGGAGGCCTGCTGCTGTTGCGGTGGCTGGCATGGCTACTGTGCAGGCATGTGTGCAGTACATCTCGGTTGCTGCCAGCGCTGGGAGGGCTCCAGTAGCCAGTGCTGCACAGACCAGTTGCTGGGAAACCCTCCCGCTCCTGCCGCAATTACGGTGGAATCAACTGGTCTCCTTTGTGCTGCTTCCTGTCACCGGAGCCGTGTTTTTCGGGGTTTTCTTGGGGCAGGTAGAGGATTTAGGGAGGGGAGCCCCCCTGCCAGTTCAGTCCCACCACCGCCTTCTGCGCTGGGAAAATGCCGAGGACTTCAGAATTTAATTAAAAGGTACAGTGGCGTGATTATCAGTGGATACCTGCCAGAAGTAAGGCGTCTCTTTTTAAAGGGACTCATGTGCTTCAAGCCTAAACTCTCAATTGGTAAATCTCAAGGGAAGAATGAGGATGCTAGACAGGTTTTCACTTTTTTGTTGAAGAATGTAACGGGAATCAAGTGTGAGAGGGGCGTAAAGAGCGACGTACGGTCAGGTTTGCAGAGAACAGAGGGGAAACGGTGTCTGAATAGCCCGGTTTTGGCCTCTCGGCTCTGTCAGCTGATGTATCACAGGCTCTTGTGAGCAGAGCAGAATGTGGATTTGCAAAGGACACATGCTGTCTATTTATGGCCTGCTGCTGCTGTACAAACACCTCTTTATCCCCACTCAGAAAAATGATTTTGGCGATAATTATGGCCAAGGGCTTTGTTTGTACTTTGATGGATTGATCAATGGTTCTTTAGTCCTGCAGTGACTGTGAGTGTGCTCTGTGAACACTGACTCTCTATTGACACCATCGGCTCGTTCTAATAAAGGTCCAAGCCACTTTGTGTGGACGTTTGTAGTGAGCACTTCCAGTGAAGTATTCATAAGCTTGCTATCTGTTACGTTGGAAGAAACATAGCCCATGTCATGCCAATAACTCTCCACCACCCCCAAAAATGAAGCTGAAGATGATACTCTAAATGCACACCTCCTTTTCAAATTAAAAAAGGACTATAATTCTGTCCAGAGGCTTCTGGTGACATCCTGATTTTTTAAGGTGTTACCAGATTTCAAAACATCAGTCTTCAGCCCAGTTTAGAGTGTGCTCATCATTAGAGTATGGCACTGCAGGTTGGGGTGGAATCAAGTGAAATACCATATTGCCTTCTTGTACTCCTGGGCGAGACAGCAGGGCTTTTTGGGTGTTTTTAACTGGTTGGGAATTGCTCAGGAACTCACACAGCATTTGTATTATATCGATACTTTTTAGAATACGGTCAGATTTGCTGAGTGCTAAGAAGTTGCTCTGTTGCCGTCAGCATTGTATAATACATAATACTTTTTCTTTCCATTATAAGGAACAAAGTAAAGCCTCCCACTTTTATTTTAAACTGTGATAATTTTATAATTGTACTAAATAAAGTATTATCGACAAGCTTATTGAAATAACTTTCAAGGTGCTAATGAGAACAGAGATGCCACTGTACAATAATGAATGAACACTTAGAAAGATGCGATCTCTGTGTCAAGCAGATGTAGTTGAAATTGATACAAAATGTAACAACTAAATATTAGCACCAGGATGAAGAAGGGAGGATCCAAGAATAAGTTTAAAAGTTCAATTAGGTCATCAGTTTCCACAGCTGAACTCCAAAGTTGCATAAATATTTTGGTGCTGTTACAGACATGGGAGAAGAATGTGCAGGGCAGGAATAGAGAAGATGTGATTTGCATCAGCGGTGCTGTGCTTGAGCTGTCAGCCCAAAATGTGGCTGGCAATATCTGTCTTCAGTGTTGATGCTAATGATATTTGTGAAGACTTTTTAAATTAAAAAAATAAAGGAAAAGGAAAAAAAAAAAGTATAAAGGAAAGACAGCACAGAGCCTATGATTATCAGGGTAAGAATGCTTTGCTTTCCTGGTAAGGGTATGGTCACACGCTTTCCCTGTGAGGAGCAAACCAGCCAGGATTTCATGCGTCTACCTCAAAGCACGCTTTCATCCAAAGCAGGGCTGGGAGGAGCAGGAGCATCTGGTGCTTTGTTTTTCCCCTCTTCCAAGCAGCCGGTCGCCTGCGCGTTACGTTTCTCCGGACCCCTGTGTGCTCGGCGAGCTGCCTTGTCTGCACCTGGGACTGGCAGAGAGCTGCAGGCAGGGCACGGTCCTGCGAGGGCAGGCGGTGTGCGAGCGGTGTGCTGGTGCTGCTGGGAGCCGCTGCCGTGCCTGGTTTTAGTCCAGCGACTGCTTTATTACTATAATAAATTTCAGCTGGGTTTCAGGCCAGTAGCTCAGATGTCTAATAAAAAAAGGTCTTTCCGTCAGAAATGTTTGAAGGGAGCGAGCGCTGTATCCGCTCTTAGCAGTAATGATTCCTACTGTTGTTCCATTGCTTATTCTAGGGCACCCAGTCTCCATTCTTGGGGCTTGATGCATTTAATTCCATGCTAGTATTAATGAAAGTTAATTGCCTTGCGAATTCCCTGCAAATTACACTTCCTCCCAAATTATGAAGAGATCAATGTCAAATACCTTATTTGATGTGACAGCTTTTTTGATGCGAGTAAATCCTTTCCTACAAAAAGCAGTTTTCTAATAAATAGTTCTCACTATTTCTTCTGACAGTTAATTTTCTGCATAGTTGCAGGTTTAATACACATGGGTTATTCAGGTTAGGTCTGAATCATGACAGAATAATAGCTCTGGTGAATAAAAAGAGATCAAAAAAAATAGACATTGTTACTTATCTTTAACAAGAACTAGTTTCTGGCTGAGTGTTTGGTGACCTGCTGCTTGGTGACCAGGAAAGGACTGTGTTGAATTGCTTCCTATTACTCTGTTCTTTTTAAATGGAAAAGCTGTTGCTGTTTCCTCTGTGTGTGTGTGTTATAGACAAAAGTCTTAATTTTGCTGTGTAGATATTGTGCAGCAAGGCGTTTTTATATGGCATGTGACTGTACAAGAGTGTTGAAAGAGTATACAAATTCTGCAGCATGTGATCAGCCCATAACTCTGAGAGAGACGGCTTAAAAATCGTGCTATTCTTATACATTCATGCATGTATCTATGTGAAATACGTATAAGAACAGTGGTGGGTTTTTTTCCTCCCAGCCTCTACCTCATTTGCTTTTTTTTTAAATATTTCTAATTTAGCTTTCTGGAGAACAGAATTTAAATGATTTCATTGCAATGAGATATAAAAATAGAAAAAAGTAAAATCCAAAGGATCCTAAACCTGCATTTTACTGATCACCTGAATGTGTACAAATGGTTTAATCTCATCTTGCTGCATGTGAAACGGTTATATTTTCCCATTTTCCTGAAGTGTGCTGATTCCCAGAGAATCTGGATACTTGATGACACATCATTCAAATAATCATATATAGTAAAAACCAGATACTGCAGAAAACCTTTATTAGAATTTGCTGTGAAAATACATTCATTCGTATTCTACACCTACATCCATGTGTGTGTATATGTATATGTTCCATTGTATATTTTTTAATTTAAACCCGAATTTCCTAAATACAAAATTGGAGGGATTAAGGAGGAGGCTTAAACACAAGAGAACTACTGTTCGATTCACCATACTTAAAAAGAAATTGTGTGTTAAAAGATGTGGAAAGGATTTATGTAAAGATGAGGCTTTGCTGACCTCTGCTGGAGACAGAATTATTTGCAGTTTTATGGAGATCTTTCATGCAGTGCATTTGTGGAGAAATGTTCTCTCTCTAAATTCTGAAGGAAAAAAGTTACTGTAATTCTTTTCCCTTACATACTATGATGTGATTCCGGGAAGCTTAATTCTCTTCACTTGCTGTTATGACGTTGTTAGTGGCAATGAAAATTGCTCTGCCTTGTACCAAAGTGGTGGATAGAGGAGGGAGCATCCTCATGTTCCCGGCTGCAAGGCTGTCAGCATTTTGATGGAAGACGCGTGCTCTTGGCAGTTAACAAAAATGCACTTTTAGCAACTGGGAGGAGGTTCTTACTTCTGATGTTACCTCTGCTTTTTGGGGATCGCGTCTGTTCAAACATGCTGAGCCACAGTTCTCTCTGGACATCTTGCCTGTTTCTCTCAACTCACTGGAGTTTAAACTGATCTTTCTTCCAGAACCCGTGCTGTTATGACTTTGCCAGTCAGTCACGGCTGGAACATGCAGATAATTTTACACATCTTCATCTGATTCACAAAATTCCATCGGCAGTATGTCTTAAGATTCAGCTTTTTGTGTTCTCACATCTAAAACTGAATCAGTCCTCAACTCTGAAGTGCTGATTAAATATGCCTTTGGTTATACCTGTGGCCAGCGCATGTCCATCATAAACTCTTGATTATAGTTTCTTCTGGTGTGATCTGAGAAAATTGGACTTGGAGATCCAGATCAATAGCAAGGTGCCTTAACTGTTGTATAATTTTGTGTCATTTCATGTATTGCTATGCAGCAACTAATAGAAGTACTTCTGAAATAAAGAAGTATTTCACTAGTTACCGGTCTGTGTACTTCTGCTTTCACTAGTTATCAATCTGTGTACTTCTGCCAGTATCCAAAACGTTTTTTTTTTTCTTGTGCAGTAACTCTGAAAATTTTACTCTGTTTTTCAGGATATTCACATTGTACAGCAAATCTTTGCCGCTAGACTTGGCGTGTCGTGTCTGGGATGTGTTCTGCCGTGATGGAGAAGAGTTCTTATTCCGTACAGCCCTGGGAATATTAAAACTTTTTGAAGATATTTTGACCAAAATGGACTTCATTCATATAGCCCAGTTTTTAACCAAGCTACCGGAAGACTTGCCTTCAGAAGAATTCTTCACATCTATTGCTGCCATTCAGATGCAAAGTAGAAACAAAAAGTGGGCTCAGGTAAAGAGGATGTTGATGTTTGATAACAGGTGATTGTACTGTACTCATGAAATTGCAGTTTGGCAGCACCTGGAAAAGCGTGTTAGCAGAGCTAGGGTTCAATTTTGCAGGTGGGTAGGACCGTATAGCTCACTCCATGCTTTTAGTGTTCGTTCAGGTGAGTGGATTCCCTGAGCTTTTTCACCTCTGGAAAGGAAAGCTTAGTCAATAGTCAGAACTGAAATGTTGGGTGGAGTCAATGAAATAAAGGATTGACATTTTTAACTTATTAATTACAAAGGCTGCGAGCAACGTTACAACTTGATATTTAAAAGCAGAAATTCACTCCGAGAGAAGATGACAATTTGTCAGGACACATCATCATACAGTCATTATCTAAATATCCTTGATAATCTAGTATGCCTAATTTTGGGCTGTAAAGAAGTGACTATGTGTCCGACGACTTCACTGGAATTTAGCACTGAAGCCTTTACTTCAAAAATGGTTGTGTCATCACTGTAATTCCAACTAAATTCCAGCTTAAGGAAAAAAAGATGAAAGTGTGTCATCTGAATGTGGAAGTTCAGTGGCTGTACCAGCCATCATGCTGGAGAGTTAGGTCAAATGTACTCCGTAGCATTTGGAAAAAAAAACCTCCCATTTTTTTTCCTTCAAAGCAGCAATACAGCCTGCTTCTTGAAACATGCTGTGATAGAACTTTTTGCTTCAGAACAAGATGTAAGCAGATCTGGAGACAGTGATGTGCTGCAGACAAGCACCAGTCAGTGCTATGGTACTTCTGAACTCGTAGATAATACCACACTGCTCGGGCTGCTCTCTTGCTGTGGTCTTGGACAGTCCATTCATCTTGAGAATTGTAACTTCCTCTCAGACAGCATCCTTTACTAGTGCTAGACTTGTGTAACGTGGGTAGGAATCTCATCTCCTGGCTTCAAGTGTGTACTGGGGGGAGATTGAGTTTAAACCTTTGTTAAGTCTATTTGTGTCTACCACGCCACGAGAACTTATGGGAGAGGTCTCCATCAGTACAGAGGTTCTGTAATTCTGATTACATTTAATAGTTAAAATAGTGTTGCTCGGAGATAAATTGGAATTTTTTCAGACAGGAATTCATTACGTCGCTTTTTAAATCTAATACTATTTTTTTTTCTTTCTCATTCCTTGAAACATCTAGATACTGGCTGCTCTGCAGAAAGATAACCGGGACATGGAAAAAGGAAGTCCTTCACTCAAACGTTAGAACTACGATTGCCTCCAGTGACTCACGGGAAAAGTGGCAAAAGCACTGGGTACTGTTTGACATGTATGAGCCTGCAAATCAAAGTGTTATTTCAGAGTTTTGCTTAGTAGTAGAATAGCCTTAAAGAGGAGAGAGGAAAAAAAGACAAGATCTCGAGGGTGGGGAAATAAAAAGGAAGGAAGGACATTGAGGGATAAAACCCTTCAAAGTGAAACCTAGGCTTAGCCTTAACTTGTAGTGGAATGAGCATTTGCTGTGGATGGCGTTACACATTCTGTACTTCTGATGAGGGCAGTGAAAACTGAACAATATTAAGGATTTTTTTTTAAGTTTTTTTTTTTCTTCTTTGATGTTATAGGACTGGGCATTCAGCAATGTCAGTTGCTTTGAAAGCTCTTCCCCTTCCCAGTTTCATTCTTAGGCAGGATATATTTCCCATACGCGTAACAGTAGCTGGATGTGGATTTTAAATAACTGGTGCTGGAATTCATAGTTAAATGATTTAAGGACCATTTCTTTAGAAATGCTTCTTGTTTTATAGGCTGTGGGTCCCATTTACCAAAGAAATCGTGTAGACGTAGAACTACATTCCATTCTTTAATAAGAAAAAGTTAGGTAGAAAGTAAACTTGGAAGAGAAGTCATGCTAGCAGTGCAAAACCAATTATTCTTCAAGATGCCTTGGAAATCCGTGTGTCCAATCTGGATGCAGATGGAAGAAATTCCATTAATCAGACTAGATTCCTAACTCACTAGGGGGTTTCTAATCTTAAGCTGGCATCACTTCCCAATTACACTCTCTTTCCTCTGTTTAAACACAGGGTGACATACCACTAAATGTATGTTTCCACGTCTCCCTCTTCTGGGGCAGTGCCATCTCAGGGTGTTCTTGCCTACCAGCTACTTATTGCTGCGCCGCCTCTCCAGTTGTGCTGATAAAACTGTGGGCTGAGCAGAAAAATTGAGAAATGGCAAAAAAGCAATTTTTATAGTTACTTTAAAAGCCAGCTCTGCTCACTGGCAAAACTGAGGAGGAAGCGTGTCGAGGAGAACTTACGTGAGCCAACACTGCTGCTAAAAAGGAAAAGGTTCTGTGGGATCTCAGCTCTGAAGCTGCTGCTGCCACCGTGGGAAGGGGTTTTGTGGAGCTGACCTGTGTGTAGTGACGAGTGAAAGAAGTTTATTGGGGAATGTGCCAGCCAAATACTATCAGGATAAGTACAAGCTGTCATTGTCGAGCGTTTTATCCAGCCTCCAATAATGGGAGCAAGTCCCAGAGACAGCAAACCGTGGTTGTATAATTCTGTTCCACAGCTCAGATCCCCTCTGCATTCAGGTGAATGCTGAACTGGAAATCATGAGTGCCTCTGATTTACAAGAATGTTTCTTGTGTATAGTGTAAAATCTGTTTTATAAATAATGACGATCGTTGAAAAGGGAAACTAACTGAAGCAATATTTGTGTTACCTGTAACCCAGCGTTACTAAATCCTCGAGCTGTACGGTCAGCGGTTTCCCAGTGCTCTCCAGTTCTATGCTGATTATTTTGGCATTGTCTGAATTAAAAAAAAAAGAAAAAGAGAATAATAGTTGCACACTGCTCAACTCAACATACAATGTAAAGGACTGTGGGACATAATGAAGTACGAACGTTGTTTCTGGGGGCGTTAGTTTGTAATATTCAAAAGAGCGAGAGCAGGATTCCCTGGTAAATGAGGGCTCGTAGTCAACTTTGGAAGATGTGTAATGCAGATGCAGCAAGTCTGATACCTCATTGGCCTCTTTTCCTGTTCACTTTGTGTACCTGGCCTGATGGATGTGGGTTTTTTTGTCGACCATCTTAATTTCTCCATAAGACTTCATCTAGGTTATCACTTACTGAGAATAGACATCCAGATGTTGATATGAAACACGTACGAATTCTCCTGGAGTTGGAATAGCTCTGGCCCTTCAGTGACCGGTACTTGTATGCCACATTGCTTTGAAGTGCAGTAGAAAGCTGGAAGGTCAGTAAGTGGTTTTTTAATACTACTTTTTCTATTACTACAACAAATATGCCTTTCCATGAAGGATATGAGAGGCCTACCATCTGAAACATTTGCACTATGCTTTTAAACGGTTTATTAAACACAGAGACAACTTCTTCCTCAGTATACATTTTTAGGTGGTACCGTAACAGGTTTCATGATTTCAGTCTTCATTGCAACTAGATTTGTATTTCCTTTTAAACCAAGTCTACAAGTGTGGCTCATGTGTCTGGTTAAAATGCATTCTTTAGCCCCTGGGTATCTTTGCAGCCGTCGACAGCCTCTTCTCCTTTTTCTCCTCTTAATAAGATGTTGAATGTAACAGTGAGAATGGGCGTAGTTGTGGGGAAAAGGCCTGCTGCAACACTTGTGCACTGTTTGTTACTTGCAAATGTAATTATTTTGTTCTGTGATTTTGATCTTTCTGTTCTTAGAAGATGTATATATTTTCTAAATGATTTCTTTGTGTATATAAGGTTTGTTCTTTAATGAAGAAAAGCAATGCAATAAGGAGCTTTGCACAGTTTGTGTTCCAAGAAAATACGTCTTACAAAAAAAAAAATCACCTGCCTAGAGATGCAATTGTTTCAACTTCTCAGTAACTTCATTTGAAGGTAACGCTTGAACGTTGATAAAACCAGAGATGAGTAGTAAGGGCGTGGAATTACTTGCCACTGAGCGTTTTAAGATTCTTGCAGCGTACCAAATCTCTTAATTAGCTATTAAGGAAGATTTCTGTAATAAATTCAGGGATTCCATTAAAAATGTTGACAATTCTGTTGTTCAGGTGCTTGAGAGTATCTGTAACATGATGCATGAAATCTTCTTTCATTGAGCAAGTGTTCCTGTCAAGCAAACTTTCTTTTCTTCATGGGTTTAAGGAAAAATCAAAATGCTGCAATACATCAGAAGTCTGCAACTACCACTGTAAGTGCAGCAGATTAGAGAAACCAGAAAACTTCAACCAGGTTTGGAATTCTGTATGACCTGCACTTTATAATAAAGCCGTTTTGCAACTTCAATCAGAAATCAATCATGAACGTTATTTCATTTAGTAAAGAATTTCGTTTGGAAAAACAGGTACCTTGTAACAGCTTATTTTTGAATGTTTTAAAAACTAGGGTGACATACAAAACTGTTGATACATCCCCTGTACATCACGTTTAAATTGGTTTTATGTAGTTATCGAGTTTGTTTTGTTTAGATATGTGTATCAAACTGGAACTTTTTTCAACTGTAAATATATGGTTTTGTTAAATAAAGTCATGTAAAGTTATCTTAATCACCTATTGTCAGTGTAATTCAGAAATTAAAAGTTCAATTCTGTTTCTTCACAGGCTTCTTTAGCAGTTTTTCACTGTCCAGAATCGGGACCTTGCAACATTTAACTGTTGCAGGTGGAAGATTTTTTTGGTGACGCTTTCCAAGTCCTCATGTTAAAATACCTGTTAATATTATACGTGACATTTAGAAGATTTGATACTTAACGGTGGCCGTGCTTTAATCCATTTCATATGCCTTGCTCTGGACTAGGTCAGAGATCTGATAGATTTATTACGAAAAATAGACATAAATACATCTTTGGGATGCGCAGAACTCAGAAATGCTTGAATACCTTATCCTTTCTCGGTTTTAAAAGAAGACATCTTGGTTTATTGCAAGTTTTCGTAATCACGAGGCATTTTTGTGCTCAACTTAAGGCAGTATTTCTTTAATTCCTACATGGGCATAACTTCAGAGATTAAAGTAGAGAAGCTTCCTGTTGCCGCCAAAAAAAAAACCCAGATAAAAGCTGTAATGTCTTCATTAAATGCATAACACTGACGTTATTTAGAAAAGGCTTTTTCAGGAGTATGTTTGTAATGCATTCCCTGGAACTTAACAAAAAGAACCATGTGAAAAAATTAGAATTACGGGAAACTGCTTTGTTTATTTTTTGCCATGCTTTCTTTTCTTCGGTCTTCTTTAGCAAGGAAAGAGGAATTGGCTTCCCTGATTTTTTTCTGAATTCCCCTACGAGTAAGGATCAGACCAGCATGGTGACGCTTCAGTGTTTCCAGTCGCTGACTTAGCAGCTCTGCAGTATCCGTCTTTTCTTCAAAGTCCCAAAGCAGTATCTCATTTCCAAGCAACCCACACTTCTCCTGCAATTTCAGATTGCTTCTCCGCAGTCTGTCTCTGACCTGTTTGGTTCTGGTCAGGATGTCTCTCTTCCGTGACAGGACAGTCTCAATGTTCATCAGTTCAGCCCTTCTGTCTTGATTCGCAGCTTCCATAAACTGTAGCTTTTCCCTGAACTGGCTGAGAATATGTACGGCGTTCGATACTTTCTTTTTGAGCTTCAGGATTTCTTCGCTGAGGTCATCAATCTTTTTGCTGTATTTCTGATTCTCTTTCTTCACGTGCTCGAAGTCCATAAACTGCTGACCCTCTGCCAGCTCTCCCTGAGCTTTCAGGATGGTTTCAAGGTTTTGGATTTCGTGCTTCAGCTTGATATTTTCCACTCGGGCCTGGAGGAGCAGAAATAAAAGAAGAAGGACCCTTTGTCACGACAATAATAAAGCTTCAAGGGGAGAAAACGGGAGGTAGGTGTTTGGGGAAGAGGAAAACGCCGCCCTTTTCGGGAACCTGTGTGTGACAAGGAAAGGCAGAGGCGAGAGGGAGGAGGCTGCAGCCGCAGCTCCACCGGGGCTCCGAGCCTCACCTCCCGCACTTGTTGCTCCTTCTCCCCTTCCCGGACCTGGATGCGTTCCACCGCCCTGGCGGCCCCCTCCCTGCCGCCCAGCCGCCGCCCGAGGCTGAAGAGGGCCGTCGTCTTCTTGCGGGCCTGGAAGGCGGCCCACTCCGCCTGGGCCCGGCCCTGCCGCTCCTCGCCGCGCCGCCGCC
>VXAK01013569.1:10507-39686 GCA_013399435.1 Arenaria interpres
CGGGGAGGAACGGCGGGACCCTCGCCGGGCGCGGGGGAGCGGCGGCGGCTCACCCCGTCCCTCTCTCTCGCCCAGCTCTGCAGGTGCGGACGGCGGTGGCGGCCTGCCCCTGCAGCTCGACGCGCCCTCCCTGCTCTCCCAGCCCTCATTCATCCTCGCCGGCACCAGCGCCATCGTCCCCTCGCCACCCTCCTACCACAAGCCGTTGGTTCCCCACCACCCCATCGTCGCCGGCTCCCCGACGAGCGCTGTCACCCCCCAGGAAGACCCGACGCCCTCCACCTCCACCAGCCGCCCCTCGGCGCCCGCCGCCTTCCACATGAGGATTGCGCCAGCCCCCTCGAAGCAGGCTGGCCAAAGAGGGGCTGCCCCTGAGGCCTCTGACAGCCCAGCACCCGCCGTACGGCACGGCAGCGGCGTCGGCCTCGCCCTCTTTGGCATAGGGCTTGTTAATAAAGCCTTGTTTCAAACCCTGATGGAGGAAAACGGCTTCCGCCTGCTCTATGTTGTGGAGGATCAGCTGGAGGAGGTGGAATGTGCCTTTGGCGCCGAGTTCCTGGCTGGCACCAGGGTGCTGCGGCAGCAGGACGCCGATATCGCGCTCAACGATCAGCGGTACTGTCCGTCCGCCACTAGCTCCCGTGCGTGCTCCTTCCCTGCCGCGAGCCTTGCTTCCCCCCTCCGGATAATCCCGCTGTGCCCCCGTGGACCCAGACCGTGCTTGTCCAGCCCCATGTGTGGGAACGGAGCGATCCCGAGGGGCCGCTGGGGGCTAAGCCTTACGTAGTGTGTCACAGATACTTCAGAAATCCCTGGGAAGCTTAGCTTGGCTCACGTGCCCAGAATCAATGGAAACTCAGAGGAGTTTAGTTGCTTTGTTAAGAAATATGAAAAATACCTTTATTTTCTTCCATTCCCATAGAGCAATAAACAACACGCTTTCCTGCTGCCTGCCGGTTTGTCTGCCTCGGAGCAGCTGGCTGACGGAGGAGGCTCTGTTGTAGCTTTGAGATAAGCGAGGGTTGCTGTAAACAGCAAAGATTGTGGCGTTTTGCTTTACAGTTGAACTGAACGCGTAACATCTAGTGATGTGGTTACTGTCAGTTCTCAGAACGGTATTTTAAATATCATTGCAGAAGTGAAGGGCAGCTGTTAAGGAAGGTGGATTTGATATACAAAACAAGAACGATAATAAGCAAAGATGTACCCATCACTTGTGCAGCAGCTCTGCTGCATAAATACTTTCAATTCCACTCTATGCATTAACTCACAGGATTTAACTTGCTTTCAAAAGACACCTTTGAAAGACTTTTTCCTTTAAGATGCAGGAAAAGCAATGTGATTCCATGGTGCCATTTGTGATTTTTCACCCCGTATTTCAGCCTTGCAAACAGGTACCGAGTTCCTTTTAGAACATAACATGCTCTTCCAGAGCAATGGCATTTTATGTCTTTTTTTTTTTTTTAAACTCTTCCTCCAAGTTTAAGGCAGCTATTATAAAAATAACTCTAACTGAAAGGAGCTTTTGAGCATTGTTTATTCTGGTGAAAGCCCTGTCTTCACTGAAGGTCTTTCTTTTGATTCCTGCAGAGTCTCTGGAGCCATTATTTGTTCACCACCCGAAGAAGCCTCCGAGGTTGTAATAGACGCTCTACGAGCGGGTAAGAGGAACGGCTGCAAACCCAGCTTCTATCTGTAGTCAGTAGCACACAATGAGGCAGACCTTGTGTCCTTGCTCAGCATTTTAAATGTGAATGCTTTCTCCTCTCAGCAGCATCCCTGGGGCTGTGCAGACTGTCTAATTGCGTAATTAAAGAGAAATGAGTCTGCTGACATTAATGGCTTAACACCAATGGAGCTTGTTGTGTGCTGGTCCCAGTACAGCCGTGTGGAGTGTCTGGTCCTCGAAATGCCAGTAGGGCTCAAAGCAAAGCTGAGTGTCAAAGCAGTGGCACTTCTTGGGGTCTGTCACCAGCTGGTAAAACCACAGCTGGGCGCCAAAGGAGAGTTTGCGGCATCAGCAAATAAAAAGCCTTGCTGCGGTTTCACCAAACGTAATTTCTCACTGTGATGACATCTGTATGTTACTGCAAGAAAGAAGCATTTTGCGCAGACTGTGTCTTGCCTTCAGTCCTGTTCTCTGTTCCATTTTGTACAGGAAAAGGTGTGTTTTGCGAGAGGCTGCCCAGTTTTGACAGGCAGACGGCGGAAGCTTGTTTCGATGAAGCTGACAGATGTGGAAGACCGTTGGTGTGTGGATTCTACAAGTAAGACCAGTATTTTTCTTCTCATTTATACTTGATAAGAAGCATGTGTCTGAAAGTAGCATTGGCTCCTCAGGCTTTCCTGAATTTGTCCTCAAATAAACTTAGTTTCACTGCTGCTTGTTAACATTGTTCATCTGGGAGTTAATTGCGTTGGATTAATTCTTCATGCTTAATGGAGATAAAATCTAGCTGTCATGAGATTAAAATAAATGCCCACTTGAATGGATGTAGTGGAACTCAAAGGATGAAGCTTTCAAGATGTGAAAGCTCTGCGGTTTTTTAGAATGGCCCAGGGCAGTTGGGGTCCACATCTCTGCAGCCCTTTGGAGGTTTTGCAATTTCTTCATTAAAGTTGTTACCTTAAGTCTTCACAAGCGCTGATCTGAGACTCCTTTGCAAGAAGCCAAGTTCATACGAGATATGAACTTATAAAGCTGTGTCTGACCCAGTCTGTCCAGTGAGGTTCCTCTCCCGTTCTCACCGCTGGCTGCCATCGCTGGGGCTCACGCCGCAGCGGTAGTGGGGGCCGGGGTGACCTCCCCCTCTTCCAAACGCTGAACAGAGCCCCCCTCTCTCTCCGAAGGCGCTTTGACCCCGCGCTGCAGTTCTTGTGCAAGAAAGTCCGCGACAGCCGGGCGCTGGGGAGGATCCACCGCGTATCGACCACCAGCAGCGTCTACCCAGCGGCGCCTCTGGGCTTCCTCAAAACAGCAGGTACTTCCTGCTGGAAACTTCCTTCTCAAACTGGAAAATGGAACTGGAAATGTATCTTGCCCTATGTTCTGGTGGAGAGTCCCCTCTGATGGTGTGGCCTTAAGCTGACGGGGTTTTCTTCTAAGGAGCATTTTCTTTAGCAGTCTTTATTTTTGTTGCATTTTTCTGTTTGCTTTTAGTATGAGTTTCTTTGATGTAGGGGGCTTTTCATATTGATCTCAGTGCCGTTCAGAAATGTACAGTGACTGGGGGTTTTAGACGTGGAGACCTTAATGCCCAGTTTTGCTTCTTCCAGGTGGAATTTTTTATAATGCTGCCGTGCACGATATCGATATTGTCAGTTTGTTGTTGGGAGAGAGTGCGCCAGATACAATATTTTCACTGGGGCACGCATTCTGTGCAGGTAAGAATAAGTCTTTTGATAGTTCATTGAGTAGCTCTGGACTTCAGTGCTAAAACTGGGAAGAAAGAGCGTGGGTAGCCGTGACATAATTGTTCTGCCATCGAACAGTTGCAAAAATAGTCCAGCGAAATAGAAGGCAAGTTTCCCGAGAAGTTGTTGTGGGTATTTAGGGGTGATTTCTGAATTTTGCCATTTCCCCGCTGATGTGAAGCGGTTGCTTTAAGAAGTATGGCCGAACTCTGCTCTGTGTGGCAACGGAGGGATATCCAGTTTGCCACGTGAAAAGCAGAGCACGGAAAATAACGAGCCAAAGTCAGTGCAGTCTCTTCCAGTTCTTTGCTTTCTCTGGCACTTTCCTGGTCATCTCGGCACAGTTAAAGACGGGAATTTACTCTGGGTTGCGTGAAGCTGATGGGCACGCTCTGGGTTACCAGAAGCTGCTATTTTTCAAATGGAAATTCAAACTTTTAATTAAGGTAATTGCAGTTGCCGCCAGCCTTGGCTGGGCGCTGTCAGAAGGCGGAGGGTGCAACACTGCAATCCGCGGTAAAGCGCTGAGATGCAACAAACACAGCGCCCCGGGGTGGGTTTTGTACCATCTGCCTCCCTCCGGCTGCCTGCTGGTTATAATGAGCCGCACCGGCAGATGTGTTGGGAGGAAGAAGTGGGAGCCTCCTCTTGGGCAGGGGGAGCTCAGGCCCGGGGGCTGGTGTTCCCCGTCAGAAGTGCTGGTAAAGGCAACCAGCTGCCCTACGTGGCAGAAAGCGCTTTGCTGTCCCCGATGCTTCCTTTTTGAAGGTGTCGTAGAGCCAGCGTCGCCTCTTGGAGAAAGAAGAGTCCTTTTCAGTCATAGTACTTGCAGTTTTGCTGTTCCTGGTGTGAGCGCGTGCCTGTTTTGTCCCTCAGACATGGCCTGCTTGAAGGACGCGGACGCGGTAGCCATCAGCATGAAGTTTCCCAGCGGAGCCATCGTTACTTTGGACGTCAGCCAGCACTGCACCAGGAGCTGTGACCAGAGACTAGAGGTGCTTTCCTGCTTCTCAGTCTGGTCCGTCGCGACCCCGCGGTCTGGCACAAGCCTCACCCTGCGCGTGTTCGCCTGGCGCCATGTGTCTTGTGCCCCGTGCAACACCCCTGTGAGCACATTTCACAAGCATCCCTGCGCCTCGGCAGAAATGGATTCCTCGCGTTTGTTTAGTCCGCTACCCGCTTTCTCTCTTGTTACCCCAATTTTGCCTCTGTTTACAGGCATTCTGTTGGGGGTATAAGCTGTGTGCAGTCGCACTGGAGCAGGCGTTGGCTGAAATGTTGTCCCACGGTTCATTTGTTGTCTTTAGGTCTATGGCCAAGCCAAGGGTTAAGGGTATGAAAGGGGAAGAAAAGTGTAAACTCGGAGGCAAATTGTCTGTAAATTGCTAAAGTCACAAATTATGACAGATGCGTGGGCTGGATTTGGGGAGTCAGAGCAGTTAAATACTTAACAAAGGAGCTTTGCTCAGGTGGAGAAATCGAAGTGGAGGTATCACACAAGCGGAAGCCGCTGTAGCGCAACACGTACCTGGTGTTTTCTGTTGTGTGTGACCCATACGAGGGGCTGTGCCGGTGTAACTCCTGATTTTAAAAGCTACTCTTTTCTTGATTGTACAACCCAGGGCTTCTGTAGAGCAGCCAGGTGTTTAGGATCAAAAGCATGATAACCTAAAAGCACTGTTCTCTCTCCTGCCTGCTGCCTCCCTGCAGGTTCATGGTTCTCAAGGAACGTTACGGGTGGATAATCGGAATCCTCTGGGGATTTCGGAGCAGGGGACTTCGGTACCCATATATTCCCAGACCCAAGCTGACCGCTACAGAGAGGCACACAGGGAGCTCTTCCGACACTTCCTGAGAACCCTGAAAGGTAGGAGGAAGCTGACACTAATCCCTGGTGTTGCTTTGGATTTGCTTTCAGTGAAAACTTCCCTCGGGAGCTGTTCCAACAGCAATTGCAGTTTGGTCTTTGTTTCTGAAGCCCCAAAAAGAAATGAGTAGGCGGAAAGCTAGGGCTGAGATTCACCGTGGTTAAGTTTAAGGCAGTGATGAGCGGGCGGTGAGCGAGCTCCCCGTAAGCAGATGCGGGGTTTCGTGGGCTGAGAAGCGCCGGTGTCCTGGGTGGGTGCGGGAGGAGCAGGACGGTGCCTGCAGGGGGGTGAAACCCCGCGTGGAGCCCTCAGCCCCCGCCGGAGCCCATCCTTCCGTGGCCGTGCCAACAGCTGAGTAAATGGAAAGGAACGGCTCGGCTTTGCGGGGTGTGCTGCTTCTCTCATTTTCACATCAGTGAGAGGGGTGAGGCGTGGAATTGTCAATCTGAAACTGTGTTGGGAGGAAAAATTATGTTGGGCTTTACTGGGATTTGTGGAGAAAGCAGCCGTTTCTAGCAGTGAGGAGACCCTCGTCTCGAGGCCTGGCTGCCCAGAAGGAATACAGATATTTCTGTCCTGCTGGCTGCGTTGGCAGAAATACAGGATTTTAGTCATAGGACAGGAAGGAAGAGGAGGACGAACCTTTCTTTTTAAACTCTGACGCCCCCCTCTGAGGTCTGGGAGGTGAAGGGGGATGTTGTGGTGGGCAGTGATGTGCCGAAAGGCAGAGATGAAACCCGTGTTTCATCCAGTGCTTTGTTCCTGTCCCTGCAGGCACGGAACCCCCCGTGGTAACCAAAGAGCAGTTTCTCTGGACGATCCAGGTGGCTGCGGCTGCGGAGCAGTCCTGGAGGAACGGGTCTGCTGTTGACTTGCGCAACGAAGCGATAGACTCGGCTGTAATCAAGACTGAGATCCTGTGACACGCGCTGCTGTCTCCTGAGGTGAAGGAGAACGTTGTGCTCCAGTGAGCTCTTCCCACCTGGTGATGTCTCCACTGTAACCCTACGATAAGACTTGCGGTTCGGACGTTTCTGCTGGGAATGCCCAGAAGATGGAGGTGTTTTGGGCCGGGAAGTGCTGGGCACTGGGGCTGTGGGTGTTTCTTAGTGCTCAGCCAGAGCCCTCGAGAAATTTGGGGCAGCCTGGAGGGCTCTGCTGGCCCTGGAGCTCCGTTTTCCCGGGAGAAGAGCGGTGCTCCTGTGGCCGTGGTGAGGTGGTGTCAGACCATCACCAGCCGTGACGGGAGCAGGGCAGGCAGGCAGCTTTCCTGGCAGCTCCGCAGGCGAGATGTAATGCTCCAAAAAACCACGGGAGCGTCCCTCTGGTCCGTGCTCATTTCCCCTCAGTAGAGGCAGGAACGTGACTTCTCTGCTGAACCTGCCTCTGGGCCTCCTATTTATTGTTTGTTTTTTACTGGGCTTTCTAAATCTTTTTCACCAGAAGTTCTGATCTCATTTTCTTGAGTTGTGGGGAAATGAGAAGGCAGAGAGGGAGCCCCTTCGTTAGAGGGAGGAGAGACTTCCTAGTGAGGCTATAAATTAAGGCTGTTCCATAGAGGAGCAACGCGCTGGGGCATTTCAGCAGTGAACACCGCATCGTGGAGGAGCTTTTCCCAGCGTGGGCTGTGAGTTTGTGCAGGACCCCGTACAGGGTCTGTTCCTGAGACAGGCGGCCGCCGGGCGGGTCGTTCAGTAGCTGTCAGGAGGCTGTTCCTTTCCTTGCTTAAACGCCAATGTTGTATGTTAACATTTTAGTAGCAAAATTGAACTAATAATCACGTTCTCTGAGTGTAGGAAGAGCATCCGATGATGTATTTTAAAGGTAATTTTTTTTTTACAATCCAGCAGATGTGGAATACACACCACAGGAAAAGATAGTGCCTTCGACAACGGGCGAGTCTGCTTTTAACCAGGTTCTTTGTACCTTTTTATTGTTGGGCGGATGCAGACGGGCAGATTTGGCTGCTCTTGTCTGTTTCTCACGTGCCAGTTTTCAAGATAGTTGAAAGCTTTTTTTTTATTGTATTAAAATAACATTCTTACCTTGAGTGTTAGTCTGTAAACGACACTTCTCACGAGACTCTTTAGTTCAATCAATTTCCAGTTCCTACACATGCAATAATATAGGACTAAAGCTAGAAATAGCGGTGGTGTTTATAACTGAAGAGACTTCTCTCGTGGAAATTGTTTTTAATGGTGTAATTTTTGGAACTCAGAAAAGCTTTGTCTTAGCGATAAAGATTGCTATCCATTTCCTTCTCTGTTTCCAGTCTCTGCCTTCGTGGTTGCTCGATGGAGCGAAGCGAGTCCAGGCCCTTTGAGGTTTTAGGCTTTGAGGCTGGGACAGGAGGGCACTTTCCCTGCAAGATAAGCAAGACTTTCATTGCCAGGTGCTGGGATTTTATTGTCTTACAGAAGGAAAAAAAAAATCAACCCACAGCTATAAAAAGAATACATTTTCCAAAGATAACATTACAAAAACCACCACTCGTAGCGTGTTGGAGAGCGTCAGTGCTCCTGCCCGAGGAAGCTTTGGTCAACGTGGAGACCGTGAATGGTTGTTTCAAAACCTTTAAAGCACCAAAGTGCTTTAATTAGCCCTTTAATTAGCCGTTATTGCAGGACATAGGTTCACAGTTGAGCAGCCTGAGGGAGTCGGGGTCCCCGTGGGTGCGGTGTGAGGGGACAGAATGGCCTGGAGGAGGCTGTGCTGGCACCGGTGGCTCCTGTCACTGCGGGGAGAGGCCACCCCCTGCTCCCCCCGGGCTCGGAGCTGCTCCTGGGCACCGAGGGGAGGGCGGCGGAGGGAGGACCTGGCCCCGGGGCTGCTGTTACGGCACCTACGGATCCTCCCACAGCGGCCTGAAGGGGGAGAAGGCACATCTCCCAGGTGAGCCCTGAATGTCATAGCTGGGACTCTTTGGCTCTACTGGTTTGAGGGTCCAGGGGTCTCCCAGCTCCTTCCCCAGCCCAGGGCAGATGGGAAATAGAATCACAGAAATGTCTGGGTTGGAAAGGACCTTTTGGACCATCAAGTCCAACCATCAACCCAACCCTGCCCGAACCACCACTGACCCATGTCCCTTAGCACCACATCTGCCTAGCTTTTAAATCCCTCCAGGGATGGTGGCTCCACCACATCCCTGGGCAGCCTCTGCCAAGGCTTCACAACCCTTTCCAAGAAGAAATTTTTCCCAATATCCATTCTAAACCTCCCCTGGCACAACTTGAGGCCATTTCCTCTTGTCCCATTGCCTGTTCCTTGGGAAAAGACACTGACCCCCCCTGGCTACACCCTCCTTCCAGGGAGTTGTAGAGAGCGGTGGGGTCTCCCCTCACCCCCCTTTTCTCCAGGCTGAAATAGCTGAAGCCCTGTCCTCTGGAGGTCTCCATGGCAGGGGCAGTGCCGGGAGGAGATGCAGGAGGTTCCGGGGAGGTCGTTCCTCCATGGGTTCCCTCAGGCTGCCAGGGATCTGGAGCCACCCCCGGCTGAGGGGGCAGAAGGAGCAGCTCCTGCCCCTCTCCAGCAGCAGCCTCTGATGGGCCTTGGGGGGACATGTTGTGGGATGTCACCTCCCCAGGCATGGAGTCACGAGCAGGGGAGGGAGGGAACACACCCGCCTCTGCCCTTGCTTTCTACAGAGGGTTTTTTTTCCAGCCTGAACTGACAGAGAAATTACACCAGAATGACCAGAAACAGCAAACAGAACCAGAGAGAGCTCACGGGGTGAGATGGAGCGCCCCGTGTCCACCTCCTCGCTCCAAGGTGGCATCAGATTTACACCTCCCCTGCTCCCGCTGCCCGGCCTGACCTGTCTGCGCCACCTTATCCCGACCTCTGGCTTCCCCCCCGCCCTGCGACTGCGTGAAAGGTATTCCGAGGAGGAAAAAAATAATTGAATTTTGAATAGATAAAGCTGGAGACATGATTTTCTGCATGTTTACATGCTAGAACATGAAATTAATTTACTTGACACTGTGGTGTCTCAGGAGTAAGTATCAATTTTTATAGTTTACATGAAAATAAATCTTTTTGTTTTTTTTTTCCTTACAGCACGATGAGTACACTGTATGTACATTTTTTTCTGTTTATATACACAAATATTTAAGTACATGGACACGTCGGGGACTGACAAACAGGTTCTGTTCTGCTCTACGAAGAAGGAAGGGGGTGTTTTCCGGCAGCCCCTGGGGAAGGGGGTGTGTGGCAGCCCCTGGCTGTGTCTCTGCGGAGCAGGGACGGGCTGAGTCCTCGGGAGCGACGGAGCCCCGCGGGGTCTGGACGCCACGGAGAGCACAGAAGCAGTGACAAAGGCCGGTCTCGCCAAGAGGAAAATGTCTTTACATCGTGTCCGTTGGCCGTGGGGATCGTCCATCAATGAAAACCCAAGCCAAGGTGAAGCTCCAGCGGGTCCCCCCCTGTGGGAGCTCCCCCAGTGCCGCAGACGCCCTCTGTCCCTCGGCTCGGCTGAAGCCACCACCGTGTCCTCCTTGGTGTGGCTCGGGGCCCTGCTTCCTCTCATGCTCGCAGCTCCCCTCCGGGCAACAAAATTACACTTTTCCAGACACCCCCAGGCTGAAAATACTTTTCACGAGGGGGGGTTTCATCTCCGACCCCCACCTCCGCATCTCTCGCTGCTGCCGAGTGGAGACCCCCCCTCAGTTGATCTCCCCCTCCGTGAACTCCTCCTTGATGGACTGTTTGCGGGATTTGCAGTCCGGGAGGTCGAAGCCAAAGTCCGCCCAGTCGTCGGGGGCGCCGCGGTTGGGGATGGTGATGGTGTGGCGCACGCGGAAGTGCACGGCCTCCATCACGCGCTGCCGCTGCAGCTCCCCCGAGCTGCCGATGGAGATGGTGGAGGCGTTGCTGCTGGAGCGCAGGAGCTGCTGCCCCCCGTAGTCGTGGCTCTGCTTCAGCTCCTGCAGACCCCTCCAGATGATCATGCGGTACTGCTCCGGGATCTTCAGTGCTCCGAGATCCTGCAAGAACAACACCCCTAAGGCACGGCCGGCGGAGACGTGGCAGCATCGACGGGAGTGAACCCCGGACCCTCGAGATCATGTTTTGGGGGGGACACGTGGGCACTGTGCCCGGGCACCCAGCGGTGGCCAGGTTGGACCTCCCCCTGGTCATGGCACCAAGCCCATGGGTGATTTCTCATTCATATCCAATGGCCGGTCAACCAAACACAGATTTGCAGGTTGGAAATTGGTTTCTCTAGATTTTTTTTGGGGTGGGTTCAGATCAGTCCCTAAAGGGGGCCTACAGAAGATGGGGAGGGACTCTTGAGGGGAGCCACAAGATGAGGGGAAAGGGTTTTAAACTGAAAGAGGGGAGATTTAGAGGAGATCTCAGGAAGAAATTCTTTGCTGTGAGGGTGGTGAGAGCCTGGCCCAGGTTGCCCAGAGAAGCTGTGGCTGCCCCATCCCTGGAGGGGTTCAAGGCCAGGTTGGAGGGGGCTTGGAGCGACCTGGTCTGATGGGAGGTGTCCCTGCCCAGGGCAGGGGGTGGCCCTGGGGGGGCTTTAGGGTCCCTTCCCACCCAAACCATTCTATGATCAAACTGAAAAGTGTGAGGGAGAGGACCTTTCCCCCTGGGACGCAGGTCGCAGAGCAGGGTGTGAAGTGTCCTCATGTGTTTGCCGGGGTGAGGACTCTCCTCCGGTCCAGGACCAGGAGGCTGGAGCAGCGCTGGCTCCGGGGACCGGTGTCACACACCGGTGGGACAACGGCCTGCGGTCGTAAAGCCAAACGAGGCCAATAACCTCGGGAGGAGGGGCCCTGCACCAGCCATCGCCGTCGTAGCAAGAGGTGCCAGAGATGCACGTTAACGCCGAACACAGAGACCGGGGTGAGGGTTAACCGGAGCAGACGAGTACGCAATTAGTAACTACAAATTGCTGGGACACACAGCTCAGGGGCTGGGACACGTTCTGGCCGCACCAAACGCTTCCCTCGACAGCTTGCAGACGGTCACGGGGTTAGTTCGGAAAACGGTCCAAGACCAGGCTAAAGTTACGCAACTGGCCCCAGCTACCGAGGAAAAACCATCGTGTCTCCAGGGGCTGCGTGGTGACAGCGAGGCCCCGCTCCCGGGACCAGAACCAACTGCCCGGGGCAAAGCGGGAGCGGGGCAGGAGCTTTGTCCCAGCCAAAACACCAGCTCAGGGATTTGCAGGGCTTGCTACGGCTCAAAGGGCTTAAGGTTTAATTTTTTTTCTCCTCCTCTTTACCCTGATGGGCTGGGGAAGCCGGTGCCACCCTCGATATCGTCACCGAGAGCGGCAGCAGCAGATGCTCTGTGCAAACTCAGGCATTTCTAGCATTTCTGCTGTTTTTCACACTGGCTTTTACCTGACCTGGGCTATTTCGTCCCAGGGTTCCCGTAATACAAGAGCCCTGGGCTCGACTCCCTTATTTCAGCCTCTTTTGCCTTAAAGATTAACAGGGGAAGAGGTAAGATCAGATTTAGGACTCGCTGGGCTGCCGTCTTCCCACTGGCTCGGGGGGGTTGGGGTTATTTCGCTGAGCAGCTCAGCTGGGTTTTCTGTGTTACATGGAAAAATCTACCTGGGGATCCCTTAGCTTTTTTGTGCCTGACAGTCTGGAGGAACCGAGGCTCAGGTGGCTGCTACCGGTGCCTGAGCTCCTGCCAAACCCGCAGGAGCAGAGGGATGCACGAATGGGAGGCGTAAATCCTGGGGAGCAAATATTCTGCGTGAGGGGCCGGTCCACAGCTTCCCCGTCCCTTTCGAACGGCTTTGCCCTTGCTTTTCACATGGACAGCTGAGAGAAACGAGCGGTAAGAAGAGATCTCCCCAAAGCATTTACCTCTATGGATAGGTTCTGCAGGTGGTAAATATTCTGTAACCCTTGTGAGGTGAAATAGTCGATGCAGTTTGGACACCCCAATCCTGTTAAAAAACTGCAGAAAAAATTTGGAAAATAAAGTGGCGTTAACTTCTCCGGAACAACAGCTCTGCTCGCAACCGGCACTGCAGCCCCAAGCCCTGTGTGGGGTCACCGGGAGGCGGGGGGGCTGCGGTGAGTGCCCCCAGCCCCGCTCGGGGCAGGCAGGGGGGCGGCAGAGCTCGCCTGGGGGTACCCCGGCTGCCTTTTGTCTTGGGCTGTTGCCACCCCAAGCGTGACCTCCTTTGCCACTAACCTCAAAGTGAAGCCTGGGACAAGTCTCATTCCTAAAACTACATTTTTTCTCCTGCTCTTTGGAGGCTTCAGCTGAATAACTTGGAATAACCGGAGGGAGGGGGGTCATGCCTGAGCGTGGGCGGTGAAGCCAGTCCCTGTCGTGTGGGACAGGGGAGGGGGTTGCACGTCACCGGGGGGGCTGCAGCCCCACAGCACAGCCCCCCTGCCTCGGGAGGGTCTGTCGCAACGTCCGGGGTCTTTTTCAAGACTGAAATGTTAAAAAGCGGCCGCAGACCTGGTAGTGCAGCCCTGGTGGGAACGAGCCCCGGGGAGCCCTTTGCAGAGGAAGGGGGGGTTCGCAAAGCTACGGGCTGGTTTGACACGCGGGAAAAGACTCTCATTTGGAGGCATTTAATTTTTAATTAAGCAAGGATGGATTACCCAGGTAGAGGTACACGAGGGCAATCAAGGTTTCTAACGGGTAGGGAGCTGGGCTTTGGATTCTGAGATGGGATTTCACGAGCAGTGATTTCTCAGCTGGGACCAGTGGCCAGTTGACCAGTTACGAGACAGATCCGAGGGTTAGAGCGAGGGACGACAGCAAGAAACGCCAGGGGACGAGACAGACAGGGCACCGGTCGCCTTCCCTACCTGACGAGGCTGGGGTCGGGGTTGTAGGGCGGCGGGGGGGTGCAGTGTGACCCGGAGACCATGGACTGGGAGGAGTGGCCCCCGTTCATCTCTCCGTTGGGCTGCATGGGGTGGCTGTTCAGCATCCCAGGTCCTGGGATGAACACAGCCGTTAGACATCACCCCTCCCGGGATAACCCCCCCGCTCCCTTGGCAGGGACCCCCCTGGGCGGGCAGAGCCCCTGCGAGTGGGGTCAGGTGCCCGGGGTGGCGAGGAGGACCTTACCCATGGCCCCCAGGCCGGGCGCGGGGCCGGAGCCGTGCTGGGGGGGCTGCCCCACCAGCTGGTTGACAGAGGGCAGCTTGTTGATTCCCCCGCCGTGAACCTTATTCATGGGCGAAAGGACGGGCCCGTAGGAGGACGGGGTCTGCAGCTGGGACCTGCTTGGGGAAAGCAAGTGGGGGGTCAGCGGGGGGATGGAGCCCCCCTGCCCCGACCCAGGGCTCCCCTCTGGCCCGTTACACCTCCCTGCGGGGGGCTCTGAGAGGAGGAGAAGTTGTTTTGCACCAATAATGGTGCTCTAGAGCTGGCAGAGGTGCTGTGGACACCCCAGGGCTGGTCCCAGCCTCCCCCTGCCCTCGGGGCGCTGCTCTGGCCATACTCACTGCCGCTGCAGGAGCTGCTGCTGCTGCTGCCGGTAGGAATCCACCAGCTGCTGCGGGACCAGCTCCACCAGCTCCAGGCTCTCCTTTATCTTCATCAGGATCTCGAAGTTCTCCCGGCCTCGCACCTGGAGAAGGGAACAAGCCAGGGGCTCTGCTTGGTTCCTGTCCCACCTCACCCCCGTCCCCGTGGCCCCTTTTCCCCACCGGGCTGCACAAGGTGCAGTAGTCATGGTGCCCAGGGACTGTGGGGGGGTCCAGAACCCCCTTGGACATGTGCGTTCACAGATGCTTTTGCTCCTGGGCTTTAGGTCCCTGCTCAGCCCCCATCCCTGCTGCTCTGCAGGAGACCGTGCAGCCCCGTCCTGCCCAGCATCACATCCCCGGAGCATTTCTGGCGGAGGGGACGATGCCACCATCATCTCGAGCCGAGCTCTCCACCGGTGCAGCTCACTGACACTTACCGGCACGTAGTACATCTCCTCCTCCCCGTGCCTCCGTTTCTTGACGCCAGTCCCCAGCGCCGGGATGCCCTGGGGGCTCTGCTTGAAGGCTGGAAGGGAGAGAAGAGCGTTTCCAGGCTGTCCCCGGGAGGGCAGGACACGCGGGGGGCACCTCGGCTCCCTGCAGCGTTTCAGCTCAAGCCGTGCAGGATGAGGGCTGCTCCCCTGGGCTCTGGCGTTGATGATGTCCCTTTATTAGCAATAATAATGAAGAACAAACTTAATCTGGATGTGAAAGCCCTGCACAAACTTTTGCACTCTGGAGGGAGAAGGGAGTGGGTCCTGTTTATGAGACTTTAGATTTAGTTCAGAAAAGGCAAAGCATCATGCCTGGATGGGTGTTTGAGCCTGAACTTCTGGAGCGCAGTGATTTTGGGTGCGATGGGAAAGGAGCTGAGGCAGAATGGCAAAGGGGGTGCTGGCCAGGAGCACCCTGACCCCCCCCTGCTCTGTCCCCCGGCAAGGGACTCACTGCGTTTGTTGGTGTTGCCGTTTTTAGCCGCGCTCTCGTTCAGGGCTTGCTGCTCTCGGTAATGGTCCTCATCCGCCTTGCGGTCCCTGCCGGGGCAGGCGCAGATCCGTCCCTCGAACGATCTCCTTCCCAGGACTTGGCCGCTGGGAGGAGAGAAAGAAGTTGGTGACGATGCTTCTGCTCAGCCCAGCACGTGATGGTCCAGAAAAACCAGGACCCAGACCAGCAAAGTGCCCCCCCATCCCTCCGTGGGGATGGATGGCTCAGGAAGCCATCGAGCCCCCCGGGCACTGAGTGCAGGGAGCCCCTCAGCATCACTCTCCTGGGGAAGGGGAGCTCCTGGGGCAGAAGAAGGCTCCTTCTGCAGGGGGAGAAGCCAATGTTGGGCTGGGTCCCCGCTCCCTCCGTGCCAGCCCTTTCCCTGGCGGGCAGAGAAGAGCCTTTCCCGGGCTGCAGGGGGGCTGCCACGTCCCCATCCCCTGGGGGTGCTCCCTGCAGGGAAGGATCCCTTCCCGAGGGACCCCAGCCCCACAGCCGAGGGATCCCTGCTCCCACAGCCACTCACTCTCTCGTCTCCAGGGTGATGATGATGAGGATGGGCCTCCTGTTCATTCCTCCCACGCAGCTGCTGTTGCACATGAAGTTGTACAGGATGGTGGTGAACTCCGTCCCCACCTGCCCGGGAGGGGAGAGCAGGCGCTGAGCGATGCGGGGGAGGCTGGGACCCCCAGGAGTGATGGACGGGGCGCTGGATGCAGGCTGGGACCCCCAGCAAGTGATGGGGGGGAGGCAGACTGGGACCCTCCAGCTCCTGGCCTGGGGCTGGCACCTTGGCAGGGCGGGCAGGGGAGCTCTGAGGGGGAGCTCACCAGGGAAGGGTGGTGTGGGGAGGGTCCTATCTGGGAAGAGGGGACAGTACAAGGACTGTGGGGACAATCCAGGGCTGGATTGGAGGGAATTTCCCTTTGCACCCCGCTTCCCAGGAACGGGATGCCCTGGGATGCTTCACGGGGCTGGGAGCTGAGGATGCTCAAACACAGTGGCCACCAGTGAGCAAGCTGGGGTGGCCTCAGACGTGCCACAGCCAGCAGGGCTCCTGCTGGGGACACAAGCGTGCCCCCTCACCAGCGGGTTCACCCCCAGCACGGGCAGAACTGCTGTAGCCCAGAGAGAGGGTCCTGCCCCCCCAGCCCGGGTACCTGCGGGGGCTCGTAGGGCACCATCACGCTCTGCCTTCCTGTTACGGGGTCGTCCACGTACTGGGAGAGGTTGTTGCCTTCCACCCGGATGAGGTGGCTGGCGGGGGCTGACTGGCCTGCAAGGCAAACAGACCCCTGTGTTAGGACCTGGAGATGCCCCCCCAGCCCCAACTGCGCCCCCGGACCCACAGAGGAGGGGGCAGCCCCCGGCAGAGCATCACTCACCGTCGTTGAAGTCGCGGCCGAGCTCGTGGTTGGGGCAGCGTTTCACCACCTCGGTGACGTGCTCTGCCTTCTTGTAGACGGGCATGGCCCGGATGATGGTGCCCGGGGGCGGGGGGGTGGACACCTTGATCTGGATGGGGCATGTTTTCGCGATCTGACAGTAGAGTTTCTTCAGCAGGGGGGAGTACTGGAAGAGAAGGGACACCCACCGGGGGAACGTCACCGGCCTGACGGGGCCGTGGAGGAGGTGGTGCTGCTCTACCTGCAATTAAACTGAAATCTGCCATGGACAAAGCTTGGCTCTACCTGAAAAACACTGATTTTGGGGGCGTAAAGCTGCTGTGGTGTAAATGCAGGGCTCCCTTCCCCGCTCCGGGGCTGGTGCTGGGCTCGGGCTGATGCTCCTGCATCCACTGGGAGAGACGTTCCTCCTCCCTCGGCTCCTCTCACCCACCCGCCGCTTTCTCCCCGCTCCGAGGGAAATGCCACCACAGCAGTAAAGCAGCAAATTAAAATAAGGACTTGTTATAAAGCCAATTAGGGCCCGTGGCGTCGCAGCCCCCCTGGAGGGCCGGTGCCAGGGCCGAGCTGCTCCATGTGCCAGGAGAAGGGGATGGCACCCGGGATCCCCAGCAGCTCCATGAGGGATGACAGCGCTGCAAACTGCTCTTGTGCCATCCCAGCGCCTCAGAGGGGACAGTGACCGCAGGAAAATCAGCCTGTCTTTGTGATAACTGCTTATTCTCTAGGCTCGATATCTGTTTTTCCCCTGGAAATATTTAAATATGACCAAATTCACCCACTCTGCATCGTATTCGCTTCCCATATAAACCATATAGAACCACCTACTGGGTGCAGGGCCGGCCGCTGCAGGAAGGGTTCCCCAGCCAGCCGACGTGCTCGGGCAAAGCTGGAGCCCCGGCTACACTGCGGCTGAGAGCAAATATCTCTGAAAACCAGCGTAAACCCTCGCTCATACATCCCTCAGCCCATTTTGGAAAGGTCACCCTGAACAACGCACACAGCTCCTGGCTGAGCCCCGGGCTGGGAGCACCGAGGGCACCGACGCACCACAGCCCAAGGAAATCATCCTTAGTGTCATTAACAGAATCACAGCTAATTATGCAAGACCTTGGAGTTTAATTCCGACCAGCAGGTGTGACACAGACGGGGTCTGTCCCGACCTGTGCAGCCGCTCGCAGTGACAGCGGTGGCTCACAGAGGGGACGTGCCGGGGAGGAGGATGCTCTGCAGTGCCCAGAGCCGCTTGTTGATGGAAAACAGTTTGTGCCACCAAAACCACTCCTCGTGAGGGCAAACGGGATTTGCTCGGGCAGGAGCAAGGGGCAAACTCCTCTCCCAAGGCCCGTGGACCTGCTCGGCTCGGGGGAAGCTCGTGGTGGAATGGAAAATGGGAACGGCAGCCTGAAGGAAGCAGTGTGCTGGGGAGCCAGCCCTGCTCACAGCCCCCCAGGACGGGTCCAGGCATGGCAGAGCCCCTCAGCCATGGTGTCCATCACCTCTGGGACCATCCTGGGTCCAGTCCCACCAGAAGCCACCGTCCGCAGCAGGACTGGGCTGGCAGCGCCGGGCGGGAGAGGCTGCTCCTCGCTGCGGGAAAAGGGGGGGAGGCAGAGCCTTCAGCTTCCAGTAAAGGCGTGTGTCGGCTCCCAGGTGTGGGGATGTGCAATTCCCTTCCACCTCGCCAGTGCCACGCTGTTTTCCATCTCACAAAGAATGTGTTTGCTATACAGGAGCCCACCCCTGCCGCACGGGGAGAAGCCAGTCCCTGCATGGCAGGGCATGTTCCTGCTCAAAGTATTTTATCTCATCCCCACAACACAACGCCCCGTGCCAAAAAAATACCACCATGCAGAGTATTTGTGAGGAGGTTAAAGCTTGTCCTCAGTCATCCCAGTACAGGTGTGCAGAGGCCAGCGAGGCTCCCTCCGCTGCCGGGCTGCCAGTCACCCCTCCTGGGAGGTCCCGAGCCTGGGCTGCCCTAGTGGGGGGCTCGGCAGTGAGTATGGGACTGATAGGGCAGCAGGGATGGCTCAGTCCTCATCTTCCCACTGCCCTGAGCCCATTCCAATGTCCCTGCACATCAGGAGGGTCTGCAGAAGGATCTGCGCTTCCCGATCCCGCTGCCCTTTCTGTGGGAGGGGATCCCACCACGGGCTGAGCGAGCCCCCGTTGCCCACGGAGGCCCCCAGTGATCCTGGGAGGGCTCCTACCGCCCCGGGAACTGCTGCGGGGGCAAACGAGGTAAAGCATTCTCAGGTGGTATTTCTAAGGAAGGTACAAAGGGGAGAGGCCTCTGCCCAGGGAGGCTGCAGCAGCTCCTGCAGGGGGAGGATGCGTTGGACCCGTGGCCAGCAGCAGGTACCAGCCACCAGGGAGACCAGGGGGTGGGCTGGTGGGGGACACATCCCAGGGGGAGCAGGGAGATGCTGTGGTCATTGGCGGGTGCAATCGGGAGCTGTGACGTGAAGCTGGATCTGGCAGCAGGAATTAATCCTCGGTATTGGAGGCACAGGGACTTGCCGGAGGGAGAGGATGCTCAGAAACCCCACCTTTCACTGAAATCCCCAAATTTTGCACTGAAACCTGATGACGCTGACTGCACCTTGACTCCACGGCCGGGCTGACTTCCCGGCTGTGATCCCAGGTCTCCAGCAGGGATTGTGTCCAGGCTGGGTCCCACTGGGAAGGTGGTTACTCCCCTCTGCCCGGCTGGAAGCAGCAGCTCTCGTGCAGCCATGGCCCCCGTAACTGCTCGCCCGCAGTGCGACGGGGGCTTCGCTCCCTCCTTTGGAGGAGACAACATGGCAAAACAAGGGTTATTTGGAGGGGGGCTCTTCCTTGCCAGGTGTTAAAATACTGACAACTCCTGTCAAAGGATCCTTTCATGTAGACATTCCCGGGCAGCCCTCAACATGCCTGGGAAATATAACTGCTCTGGAAGAGCAGAGGTGCATTATGGCGAGTTCTTTGGTAACAAATTCTCTCATTATACCATGTTATGACATGGATAAATCTCTGTTAAATAGCAGAGCGATTGCCCCGCAGGGAGAAAGGCTGCCGCTCAACACAGGCATGCCTCCACTGATAGCCTTATCGTGTCTTAACAGCTCCAGGATTGCCTTCAAAGATCCTTCCACAATAACAAACTATTCTTTTAAGGAACTCCGTGCTGATAATTCTGGGCAAGAAACGCCAGGGCTGTGCCCTGCGTGGCCAGGCTCCCCGCACCCCCAGCCGCTGCTGGGGCAAAGCATTCCCGGGCTCACAGACCCAGCCCGTTCATGGCCACCAGGGAAATGAGCCTTATGGTTTTAGGAGCCCAGGAGGTTCTACATCCCCCGCTGTGTCTTCAGCCAGGAAGAGCCCTCGGCAATGCACGGTCTACATAGGGCACAGCAAAATGCAGGTCTTGCCCCGATGCCGAGCAGAGTAGGTGCCTCTGCTCCTACGGGGTGATCTGTGTTCACCAATAACCTGCCCCACCTGCACCCCCGCGCAGGGCTGTGCTGCCTGATCTGATTTACTGGTACTTTACAAGCCGCAGCTGAAGTGTGCCCAGCCGGCTTGCCGAGAGCACGAAGGCACCGTGCTTTCCTCAAGTGCAAGATGAGACAGTTGCAAATGGAACCTGGGAGATCAAAATGCCGGCGTTTAGTCACCGAGACCAGTGCAGCCACCTCGCTGCTCCGTAACCTCCTCCTTTGCCACAGCCACCCTTGTGCTACCCGTGCTAGGGGTGAACCTCGGGCCGTTCACTCGCATCCACCCTGTTTGACAGCGTTTGGACACTCTGACCTCTCCAAACCGTCCCCGCACGGCAGTTGGGTCACAGCCGAGGCTCCCGTTGCTCCTGGGCACGGGAACAGCGTCCCAGGACACCTGAACCCCTTCCCGGCCCCGGTGCATCGGCACTTCCAGACCTCAAATCCAGGATTGCTTTTCACACCTACGCAAGAGCTTGGGTACGTCCTGCCCCTGGGCACCTCCTGCCTTCATTCCCAGTTCCTGCTCTACCCTCTGGCCCATCGGTGCCGTCCCCCCGTTACGGTGTGACTGGGGCCACCTCTGTTCACAGAAAAATGCCAGAGAGTGTCTGGTTTTGCACATTTATGGAGCACAACAGGTTCACGTGCCTGTGTGGCTTGTGGGTGGTGGTTGGGTATAAACAGCAGCGATAGCGCTGAGCAACCGACCCAAACCTCACGGGAACTCCCAGGACGTACATTCCTCTAGGGCTTTCTGCAGTCGAGCAGCTTTCAATGTCAGCCCTTGTCTGCAGGGGTGAAGTCTAATGCCATCTTGGTCCCTCTCCCTTCCCCGCTACCGTGATGTGTCCTGCAGGGCAAGGCCAGAGCACTAGGAATAACTGGAAGTGCCAAATTATTGAAGCACTGGCAGTACATCGCTGTTAACCTCTGTTTCTCCAGGGACGTGGTGCCCCAAAGTGTCTTTAGATGGGGCGGCTTTCACCTCTGCGTTGAAACGCAGCTACTATTTGGGCAAGACGGAGCCCACACTGCACCAGTACCAAATGGAAGGGGGGAAACAATTGCACAGGAGCAACAGAGCCCGTGGTGCAATCGGCCCCAATCGGGGGTTGTTGGGGTTATCTTGGCACCACTGTATCCAGGGAAATACTTCACACATCACAAGATCCAAATGAGCTAATGCCCCACAAGGATTCATGACGACTGGGACAGTGAAGCAGCATCGAAATGAAGTCTCAGCATCCCCCGCTGCTCACCCCGAGCAGGTACCCTCTGGAAGAGGCCCCCGCAGTGCTCAGACCCACGGCCACCTCTCCTGAGCAAGAAGCGAGAGCAGGGAGAGGCGTTTTTCCCCACGGATGCTAACGGCCTCCACAATAAAAAGATAACCTGAATCTTCTGGGTGGAAAGACCTACCAGCAAAGTCCATCTTCCCCCAGCCCTCCCTGGGCAGCAGAACCGCTAGGAGGATGTGTCCCAACAGATTCGGAGCTGATAAAATCTTATTTATCTTCAACTGTTGACACCGAAGCGTCTAGACTTGCCTGCTTCGGGAGGGCTGCAGCCAAGTCCTCCTTTCTCTCTTGAAGGAAATGATTTGCTCAACAATTACTTTTTCCACAAATCCTCCCCCCCTCCCTCCCTACCAGCCTCCTCCTCCTCTACATTCCAGTCTCCTCATTAGCTCTACTGGAGACGTGTCCAGGACTGCAGTCAATGGATCCCAATAAAGCCACTAGCCTGGCAAGGGGGAGAGAAGAAAAGTGCTGCCTCCGGCTGCTAATTTCCTTGCGCTCCCCAGCAAGCAGCTGCGGAGCCGCATCCTGGGACAGGTTCGGACAGATCGCAGCCGAGAGGTGATAATAATGTGTCTGTCATCTTACTCAGACATGTAGCATCTTGCAAACCGCAAATACCGTTAACCGGCTCGGACGAATCTGTTACGACAGATCCTGGAAGACATGCCGGCTGCAGAGCTAATTTTTTCTTTCTAATTTTTTTTAATAACCATTTTTTTAATCACCAGCCTATATAACTTCTCGCTGAGCTGGAAATTCCTCCCGAAGCTACTCTGTGGCTCGTTTACTATAAGCTGGGTTTGGATGTGCCCAGTGGGTGGCTGGTGGCCAAGCGGAGAGCATCTGCCGGTGCCTGAGGCACGGGGACGAGCCAGCCCAGCAGCAGAGACACTGCCTGGGGACGGCTGTAAGGGACACCCCGACACTGCCCTCCCCGTGTCCGCAGTCCCTGCACCACGGTGGGGATGCTTCGGCGTGATGGTTGGGGCACCACCAGCCGTGCCCGGGATGCAGGGGGTCTCAAGGTGCCTGGCAGAGCCCCCCTGCTCACCCCGGCCATTGGTGGCTGCAGGGGACCCTCGTCACCCCCAGCCCTGCTCCCTTGGGCACTGGACCACCGGGGACACCTTGGGGCTGCCCCCACAGCAGACAAAGGAGAGGCTGCCTGTGCTCCAGCCTCATTCTTCTGCCTTTATTACGGTGCCATTACTGCTAATTAAACTCCCTTGGTTCTCCCCCAGAGGAGTCCTCTCCCTTCCTTCCCTGGTGTGCGCATCCCTAAAATAACTGCCAACTGGGATCATGGCTGCTCTTGGACACGGCTGGACCAGCCGGCGCTGGCACGCTCCAGGGCTGTTCTGTTCTCCTCTAGTAGGTCTGACTCCTCCTCTGTGGCTGGGTGCTGGGCTCCAATGACCACGCCGGCGCTGGAGATCCCCCCTCACCCAAAAAGGAAGCCGAAAATCCAGCAATGCGGCTATTTCGTGCTGCGTTATGAGATGAGGAGAGCTGGCTGGGAGGGGAGGGACGCGGAGGCTGAGGTGGGCTTGGGAATCGCTGCTGGAAACGAAACGCAGAAACCAGAGCAGTGAGACCTGGGCTTGGGGAGCGACCCCCCCACCTCTCACAGCATCCCTCCGCCCCTCGCAGCATCTCCTGGTGGGAGGGAGCCCCTTCTCCTGTGCTCTTACAGCCCCTGCCCGGAGCAGGTACGGGCAGAGGAGGGGGTTTACCAAGGGCAGACCCAGCATCTCTCCCCTCTCCTTTAGGTGCTGGGGGCAGGGGCTCCCAGGAAGGCTTTCAGTCACACTTCTCGTCGTCTGGGATGCAGCCCCATGGGGTAAAACCCTCTGCTCCCAGCGCTGTGGCAGCAGCAGGTCCTGTGTTTGCTCCCGAAGGATGCAGCCAGGGTAGCCAAGGTAGGGAGTGATGCTGGCCAACCCACCGGGATGTGGCCACCATCCTCCTCCTCCTCTCTGCAGCCAGTGCCAAGGTCACTACTGGGCCAGAGCATGGAGAAGCGTCTCCTGCAGCCTCTTTATCATCTCAGCTCCTCCAGCGGGTCCCTCAGTCCCTGCCTCCCCTGTTTCACATCCAGCGCAGAGGAACCGGCCAGAGCATCTTCATCTCCCTGGTGCATCCTCTCCCACCTCCTCGGTCCCTGCGGGGGAGCCTTCCCTTCCCGCTGGAGCGGCGCTTCCCAGTAAGTTGTTCCCTTGACCTGTGCATACCATACACCTTCGAGATAGTGGAGCTGATAGTAGGATCGTGTTGGAACATCGCGCACCGAATTCCTTTCCCTTTTTTTCTTAATTCCATTGTGTCTGGAGCTCCTGGAGCCTCATCCACGCCCTGCACAAGCTGGTGGAAAGCCTCCAGTGGGCTGGCTTCTCTGGGCTTTGGAGCAGCCTGATGCTGAGGTTGCTTTCCTGCTTCTGGCATGCCAAAATATCCACGCTCTTCTGCCCAGCTACTTGGATAAAAACAAAGATGTTTATGGCTCAGCAGTAGAGTGTACCGAGCCATGCCTGCCCCCTCCTCACCTCCAGATGTTGGACAGGTACCTCCCCAAAATATGGGAAGGTGCCAGAGAGTTTGAAGTGGGGCTCATTTCTATAGATGCTCCTGGAAGTTTTTTCCCCTCTTCTTTACAACCCCCTGTACCCCAACAGGCTTCAGAGAGCAGCCAGGGAGGGAGACCCTATCTCCTGCCACACTGATTATTTCCATCCTCTTTCAGTTGGCCTCAGACAAACCATGTCAGCTCTGCTTCCCCTGCACCCGCACTCCAGCTGCCAGATCTACAGAGCAACTGGAACCAGTTTAATGCGGCAGTTTCCTACTGGCCCAGTGCTGGGAGGGAGACAGGTTTGCTGTGGGCAACTGGGTGTCCATCCCAGCAGGAGCATCTCGTGTCGGCTCTGAACCTCTCCAGCCTTTCTGTGGCAGGCTGTTTGCTCCCCGAAGCAGCAGGTGAGACCCTGGACATGGCCTGGATCCCCCCAGTGCCTGTGTCTGGGTGAGGGGATCCCTCACCAGAGGTTTGTCCGTCTCCCCCCGGCACCGGGGGCTCCGTGCGAGCCCGGGCAGATGCCCTGTGCCAGGGGATGAGCCCCCGTGTCCTTTTGCAGCCAGGCCATGGGTGGCCAAAGACTCTATTAACACTTCTGCTGGCTCTGGCGCATGTGACAGTGTTTTAGAGGGGAGGGAGCGCTGATCCGCCGCAAGCCCGACTTGAGAAAAATACTAATTATCTATCAGTTACCAGCTGGCCGGCGTGGCGAGGGGCTGCCTGTGAGAAAACAGCCGAGATGGGCTCACGGCTCGAGCGTGTACGGGCAGCTCCGGGGCACCCAGAGCCCTGACAGCTTCCAACAAACAGGCGGGCTGCCGGCGTGCCCCGGCTTGTAGCCCCGCAGCTCCTCGTCCTCCTCCCCGCCTGCCAGAGGGGGACTTCGAACCTACAGGGAAAACCTTATTTTCAGCATCTGGCCATTGCTCTCCGCTGATAAGAAGGCCATTAAAAATGACAAGGGAGGTGGAGGCAGCCTTGGAGGGCTTCCCACGGCACAGGCCAGTGCGGCCGCTTTGGTTGGCAGTTTGTGGCAACGTGTGGGACACCCAGTGTCACCCACCCCCTGCCCAACATCATCCCTCTGCAAGGACAGACCGGGGTCTGGGAACGCCAGCCCGAACCCCTGTCCCAAGTCTTCGCCCCTTCTCTGTTCACCCATTTCCTAAATCTTAGAAATTCAGCTTTTTAAGGCTAGAGAGAGCAGCTGATGATCCTATGGTTCAGCTCCCTGCGCTGCCGGTCTCAGCCCCTGTGCCCACTCCTTCTGCGCAGAGCCAACGGTGCCTGCTTGAAGTACAGCTTATCTCTCGGCAGATATGCAGACTCTTCATTTGAATACTTCAGGAGTTGGAGAATCCACCGCATTCCTTGGTAAATTGTTCCTATGGTTAATTATCCTCACTGTTAAAAAATTTCCACCTTGTTTCTAGTCTGAATTTGCCTGTCTTCAGCTTCCAAGCGCTGGATCTCATTATGTCTTCTTCTATTAGATTAAAGAGCTGCCTGCTATCAGAAACCATCTCCCGTGCAGGCTGCGATGGAGCCACCCTTACTCTTCTCGTGGAGACCTTTCATGCAGAATTGTTCTTTGGTATCGCCCTATGAGGCATCTGTTCCAAATCTTTCATCTCCTTTGGATCTCCCTCCCAAACCTCTTCTGTTTTGTCAGCAGAGGGTTTGAAGTGTGGACACCAGAACTGCAGGGGCGCAGTGGCACCTCGAGCACCAGGTGATGCTCGTCTGCCCAGTCCCTGTGGAGCAACCACCCCCCTGAGCAGAGAGCTCACCTCCAAAAGCTCCTTGGCCAGTAGTCCTGGCTCCTTAGGAGCCTCCTTCCCTAAGCGGGGGAGAATGGATAACGCCACATCCCCCGGAGGAACAGCTGGAGGGATTCAGTCAAAACCCTCCACAACCAGGAGTCTCTTGGGCTACACGCTCCCATCCACCAAAGCTCACGGTTGTATCAAAACAACTAGAACTGCGCCAAACCCTTTGAGAAGATGACTTGCATCGAACTGTTTGGTTTGGCATCGCCCGGGCGCCAGCTGGCAGCTCCTCAGCCGGGTTCTCCGGGATCCAGCCCTGGATCGCAGGAGGTCTGCGGAGCTGGGGGTCTGGCAGAGCCTTCCCCCGGGGTGGGGGGGCTCCCTGCTGCCCCCAGGCCCTCCCTGGCAGGGTGCTCTGCCCAATTCGGGCTCAACGCTCGCAACAGCCCTGGTGAAAATTATTTAGTGCAGTTAATCTTAAAATATTGCAAAGGCCTCCCCTGCTATGGACGAAGTGGGCAGCGCATCTCACTGTAGGTCCTTTCACAGAATCCAACCACGTGTGTCCTTTAGGGCACCAAGATGGTTAATGAGGCTCCCCTTGGCTGGACCACCACCGAGCTGTCGGATGTCACTGTCCCCAGCCCCACTGACCCTACGCTTCTCTTTCCTTCCCAACAGCTTTCCTAGTCTTACTTGAATGCTGCTACATAAGCACTCACAATTTGTGTAGAGAATCACAGACATCATTATTTATGTATTGACTGACTGGCAATATAAAACATGGGGTTTTTTGCTGAATTAACCAGGACAGGCTCCCGAGCGTGGCAGCGCAGAGCTGAAGGCAGTGGGAGGAAGGCACCGGCTCTGTCTCGCAGCACCAGAGATGCAGCCGGGTGGCTGTGACAGGAGGAGATGGAGCGGATCTGGCAGTCACCGCAGCAGGACTGCTCGTCCTGTGGCAACCTCGGCGCGCTGGACCGTCTGCACCCACCTCAGCGGTCACTGTTTCAAAGGAAACATCCCCCAAGCTCTCCAAGGTAAACACCACCCACCCCTTCTGCTCTCCATCAGGCTCAGCTCCAGCGCAGTGAGATCTGGGCTGGTGGCCACTACCCCGGTGGCCGGTCTGTGTTTGGGGGATGCACAGTCACCCCGGCATCGCGGGTCAGAGCTCTGCACATCTCACCCACTGCCCTGCTCAGTATGAACGCCAGTTCAGGCATTTAACTCCTCTGCTCCGGACCACTTCCTAGGAGGGTCCTCCCTTCCACCGTGCAGCCTCGGCTCCCACCCTGGGAGCATCCTCTGCAGGTGCCAACGGCTGCCCGTGGTGTGTTTGCCGGGCATCCCTTGGGCCCAGCTGCCCCCCGAGGACGGGAGGGCACCCACAGCATCCGTGTGGCACCGGCTGCTCCCACTAAAGGAGACCTTAACACCCACGAAAAAAAGCCATCCTGGCCTTACTAGCCCAGCTCCTGCAGGACACACCACCTCCAGCAGCACGGTCAGCTCGGGGTGATGCTGAGACTGTCCGGGCCCAGTTTAGGGCTGTGGGAAGATCCCAGGTGGCTCCAGCGAGGGAAAGGGGCTGTCATGGGCTCCTTCCCTCTGCTCCTCTGGGGACAAACAGCCACAAACACCTTAGTGGCTTTTCCGATCTACTCCCTGCAGCTGCAACATGCATCCCCTGGGACAAGGGGAGGGCATTTCCTTACTGCTAATTAGAGTGAGCGCAGAGAGCACCTTTAGTAGGTGCTCTCTCTGTCTTTGGACGTGCCCGCAGCGCTGCCCGAGGGTGTCCCGCAGCACCCAGCCTGGCCCTGCCCGCTCCATCCCAAAGCCACCCCCGGGCACCGAGAGCTGGGGACAGTGGTGAGGGGACACCAGATGTCTCCCAACCCTCCGTGCCGGGACAAGGCACAGCGTTGCTGTGAGTTCGGTTGCCCTTGGGATGCTTTTGTGGCCCAGGAACGCCTCCTTTCCCTGCACAGCTTTACTCTTAACCGATGTGAGTTATCCCCCAGCAGGGACAGGACTGGGCTGGAGTCACATCCTACCCTGAGGACCTTCAGATTATTCCAAACCTAAATGAAATGCATCCTTTAGAAGCATCTTGTGGGGAAAGACAGTGGAAAGCAGGGAAGACTTAACCCGCTCCTACGAGGGCAAGTGGTATTTAACGGTGGTGCTGCTCCCAAGCCCCTGGTCAGCGTGGCTCAGCTGGGATGCTCCGGTGACCGGACACGGGGATGCTGCTTCTCTGCCCCAGCTGTGAATTTGGCTGTGTTCAGACACCGGCTCGCTGCCGGGTCCCCCTCTCCGCCTGTCCCTTGGTTTTCCCAGGAGACAGACCCAGCGCTGCAGCAGCCACCACAGCTCATCCCCGCCTGCCCTCTCCCACCACCACACACCGGGACCGGCACCGCGGCACAGCCCGGGCACTGCCTGCACCAAAGCATCCCAGGACGCTTTCCTTCTGCTGCGGGAAGGACCGTCTTGGCAATTAAACACATCAGCTTCCAAAAATCAAAGTCATCATCGTACCTCAGGCTGATACATCACTCCTGGGCTGCTCTGCCTGTTCCACCCTAATGTCAAACCACCACCCGAGAGGAAACCCTGTCACTCCCTCGCTGTGTCAGTTGTCTCATCCCAGACGCTCTGCTCCAATAACATTTCCTGGAGGAGAAAGGCCACCTGCCTGGTGTGTGCCGGTGAGCAGCTCTCCCGGCTGCTCAGGGAGGCGTCCGCCGCAGAAATGCCTCTGACACCAGCCAAAAGTGCTGTTTTTTCTTAAAAATAGGGACAGGAGGAGGCAGGAGCCAGGATGTGAATTTAGGACCTTTCACCACAAAAAGCCAAGCAGCCGTCACAGACTCTGCCCCGTTCCTGGGTCCCCGGGCTGCAGAGGACTCCTGCGCTGGCTGCAGAGATGCGGCCGGTCCGGCACGGACCCCACCAGCATCTCCGAGGACCAGGCTGCTGCACCCGCATCCCCACGGCACCGTGCTGGGCAGCCAGCCCTCTGAGGTTAAAAGCCTGCTCTGATATTTTACCGTGACTTCTAGAGATTAAGTTACCCTTCTGATACGAGATGGAAAAAAAGGTTGTAAATACCGAGCAAGAATTTCCAGCAAAGCTGAGGACGGTCCCAGTAGATGCGAGCAAGGGTCCGTCTCGCCCACTGCCTCGCCTCTGACAGCCGGCAAACGTGTGGGGAAGCACGGTGAGAACAAGGCAAGTCCTTCCCCAGGACATTTCTCCAGCTTTGTGATTTTCAGGGACATTTACCCGCAGTTTAGGAAATCGCTGCGAGAGAAGCTACATTCAAACTTCTGGGCTTAACAGCCCTTTTGGAGAAAATCTCCCAAAAGCAAGCACTGATGTTCCCGGCACGTTTTGCTTTCCAGGGCCACCTGTGTGGGCGAAGTCCCCATGGGGTGGTGGCCGCGTCCTGCAGCCCCCCGTGCCAGCGTGCCCTCTGCCAAACACCGCCGAGACAGTGGGGCGATGGCCGAAAGCTGCCTCCGCAGCCACAATCACCTCTCTAGCCAAGGCAAGAAGACATGCAACTTACTGTCCAGGTGGCTGACTTGGCGGTGCTGGACTGCTGGAAGGTCACCTCGAAGTGGTGGGGACCGGGGTAGTCGGTGTTGGAGGGGATGACGGGCGCGGGGGACATGGCGTCGAAGGTAGAGCTGGGCTGCGAGTAGGGCGAGTGCGTTGGGACATTGGAGGTGTGCTCGGAGCTGTAGGGGCTGGCGGAGGCTGCTCTGCTGCCGATGCTCTGATCCATGCTGTTGTTCAGCAAATTGAACTGGGACTGGAGGAAGGGAAAAGGGGAGGGGGGAAAAAAAAAAAAAAAAAAAAAAAAGAAAAAAAAGGCCAACTTAGGGAGAGGAA
>VXAK01013569.1:39694-52792 GCA_013399435.1 Arenaria interpres
AGGGAAAAGGGGAGGAGGGAAAAAAAAAAAAAAAAAATAGAAAACACCAGCCAGTTTAGAGAGATGGAAACCTCCGGCAGGATCCTGATCCTGCGGGGCTCCGGGTGTCCTGTTACAGCCTCCTTAAAGGGCCAGCCTGCGGGAACGCCGGCCAAAAAAGCCGCTCTGGGTCCCTTGGGGTTCCGAACAGGTCACCGCTTGTGCGAGGGATAAACCCCAACACGCTTAAATCACCCCCTTCCACCGGCTCCATCCTCCCGGGAGGCAGCGAGGTGCCGAGATCCCTGGATTTCCCGCGCACCCGGCTGTGCAAAGCCACCCTTGTGCCAGCGGGGGACGGGGCAGGGATCTGCTGGGGTTTGTTGGGGTTTGGAAGATGGCCCGTCCTGTGGTCAGGGCTCTGCTCCACACTGGCTTTCTAGTGGGCAGAGCACTGGGGCTTGGGAAAGCCACCCGGGACTCATTGCCAGTGCCCGGTGACCACCAGCCCTCGATGACCTGCTCTCCGGATGCCCTCCTTCACTTGTCCCCAGTGAGCACACACGCACATCACGTTTCTCTAAGCGGAGCCAGCTCTGAATGGTGGTTTGTGGAATTCATTGCCCGGCCGGGATGTTTGCTGTCAGTGGCTTTCACTGATCCAGCTCCAATTTGGGGAAAACCTCAAACCTACCCAGCGCGTGGCTGCGATGCAGCGAGGTCACAGAGCAAACCTACCCGTTTGGGCAGGCACGGCCTCTCATCCCAGACACGCGGGACCTAATCCTGACTTTTTACAGTTTTTTTTTTCTCTTATTCCTCTTCTGAACAATTACTGTCAGACACTTCCAGTAAGAGCTGGCAGCTCTTTTATCTGCAGGCATCACCTCAGCAAAGCTACGCTCTCAGGAGTCACGCAGCTAAAGTGGCCTTAATTTTTCATCTGAAAATCAGACCCCAAAAAGTAATTTTTTTCTACAGTAGAGACATAAACTAATATTAAAAAAAAATAAATATCCCACGCTTAACTGTTTCTGCAAACAAGTGGGATGTTTTTTTCGCCAGAAATCTGCAATTCTCCAATTACTCAAGGGTTTTTTTCCAGTATTTGCAAGCCACTGGCCACGCTGGCTGTCCCAGCGGTGTGTGCTGCCACCGGTGACCATGCACAGTGGCTGTGACATTGTCACTTGTCACCCCGACTGCCCGCAGCAGCCTCAGAGGAGGAGGAACGGGGCCGCCCGCCTGCCGTCCCCCCTTCACCCAGCTCCTGCCCCTGCGTCCCTCCAGCCACCAGCACCAGTTGGGAAACTGGGAGCTACTGGGAGGCGGCTGTGGGGACGGCCAGCAGGCTCAGCCATCCACCTTCTCCTCCGAAGGGCGGCGAGGCTCATGGCTTAGGAATCACGGGACGTGTTTTAACTTGGGATCCCAACCTCACCCAAACGTCTACAATGTATAATGGTTTAAAGGCAATCATCCTTCTCCAGGGAAGTTCTCCTGTTGTCTGCATCTCTCACAAGGTCGTTGGAGCCTGTGACTAACTGGAGGAATGCTGAACAAGACCCGGCTTGCTTTTACGCATACAACCATTTTCTCCCCTAAAATATGTGCACAAACCCCTCTATTCCTTCCCACCGCTCTATAAATAGCCCTGCCAAAGACCAACCACCCCCTTCCAAGCTTTCCGTGATCCCAGGCTTCACCTGGAGGAAAGTCACAAGAAACTGCAGCAAAATGGGTGTTAATTGTAAGTGGAAAGCTGCCGGGGAGAGCAGGGCCAGGGCAGCCTCAGTGGTGGGTGACAGCGGGCAGATGGTGGGCAGGAGAAGTCACCCTTGGGAAGCAGAGCTCAGGATTGGGCCAGGAGGAAAAGGGATTGTGGCTTGTCGGGGCTGATCCACAGCCCAAATAATCCCCGAGCATCACGCCTGAGCTGTTCTCTTCCCCCGGGAGAAGGGAAGGGCCCCAGGGAAGAGGCCGCACACGTGCCCTGGGCCACCTGCCTGTGGAGCTGCCCTTGTAGAGCTCGGCACGTGTGCTCCCGGGGCTGCTCATCTCCTGCCAGGAAATTGTCTGGGCTGGAAGGGACCTTTCAGATCATCGAGTCCTTCACCCCAGCACTGCCCAAACCCCCGCTGACCCACGTCCCTCAGCAGCACGTCTACCCGGCCTTTAAATACCTCCAGGGATGGTGACTCCACCACTGCCCTGGGCCACCCGTTCTAGTGTTTGATAACCCTTTTGGTGAAGAAGATTTTCCGAATATCCATCCTAAACCTCCCCTGGCACAACTCGAGGCCATTTCCTATTTTCCCATCTCTTGTGCCTTGGGAGAAGAGACCAACCCCGTGGACACAAAAGGAGACCCAGAGCATCTCCCCATCAGCACAAACCACCAGGCAGTGTCCCGGGTACCGCAGCTCTGCAGATCCACTGGCTGGGATACCCAGAGTCAGGTGCAGGGGGAAAAAACGACAACTTGTTTTTAAAAATTGACTAAATTTTGGAAACATTCCCTTAAAAGACAAACCAAAGGCGAGAGTGTTTGTGTGTGAATGCGCGTGTCAACAAACCCATCACAGCCCTTGTGTTTGTAAGTCTGTAAATATATACATACACACAGAGCTGTTTATCCCCACACACATATAAATATTCCCACGACTGCAGCAAGGACCTCCCAAGGAACAGCTCTTCCCTGCACAACCACCACTGCCTGTGTGCTTCATACCGACGCACGGAAGGCAAAAAAAGAGGAGTGAAGTAATTTCTGGCCAGGAAGCACAGCACCGCACCTTTCTGTCTCCAACAGCATCTCTGCCTCTATCTAACTTTTTGGAATGCCAGAGAGCAGGCACACAAGCCTTTTGATGGAGGAAGCAGCCTCGGCACTTCAGGATGGGGATGAAAATGCAAAAATGCAGGCACAGGTACCGATTCACCTGCTCTGCCCTCCCAGAGGCGTCAGCCCAGGGGAGGAAAGCTGCCCGGGGCCGGGGGTACGTGCCGTGAGGAGGTCCCCGGTGGAAGAGAAACTGGTGCTGGTGGTGCCCAGCACCACAGGGCGTTCCTCGGAAGGATGCTCCAGCTAATCCCCTACCCATCTGGGTGAGGGAGCCCGGGCACCAAACCCTTTGCACCAAAGCTTTAAATGGACCGGGCAAAGCGAGAGAGAAATGCCGAGGCTGCAGCATCCCACACCCACACTGGTTATGGTCCACGGTGGGGCCGGAGCAGCCTCAGCTCCTCCGTGCAGCCATGGGATGGAGGAAGGCTCATGCCATGGTGAGCCCCTGGCACGTCCCGGGCAGCGGCAGAGCCAGAGCTGTGCCCAGGTCCAGCCTCGGCGGCGGAGGGCGGCTGCCAACAAGAGGCAGCAAGGGATAACCCGTAAATAGCAGGTAGCACCTACCGTGGTATAATGCTGCATCGGGTCGCTGATGTACAGCATTTTAGTCGTCTCGGGATTCAGGGAGCGCTGGGAAGCGTCCCGCCACGGGAGTCATGGAGTCGGGGCAGGAGGGCGGCGGGACGGGGCAGCGCGGGAGCCGGGCCGGGGCGGGCAGCGGCAGGGATGCTGCGCTGGCCACCCGTGTGCCACCCTGTGTTGGCTTTTTTGCTTTTTTCATCTCCCTTAGTTCTGTCAACCAGCTGCATCCAACAACAAAACGGGGCCCACCCCTTTCTGTCCCTCATGACTATTCATTAAAGCGCAGGGCAGGCCCCAGCTTGCCCAGTGATGGACTGGGCGATACCAACCATTCCCACCACAGGGAGAGCGGGGGTCCGGCTCCATCATCGAACCCGGCCGGATTCCACCCCAGAAAGCTGCTTGCAGCCGCACTGGGCTGGAAACCCATTTGGCCGGACCCTTCGCCAGCAGACCGAGGTGGCTGCCCTTGCGTCCACCAGGTGATGCATTGGCTCTGAGAGAGCTCCACAGCTCCGAGATACGGAGTTATCCCTGTCTGGATGGATAGACATGGATAGAGAGGGGTAGATGGATCTCTAGGTGAATAGATATGGATAGATGGATATATAGATGGACAGGTATGGATAGAGCGAGATAGATGGATATACAGATGGATAGATATAAATTGATACGGGTAGATGGTGATAGAGGCTAGGCAGATATCTAGATGGATAGATATGGATAGATCAGGGTAGATGGAAACGTAGATGGATAGACATGGATAGATATGGATAGATGGAGATGGATGGCCAGATGGATCTCTAGACAGACAGATATGGATAGATATCTAGATGGATAGGTATGGATAGATGGATATACAGATATCTGGAGTGAGCGGGCAGATTTCCTTCTGACTGGAGGCAGAAGGGGGAACGGTGTTTCCTTCAGCCAGACCCCAGCGCAGAAGGCTGCGGACTGAAGCAGAGGAGAGATTCAGAGTGGCACGGTGTGTTTGGAAAGGTGGAACCAGCCTGCACCTCCCAGCACTGCTCTGCACACACGGACCCGCACACAAGTCGGTCAGTGGCCAAGAGGGAGCATCACACCCGTCTGGAGGGCAGGTGACAGGGCTTTCGGGTGGCCATCTGGCACCCCCGAACACCAGAACCGTTGCCCCCCACAATCCCACTCCATCACCACTGAACACTGGGCACAGCAGGAGTCCCGGAGCACACCGAGCAGCCCCCCTTCCCCGGCTCCCTTCTCTCCCTTCTCCTGCCTTTCTTTCAGCCTGGCAGCACCACTTTATCTGTGCCTTTTATTCCACGCATGTCACCCTGCCGTGAGCTGCGGTGACCCCAGTGGCCAGGACTCACTGGGCAGCACTGGGTGGCACGATGGGCCAGTGTAAATATTTACTGTTGGCCCATTATCCCGAGCGCAGGCTGGCTCTGCCCTATCCGTGAGCAGCCCGGCAAGGCCAGGGCTCTCCCGGCCATGGATGCACCGAATCCCACTGGGCTCGGCTCTGGTGACACCGGGAACAAGAAGAAAGACAACGGCGAGCCCAGCGAGGGGCAGCTCCCCAATTAGCACCACCGCCCCCACCTGCTCCCTCTGCCAGGCTCCTGCCCTCCGCAGACAAAGGCCGGGGAAGGGAGGGAAAGGCAGGGAAAAGGGAGGGAAAAAGGGGGCTGGGGGAGGGGACGCAAGCTGGCGAGGAGGGAAACGGCCGCTTTCTGGAGGGAGATGCTGCCGACGCCGGCGCTGCTTCAGGGATGCTCCTGGGAGGCCACCCCGCTCGCGGCACTGAACCTGCCCAAGCCACCCGGCCGTCTCGCACGCCCTTTCGGCTGCTTTTCAAACCCTTTGCCTTAGAAAGAGGCACAGCAGCTTCTCGGAGGGAAGGACAACGGCACAGACCTGGGAGACAAGGTGCCCCTCCAGCAGCTCTGCCTCGCCAGCAGCTTACACACGGCTTTTGCTACACGGCGTGTTTGTACCGGGGAGAACGACACTCCTCCTCTGGAGGAACTCGAGCTCCAGCACCATTACAGCGCAGAGCCCCCACCGCCCCCTGCAGCAATAATATCTATCAATAAGTAGCCACTCTTTTGGGGAAGCATCCGCTGCAAACCTGCGGAGCAGCCGTCGACGGCAGGTTCTCACAGCTGACAGCAGGGCTGTCCCCGCGGGGCTTGGGTTGGGTTTGTGCACCAGCAAACATCCCACCCCCTGCCCCCCAGCCCGCTGCGGGGATCATGGGCCTGCATTTGATGCAGATCCCATTCGGGCGCTCACCATGACCGAGTCGTTCATGCTCCTCATCTGGAAGACATCCATCGTCACCTCTGTGCGGTCGGAGACCTCATTGCTGCCGGCGTGGTTGGACGGGGGGAGGTCGAAGTAGGTGCTGTCCGGCTCCCTGTGGGAAACGGGGCGGCACAGTCAGCCCCCCAGCTCTGCGGCACAGCCCGCCCCACCACCACCAGCAACCTGCACTCCCGTGAACCTCGGTGCCTTCTCAACCTCTCCCTCCATCCGCTGCTTCTATTTCCACATGGCAGAGCAGGCTCTGCTCAGGGAAACTGTTGCCTGGTGGGCAAAGCAAGCAGAAACTCGGGAAGTTTTTCATTTACCCAACTGCTCTGATGTACTTCTCCCCTCGGGGTGTCCTTAAGTGAGAGGACACCAAGGAGGAAAGAGGGTGAAATGAAGCATGGTCCTTCTTCCTTACTTGATTAGAGCATGAGGCTCAAAGGCCAAGGAGTCTTGAAAAAGTCTTGGTGTGACTAGATGTTTAATTTTAGAAAATATCCATCTTAATTAGGCAGCCACTCATCATGACCTGATGAGCAAAGACTGAGGAGTAAGAAAGCATCCTCCCAGGCTTGGTCCCAGGCAAGGTAAGGGTCCCAGCTGAGAGGGGACCTGTGCTCTGGCCCTGATACCATCCCCATGTAGCCCTGAACGTGAGGCACAGTGTCACACACCGACGCCAGTGCCTCAGAATAAACCTCAAGGCAAACGACCGACCACCACTTACAGCGTGCTCCAGAGGTGCTCAAATGTTGTGCCTTCATCAGCTGGAGAGGACTGGGACATCTTCACCGAAGGGGAGTCGGACAGGGGATAAATCACTCTAGGGACAAAGAGAAGCAGCAGGGTTAGCACTGCCAGGGTGACATCTCACGTCAGAGGACAGGAGGAGGCTGGAAACACCTTCACTGCAGACCAGGAGCACAGATAATGAAATACAACTGCCAGATTTTCCCATAGGGGTGGTATTTCTGATGAGGACATCACCCGCCAGTGGGTATATCTTACAAATACGTGGGTATTTTGGGAAGGGCCAGAGCGGCAGAGTGTTGGGAGGTCAGCCCATCTCTGCTGAGCACTCACCCTGGGCCTCAAGGCTCCTGTGTAAGGGGTTTACAGCTCCCCCAGCCCCAGGGAGGCTCCACACGAGTGTTCTCAGTGATCACCTGGAGCCACCTTCATTCGGCAGAGAGCCTGGGCTCCCCAGTGAGCAACGCCAAATTCTTGCGTATCAGCTCTGAATCAAACTCTCGAGTATCGGCTCTGAATCAAACTGAAACCCCAAGCGAGGTGGCAAGAAAAAAAAATAAAAATATATATTCTCGCATCAAGAAGCAGAGCCGAAGGCACCGTGTAGCAGTCCTGCTCCGGGCTGAAGGGCTGCACGGCGTGGGCTCTGCTCTCGGTGGGGAAATGCTCCTCCGTGAATCCGGGAAATACAGGAGAGACATTCCCATCCCTGAACCAGGCAGTGCCACAGGTTGAGGCCACGGGCTGTACCCCAAATGCTGGTATATGAAATATCCTCCTCTGCCTGTGCTCTATGTTGATGTAGCCCTTCAGCCCCGATCCCAATTTGTCCATTTTGGGCACGGGGAAATTTTTAACCCAGGAACATCCTTTGCCAACAGGCTAATTATTTTTCTCAGGAAGCTTTCGTTGCAAATGCCCACAAATCACAAAGACAGGTAAGACACCCAGGTGAATAGTGAAGTTTGCAGTGAAGTCACCAGGCAGATATCCTAAATCTCACTTGTTCAGACATTAAAATGACCTCCTCGCTCCTAAGCCGCTTGCAAGTGTTATTGAATGGAATATTATACCCCTCGAGAAATGAAAGGCAGGAATGTTGCCCCTGCTTTTCAACGGGAGGTTGAACATCATTCACCCCAGAGCACAGGCAGGACCTCTGTGGGAAAGGCCAGTCTTCAGCCAGAGCCTTCCTCACCCTGCTGTGTGGGCACAGCCAGAGTCATCCTCAATGTGGCCTGTTCCTCTTGCCCCCGGACAACGTTTTTGGCCTCTTTCAACACAGAAGGGAGCACGCAGCGTTCCTCAGCTCTCCCTTTGTGCCCAGCACCTCCCCAACCCCAGCAGCAGGAGCGGAAGATGTCGCGGAGCCATCTTGAGCCCCTTCTGGGTTCCGCGCCATGCGGTCCTCCTCCTCTTCCTCCTCTTCCTTCTTCTTCTCCTCCTTCTTCTCCCTTTCCCAGAAGCAGCAGGACCCCTTCCCTGCCCTGCCTGACAAGGATGTGCCCCAGGCGCCACCCAGCTACTCCTTTTACCCACACCAGTGTGAGCATCTCCTTTCAACTTGTTACCGACATCTAATAGTGAAAACCTGAAAACTTCCTGCTTTTGGGGCAGGAGCTGCCGAGCGCGGGGGCAGCTGCTTTCAAACTGAGTGATGCTCGGGGTCGGCCGGGCCCCCCTGAGTCAGCCGGGAGGTGAAACGAAAGCAGGGCTTGTTTTCTGCTGCATCCGCGAGAGCCAGCATCCACAGATGCTCCTCCAGGAAGGCTCCTGCCCCATGGGACCCATCACAGAACGGCCAGCAGTGAGAGGCTGGTGTCCCCCCATCCCTCCTCGCCCCACAAGGGGACACACAGAGAAACTAAACAACCTACACAACCGCTCTGAGGAAGGGAAAAGCCTAGAGCCACTGCTGGTGGCCTTACCCTGCTTCCATTCTGCTTCCAGGGCAGTGGCAGCTTCAGGAAGGAGCTTCAGCAGAGAAAGCACCTCCGCGCCGCCCCGGCTGCGTGGTCATGATGGGTGACACCAGCTCTAACCACGTGGCTGCCCTCATTTTCGAAAGGGAAAAAAAAAAAAATCTGAATATTTTAAGGGCGTTTCGGAAGTTCCCTTTCTCTTTGAAAGCACAAGGGGCGACTGCAAAGCCAGGTCAGCATCTTCTCACGCTTGGGCTCCTCCCTGGTACCAAGTGATTATTCCAGGGAACCATCTCCGCAGCGAGAATGGCAGCCTGCCAGCGGGCATCTAAGATGATAAAGAACCATAAAAGACTTCGCAAATTGTGTTTCCGTGCTTTGGCATCGGTGCTAATGACACTGTAATTTACTCTAAATCAAGGTCCCGTTGGGAGTCCTGTTATGTCGGGGGTCCCATTATGCAGTGAACGGTGAAGGCATTCACATCCAGGGAAGTCGGGACCTCTGAAGCTGGTGAGGTCCAGCAGAAGGAAAAAGCACCCCATTGGAAGCACTGGAGGTTCTGTGGCACAGCTTAATTAAAGGTGAACTAGGAAGAGCCTCAGAGACTAATTCCACATTGCCAGAGAAGAATTACTAGATGTAATTACCCTCCCAGTGCCTACAGGCTACATAAATGGCACTGGGAGGCGACTAACCCGGGGCTCAACACAACAGAAGCGGCCAAGCTTGAGATCCCCCACAGCCCAGGTTCAGGTCTTCTGCCCCTTCCAGCCCCCCAGGACCCTGTGGGGACTATTTCACCTCTGCCATAACTGTGACAGCTCCCTGATGCCTCCTGTTTCCCAGCACCAAAGGGAGGACCCCTGGCGTCACTCCAACTTCTGCCAGAAGGAGTTCTCTAGCCAAACCTCCACCAGGAGGATTTAACACCCCCAGAGACGAAAAGATGCTCATTAAACCTAATTAAGATCTCTTTGCCTAGGGAACAGTGCAGCAAGGGTTCCTCCGTCCCTTCTGCCTCGAGGCAGCAGGGAGGTGACAGGGGGTGCTCGGTGTGACCACACGGGACGGGGCTGTCACCGGGGCGGCTGGGGGAGCCTGCGGCAGGACGTGCACTGGATTTACTGCGGGCTTCTAGAGGAAGAAAGACCAAAACGTGCAAACCAGGGCCAAGGCAGCTGGAGACATTTGCCCATTTTCACTTCCCGAGCTGACTCCACCGTTCCTGGATTGCTGCTTCCCTCTGTTGCTGGTCAGGGCATTGCAGGGAAACCGCACTCAGAAAAAAGAGGCCGGGAATACGGAGACAAAGCCTGTGAGAAGGCGATCCACTACCTCTGCTTGTGCTGGGGCTCAGCTCAGCCCACTGACAACTTAGCACCGAGGTGGGGGCTAAGTTGTGGGTAGGAGCTCCCAGGGTCGCTCCAGGGACCGGTTCCTTCTGTCCATGTACCTCCCCTGGGAATTGCCACCGAAGTGATTTCCAAAGGATTAGTGTGGAAAAAATCAGTGTCCTTCATCTTTCCCCACTGTCGTGACTGGGGCTCCATCGAAAGGCCAGGTCAGCCCCAGGGACACAAGGAGATGAGAAGCACCCACCGAGGTCCACTGTAACCATCCCGAGATGGGGGAACAACTCTCTGGAGAAGCAGAGCAGATGAATTTGCATGTATTCAATCATACTTCATTCAGCCCACGGTTTGTGTTTTAACCACAGTCCGTATATATTCTTAAAATTATTACAAATTCCACTTCCTTCTTTCACCACTATAAGGAAGGTGATGGGTACCGCGGGCAGAATGAGGGGCTGAGAGTGATGCCTGGCACCTGAGTTTCTGCACGCTCTGGAAGGAGCATCTTTGATCTCAACATTAACTTTAAGCCCCAGTTTTAGGCACTTAAAAATGCCTTTTGCTATTTCAGCTGACAATAACATATTCATCGCTACCCCGCCACTCTGAGCGCCCAGAGTGAAATGTGACGGCATTTTGCAGCCACCTTAAAGGGAGACAAATGCACGAAACCTGTATAACAGGACTATTCCTCATCCCTCAAGACTCTTGGCCCATCCTGAGAGTGGAAGACTTTTGAGAGTCATTTCCAGCTCTCACACCGAGCTGCTGTGTATTACTGATGGCTTGTGAACCGGTCCCTGGACTTTCTCTCCTCCTCTGCACAACAAGAACAATCAGGCTCATCCAGCCCACAGCAAATAAGTTAATATTTGCAAAATACTGGCAAATCCCACAGTGCCAATGCTACCCTGTGCTACTGCTCATTTCTCCCCGATTATTAAATTCATCCCCGCAAAACGAGGCTTGTAAAAGTGACCAAGAGCAAGCGAGCTTTTCTGCAGCACACTTGAATCTCAGGAGCCCAGCAGCCGATTCACAATTTTCTTTCCAAGGAGCAGGCAGGTTGGACAGAAATCCCCTCTGACGGACAGGCAGCTCGTGACGGGGCAGGAGGCTAAACCAGCCAACTCTCCCTCCCTGGCAGCACATCAGCAGCCCCACGTAGGGATGCAGCAGTGGGCACCCCGCCCCAGCATCCCACCGGTACCCAGCCTCAGCATCCCACCAACACCCCGCCCCAGCATCCCACCGGTACCCAGCCTCAGCATCCCACCAACACCCAGCCTCACTCTGCTTTTCCCATTCAAGTCTTGGCTGTTTTTTCCTCCAGAAGTGCTTGAACTCTCTATCTAATGCACTTGGGAACAAACTTTCCAAGACTCTTTAACCTTGTGTAACCAACCCACAGAGCAAAGCAGCCACAAAACATCTTCTAGCCGCGTTATCGAGCACTCCAGAGAGGGTCGTGCTGAGTAACCTACACACACACAAATAGCAAGGGGTTTCTTTTCGTGGTTTTTTTTCCTCCTACCTGCTCTGGCTCCCCAAGCGTTCCGAGTTCCCCCGGAGGTCTCCCGCGGACAGGAGCGGCCTGGGATTGAGGATCTACGTTATTTACTGCACTACAATCAAGTAGCGTCCCGGTCGCCTAGGCAATGACATTGGAGCTGCTGAAAGCTATGTGAAAAGTGAGGCAAAGGCTCGTGCGCTCCTTCCTGGAATAGGAGGCAGTTGCAAGGGGGTGGGGAATGCTCAGCCAAGCGTGCCGGGGAATTAAACTGGTCACCAGTGCCAAAGTGACTCGGGGGCAAGCTGGCTCTCGGGGCTCCAGCTGTGGCTGAGGCAGCTGCTGGGGTTTAACCCTGATGGAGAGGGGAAGGAGAGGACATAGACCCTCCAAGGGAGGCTCTTCCTCTCTCGGGGTTGGGTTGGCTTTGCGCTCACGTTGGTCAAAATGACCAGCTCATCTCCCCCGGGGTGCAGAGGACCGGGACAGCCTGCCCGGGAACCAGCCAATGTCCCGCGTTTCACCCTGATGTGTCCCACCCTGGGAAAAATGGTTTGCCAGGAGGCATGTGGAGCGGCAGCCGGTGAAGATGTGAAGACGGAACATTTCTGATCAAAACCCATCAGCCAGGAGACTCTAATGCTCTGTGCTGTGCGGACTCACCGACACACCTTCTCGCTGTCACCCCTTTCCCAAAGCCCCCGTTCCGGTGGTCACTCACCCCGCAGCCTGTGCTCGGGGGGAACGGGGAGCGGTGTCTTTGCTCTTGGGGTCACCCGGCCCCGCTCAGAGACCCACAGCCACCCACCCGTGGCCGGCCGGGGCAGATGGTGGCTGCAGAGCAGCTGTCACCTCCCGTCCCTTCCTTAGGGGCAGTGCCAGAAAACGGGCCCCAAATGATTCTGACAAACTATTAACAGATATTTTAATGCTGCTAACCCTGTTTGCTGTGCCTCCTTGTACGGCTCCTGTGTTTTAGTTGACTCTTTTCCTCGTGTGTGTAAACTATACTTCGACCTCTCTCTCACATCTAGTCTTTTTAGGGATCTCAGATGTCAGAAAGCTCAATTTTGTTGAGAAATTTTGAGCCTGGATTCTGTTAATTTCCAAGCATGCTCCTGTAAATTATAACAAACTAACATCATGCTCCAAAAGGGGCTGTTCCTGACACAGGCCAGGATGCCATTGGCCTTCCTGGCCACCTGGGCACACTGCTGGCTCATGTTCAGCCGGCTGGCCACCAACACCCCCAGGTGCTTTTGGGGGCTGAAATGCCTAAACCGTAATGAAAACAAGACCCGGATGTTTGTTCTCATCCCGAGGTTTTAATTTTTTAAATTATTTGCATTTTTGATTGCACTCCCCAAAGACAGAGGCTGGTTCCCGACGGAGTGCCGCTCTCACTGGCCACGGGAGCTGGGCTGCTAGCCACACAGGGCTGGCTGCCACCCCGAAACGTGGGGGGGACGGGCTGGCAGGACCCAGTGAGGATGCCCGTGTGCCCCCCAGCGCTGGGTGGCAGGGAGGGGACAGGGTGGCAGGGAGGGGACACGGTGGCCTCCAGCTTTTGTGTGCGAGGACCATTTTTAGGGGACAGACACCCTCGGTCCCGCACCCAGGCTGGCAGCCGCTGCCCCGGGGGGCTGTTTCCCCAAGGAATCTGTCCCCTTGGGGGGGGGACCACCGGGTCCGACCCCCGGCCGCCCCCCCCGGGCTGTATTTATTTATTTATTCCAGTCCAATTAGCATCCCCTTCACTGGTGTGTTTCTGCTGCGACCCGCAGGCCCTCTGTCCGAGCTGGGGAACCCTAGGGGACACCCCGCCTGTTCTCCCGTCGCTGTCAGTAATTA
>VXAK01013569.1:53363-117487 GCA_013399435.1 Arenaria interpres
AATTAAAATAATAGTTCTGAGGCAAAGAATAGGTTTTTTTTTAATAAGTAGAACTAGTTAACCGGGAGGAATGAGGATTCTTTGGATTAACGCACCCCTCCCACCCCCTTTCCCTCCCGGTTTAGCTATTTTTGCTGTAGTTTGCAGCCGAGCACAGCACACGTTAAGCTTTCTGAAATTAAATCTCCCCCGGCGCAGCGCTTGGTCCCGGGGGGGGACACACGGGGGGATGGTCGTGGTCCTGGGGGGGTGAGGGGGGGTGGGTGCCCAGCTCAGCTCTGGGTTTGCTCCCCTGCAGGCGTCGGGGGTGCAGTACCGCCTGGTGGTCCGGGATGCCAGCACCCTCCAGGTCCTCCAGCTCTACACTTGCCTGGATCAGATCCAGTACATCGAGTGGTCCTCCGATTCCCTCTTCATTCTCTGCGCCATGTACAAGCGCGGGATCGTTCAGGTGAGGACAGAGCGGGACAGAGTGTGTTTCCTGCTGGGGCTCTGTGTGTGTGTGTGTGTGTGCTGTGAGTGAGAGCTGCCTAACAGCACCCCTTCGGTGCTTTTGCTAAAGTAACCAGCGCTGACGTTGATGATGTGTGGTTGGAGGATAACCCAGCAGGCCGGTATTTTTAAAACCACGACAAACATCATCATTTGAAAAAAAAAAAATAATAAAGTCCCCACCACATATAGAATAAAAATATTTATCAAAACAAATCAAAGCTGGAGGTTGTCTTAGCAATTTCTTAGTTCACTAGGAAATAAATACATGCAAACTTGTTAAATGGGCTAAAACTATTTTTTTTCAAGTGTTGGTTGTTCAGAATATTTGTCACAGAAAAAAACCCAACAGCAACAACCCGCCTTACTTCACAATTTGTGTTAACACACCGAGGTGTGGGGCTTACTTTTGTAGTGGGATCCAGCGCCAGTCCTTCATGGCTGTGGGGTTCCAGAGGTCCCCTGACCTTTCGGGTGCGTGGTGTGGGAAGGTATTCTCAGCTGCAGCGCACTCTCTGAGCAGAGGTTTGATGAGCTGTTCTCCTGGTGTCTGTTTGGTTCCCTCCCCACCCCAGGTCTGGTCCCTGGAGCAGCCGGACTGGCACTGTAAGATAGACGAGGGCTCGGCGGGGTTGGTGGCTTCATGCTGGAGTCCGGATGGTCGTCACATTCTCAATACAACTGAGTTCCATGTAAGTGTGAAGTCATGATTACTCTCCACGGTGTCAGATGTTGCTGTCTGCCCTTTGCCTCTTAAAATAACCTAAAGCTCTTAAAGCTGTAGTGGTGTTAAGAATGCGGATACAGTTCTCCTAGATTCGTATATATAATCTAGATTAATTCCAGTTTAGAGGTTAGTTCTTCTGTTAACATTTTTTCCTCTTGCTTCTGATGATAAGATAGAAAATGGACACTTAGCTTTGAAGGTAAAAATTACATGAGCGAAGCTCATAACTGGCACTCACTGGAGTAATTTTCCAAGTCAAATGTGTTGTTTGTAGCTCAGGCAAAGCTCGGGATTTCTAGCAAAAAAACCAAAACCAAACCACAAGCATTTAAGAGTGGTTGTGGAATTAAAAATGTGATCTTAGGTTTATTGACTTGAGATGAGATTTAAATCCAGAGCCTGGAAATCAGTGTTTGATTTTACACATAGGAGTCAGACTGCTGTTGATAGAATCACTTGCAAAATTAGAAGGCCTGTACGTGCTGGTTGATTGAGAGCCATATTCTGGGGTCCACACTAAGGTAGAACCCAAATCAGTTTGTGGGTGCTGGACTCTGGGCTTGTTGGGAGGCTTGTGGGAGTCTGACTCACCACCTTTACAGCCTGTGCATTAGAGCTGATGGCTCATGTTATTCAGTACAATGAGAAATGGCCAGAAAATAGCGAAGAACTGCACACAAGACATTTTTCTCTTTGCTGTATTTAATCTTTTCAAAACTGCAATGGATTTTAGATGACAGGTTATTGTGTCACAACCCTCGCTAGCACTGAGTTCAGATGTTACACTGCAAGATTTCTCTTTTTTTGCTGCAAATCCCAATGTCAATGGAATATAGATGGGGGACTTTGTCACCTGTGTTAGTGCAGATGCTGGTGCTCTCAAGGGAACCTGTGGAGAGACATGCGTACAGCTATGGTGCGGTTCCTGATGCACACATTTTCCGCCAAGAATGTTTCATGCTGGCAGGGATTTTTAGTGCTGACTAGGGTAGTGACTTTCTGTCTGTAAAGCTGTGTTTTTCCATTCCCCTACCCCCTTAGATAGTGGGTTTGGAGGAGTGATAAACTTAGGCCTTGGTTTTCCCAGGAATGAATCACCCTGGTAGTATTAAAACAAAAACCAAAAAGTGTCCAGAGTTTCCCCCCGAAGTCAGTGGAGACGTGGGTGCTGGTCAGGCAGCAGCGCTGTAACCCAAAGGGAGGGCCGGGGCTCTGGGCTCCCAGCGAGTCTCTCGTGGCACGTGCGTGTGGGGGTGGACTAGCAAGTATTTATTGCCTCCCAACAGAACTTGGTTTGACCTTAGAGGATTTCATTAAGCCTTTGCCAAGTTGGCATCTGTGGGATAAGTTTTCTTTCCAGCTGTAAACAGGTTGCTAAATTAGCTTTTGTCAGACAGCTGCCGGGGCCCTGCCGCTGTCTGAGCTGTGTTTACCCTCGCTCTGCTAAATCCACAGTCTGGTGGGACAGACGTGAGTAGTGCTCGAGACACAAAGTATCAGGATACCTAATATCGGTGTATTATGTGTGTTATCAAACTCGGCGGTTGCTTGGAGGGCTCAGGGCTTCCCCGTCGACCGCTGCAGCTTGGCTTTGGGAACCTGACATTTTCAAACAGCGCCAACTAATTACTCATACTTGTAATTCTTCAGGTGAACATGGGAGCTCCACTGTAAGCTCACAAATAACTTTCTTATTTCTAGATTATTTTTTTTTTCAAGGATATGGTTGTGTTAACTTATTCCTAGCCATCCATACTTACTAGTGCCTTAGAAAAATTACTCATAGCTAACTTGCAGTCACGCTCTTTTTGTGGTCAGCATTATAGTGAATATTGTGAGTTTTGATGTGACTGGTGTGCAGCTCCTGAGCAGAGGGGAGCACAGCAGAATTCTGACACACCTTTCCAAAGTCTGTTTTGACTCAGTTCAGGCTTTTGAGATGGGCAGCGATGCTCCACATGCGGTTGTGCTTACTATAGCTCTGCAAATGCCATTGTTTTATTGGAGATGAGCCTGTAATAACGTGCAGGTTTTGGGGTCCCAGAATTGTTACACAATGTACAGTAATGTATAATAATGGCACAGGTTCCTGTCTAAATCTTTACACAGTTACTGCAATAAACAGCATGATGTACGAGGCAACCGAATGGTACAGTCTTACTGGAGGAAGTATATAAAGACTCCATCATTTCACATGGGATATGGGGTGGATGGTTTTCCACAATATTGGATTACTGATGGATGCAGAGGAATTTACTGTGATTAATTACAAAGGTGTGTGTAGTTCCTTGCCCCAAAATTTTGAAAGCATCTGTGTGCAGTATGTTAGATTGTGTTCTGTGTGGAGGGGTCATTCTGTCAGTGTCTAACATGGAAAGTCCTGCTGAGATGTAGAAAAGACATAGGCTTGTGCCTTAAACTCTTGCTTATTTTGTAGCGGGTGCTCCCTCTCCTGCTCAAATCCACTCCGTGGGGTGGCTCTGCGTGTCTGCAGTGTGTAACACAGCAAAGCCCGTTGCTAGAAAATTCCACATTATCGTTTTGATCTGTAGGTGGTGTCGTCCCAGGTGTCTCTCCTCTTACAGTGCCGTCATTCCACCTGAATTCCTAGGCACAGGTGGGGCTTAAACAAGAGCTGCAGATAAAAGATATGAAGAAATCAAATGGATCCTCTGCTTCCTCCTGACTCCTGTGTTTTGAGATAAATAGTTTGAAGATGAGCAGTGTTGTTCTTGAGCGTTTCTTTAAGAGCCGTTCTTACAAACTACATATATCGTATTTTCTCTACTTCCATTTTAGGTACTGAAGCATTAAGAAGCTTCTTTCGTACTACAGCAGCAGGGAAAAAAACGTGTGTTTCTGTGTGTATTGGCGCTAATCCTTAGTAACTGTAAATGGCTACATTGGTTGAAAAATGCTTTCTGTCGAGGAATGTGCTCCGAATAATCTTCTGAAATCCGGTGCTGACAGACACTGCTATGTAAGGGGGCCTTGTGACCCAGTCAAGTCTGGGACAAAAGTTGACAGTCATTTGAGATGCAAGGTTGTTTAAAAGTGTGTTTTTATCTATTGAAAATCACCAGTCCCACACCTGCCTGTAGCTGTCAACATGGGGACGTAGGCCTGAACCCGGCACTGCAGACTGTTTATCACGTTACCATCTAAATACTTTTTATTTCTCAGCTGTTTTTAGGCTATTTTAAAAATGCTTCTGCTTTTGGTTTGGTTTTCCACTGCAAAACAACAGCTGAAAACTCCTCAGACACCATTATCGTTGGGATTTGAGTTTGACAACTCCACTTCATCGAGTCATCTGCTCTAAAGTGTAAGTCCCCTGGCAAAGAGCAGTGAAGAAGTGCTCGCTGCAGACCTAATTCACCACAATCTGTCCTCCTGCTGTAAAAACCATGGTCCCTTCCCCACAAAGTCTCTGGGAAAAGCAAATAAGAGCAAGGCAATTTGTTGTAATTTTTGAAGTGTTTGGTTTTCTTTTTCTCACCCTTTGTGCATCTCATGTTTCTGTCTGTCATCTCTGCGAGCTGTGAAATCTTTCTCTGGTTTACATTGGCAGCTTGGGCCAGATTGTGGAGCAACGTTTCGGTTGGGAGTAAGAAGGTTCCCCCCTTCTTGTCACAATTTAATTCTAAACATATTGTTAATCCATGGAAGATGGGTCAGAGGTCCGTATGTTAAGCACATAAACATTTTTATGAACTGAGAAAGTTACGTTGAGTGTACACAAACAGAACAACTGAAAAGAATCCTAATTTTGGGACTCAAAATGGTTTGCTTTTACATGTTTCTAACACTGGGCCAGAACTCGAGGTTTTGTGTTGTGTGACCTGGGTGAGAGGTTGCAGTGAATCAGGGCAGAGCAGATCTGGGGTGTCAGATCTATTGTGGGGGGCTCCCCTCACTGCGCACAGCCCCCTCAGAGAGAGCGCCTGGAGTCGGGCAGAGGAACTTAATATTTGTTATGGGTCTGTTGTGGCTGCTTTAGGTCAAATCTGAAGCTGAAGTGCTTTGGTTATGAAAGAGTTGGAGGCAGCCAGTACAATAATAAGTCTTCCAGAGGTGTATTTTTGTGGGGTTTTTATACACAGGGTAAACAACCCTCCCCTGGGGGTGTGCTGGTTGTGTTCCATAGTCCCTCCCCAGTCACAATGGTGTTATTGCCATTTCTGCTGTAGGGGCTAGCAGTGATGTGTGGGGAGGGCCATGGGGCAATACAGCACTACCCCAACAATGTTCAGTGTCACTGGAGTTTCCGGTGGCCGCGCAGCGCACCCTCGGCTGTTAAGAACAAGATGACAAGAAGGAACAGGGAAAACAGGGTTGGTGTCTTCTGTGGGGAGTTACAGAACTCCACCCTTCTAGAGAAGGTTCTGTCCGAACGGCACAGAGAGGGCTGCACCCGAGGCTGAAGCAGAGATGGATGCAGAAAGAGTTTTCAAACCCAAGGTGTAGATGCATTTTCTCCTCTGCGGTGGAGCCCGAGGTGGCAGTAGGAGCTCTGCCCCTGATGTGCTGTTTCTCACCGCCAGAGATTTCCCTTTTCGGATGGACCTGAGCTCGATGTGAGCCTCGTTCCAGGGCTCTGAGCCAGCCCGTGTGGTCCAGCAGAGCAGCACGTTTGGGGTGTCAGGCCAGGTGAGTGGACGGTGAGGCCAAGGAGCAGCACAAATGTAAACTTGGATGCCTTTGTCAGGAAGAATTCTGCTCCAGACCTCAGCATGCGAGGCGTGCAGCTGCTAAGCTGGTATTAAGTGGCTGTAGAATGCGCGCTGTGTGTTTTGGGGCAAGGGAGGAATAGCAGCAAGTTCATTTAACGCTGCAATTAATAGGAGGCAGCAGCATATCAGTAGTGCAGTTGCTGGAGAGGAATGTGAGTAGGCATTGTGTTGGTATTTTTAAAGTAAATCTTGCCCGAGGAGCAGGCTAACAATGCCGTGTTCTGGTGTGTCCGGAAGTGAGCAGTTGCAGTGATAAAACTTGATTAATGTTACTCATCTAGTGGAGTCCTCCAGGACCTGCTAAACTTAAAGGTGGTACTATAGATGTCTGGCTGTAATTTAATACCTGTGAAATAAAGGAAGAGCATAATAAAGACTGCATTGAATAGTGGTCCGTCACTTTTTCTAACTTTGGATAGAAGCAGAGTGGGATCTGGTTGTGCTATTTCCTATAATAAATTTAAAAAATAAATAAATAATTGATTTGTGTTTGCTCTTCAAATTTCAAAAAATTTTCTTCTGCATATAAAAAGCAGAAGGGGGAAGAACTAATGCTGCCCTTTTGCTTTGGGGTTCCCTGTATCTCTGGAGGGAGGCAGTGTTCATTAGGAGGTTCTGTGACCTGGTTTGGACACCATGATAATTCCTTGAATCGTGTTTTCTGGCAAAACTGATGATGTGAGCAATGAAAAAACCTTCCAAGTTCTGTTGCAGCATCCAGTCCATAGTGTTGCCAGGTAGAACACGTATGTGGGATGCTGCTGCCTTGGGGTCCTGTGTCACCATTGAATGGTACCAGGGAAGGAAAATGTGCATTGAGGACAAACACGCAAAAAAGTGGAGCAGAAACTTCCTCCCAAGACTGGGGTTCGGTCTGCACCCGGCGCAGGAGGATGAGGAGGTGGTAGACAGAGCTGAAGTTTTACGTATATAATGAATCGGAACTAATTTTGTGCAGTAGTTCCTGGGAAAGGTAGCTTTATGACTGTGCTGCTTTATTGCAAAAATAGTTTTACCTGCACCTCTTGTAGAAATCTCTTGGTGCACTAAAATGTAGGAAAACACCAGAAAAAAAAAATTTACTCTGGAAACATTCCTCGCTCCAGCTATAAATGTGAAGGTTCACATGACATTCTGATTAATGCCCATATGTCTGGGGTGGCTGCCGTTGCTAAGGGAGAGTAAGTATTTGTTTTTAATTGAATAATCTGCAGATGGCAACGCAGAGCTTCCAGAATGCGGGCGGTGACCTTGGGGAGCTGTGGAGAGGCTTGTTTTGCAGCTGACGGCCTTCCCCACAGTTTTCATGTTTTATGGATGCACAAGCCTCCAGAAATACCGCAAATGGGATGCTTAATGCCTTGCTTTGCATAGCGTATTTTGGCTCTTTTCTCATTCTTTCAGTAATCGTGTGATGTTGCCTTCTCCTGGGTGGCTGAGGAGGGAAAAGCAAGATGCAAATTAACTTGCCAAAGCTGAGTGTGTCTAAAAGTGGAAAAAGAGCTAAATTTTCATGCCTAGCCTTGTCCCGAGAGATACCATGGTCTCAAGCTGCTGTAACCTCTCATCCATTCATAAATGCAAGAAACTTTTAATCTCTCTTCCAGATTCTGTGATGAAACTGTGCTTTTCCAACTGTGTACGATCCATCGGCAGTTATGTAGCTAGGCTCATGCCAATATCAGTAACTTTAATGGTGATGAAGAGCTTTTCCCCATGTTGCTGTGCTTGTAGGGTTCATTTGGAACACGCAGCCTTGTGAACTGAAGGCAGTTGGGAGAGAATTCCTCGCAGTTACTTCTCAGGGCTTTGAGCTACATGGAATAGCTGCAGAGTTTAATTAGCCACAGAAGGTGTATTGATCTACTCTGTGTTGTTGGATTAGGTTTATGGGTTTCTATTTACTTATTTTTTTTGTCTACAAAAAATAAACAAGTAATTTCCTTGTCTCTTTCTCTTTGACAGCTGCGGATAACTGTGTGGTCCTTGTGTACGAAGTCTGTGTCTTACATCAAGTATCCCAAAGCTTGTCAGCAGGGTGAGCATCACAGATCTAACGCAGGAATGGGGTTTTTTACTATGACAGAAAGGGAAAACTGAATTTGGGGTGTAATGATGAAACGTGTTTCAGAGCAGGCTCTGCACCCTCCCTGCTGAGGGGTTCGCTCCCCTTGGGGATACATGTCCCGGGTGACCCCTGGGTAGTCGCGTTGTCCCCGAATGAAGGATTTCATCTGATCCATGTGCCTGGTCTTCAGATGTGCATCGTTCTGTTGTGTTTGCCTCCCAAGGGTCCTTTAAGACATTAAATTCAGCTGGATGCATTGGTGATGAAAAACACTAATTCAAAGTGGCTTCTGTCATCTTTTACATGTGAAAAGATTGGAGAGGGAAGCCCATGGCGGGGCTGTCCAGCCGCTCGGCTGTGGTTAGCAGTTTCCAGCTTGGGGCTTGTGTATAGTAACAGCCCGTACAGGAGAAAGACAGTTATGTATTGCATGTGAAATGAGGGTGGCTGGGGACCCGTGCCAGAGGTTGGGGAGTTCCAGTGCCTGCATAACTACTCCCTTTACCCAGACTAAACGAACTGGTGGTTTGAAATCTGGGGGTTGTATGTAAGGACTGTCTGTCAGGAATCAAACCTGGCTTTCCGAAGCGTGCTGAAGTTCTGCAATAGCCGGGGAGCTGCGTCCTTAGCAATAGTATATTCGGAGTTTAAGAATTGCCAACACAGGCGAATTAGTAAAACCATGCATTGCTTTGATTAGTGTGATCTGCTGTGAAGATACTTTTCCTTCTCTTTTTACTTCTCCTTTGAACTGGGAATAACTGCTTTTCATTGAAGAATTGTCAGCTATTCTGTCTTGTTTTCTCTCTTTTTTTCAATTGCCCTTCTTTCGTCAGCAGGGATAGCCTTCACTAGGGATGGCCGCTATATGGCAGTGGCAGAAAGACGGGACTGCAAGGACTTTGTTAGCATCTTTGTGTGCAGCGACTGGCAGCTGCTGAGGGTAAGATGTGTCCTGGCCTCCCACTGTTCTGGGTGGACAAAAGCACGTCTTCCAGCTGCTCTGGGCTCCCTCACTGGTTCTAGACTGGCCAGTACTTATCCTCTTCAGCACTGGCTCCTTCACTGGCCTCTGGGTGCACTTCCCTAGGGGTGTCCTCTTCAGGAGGCCAGTATATACTAGATGTGCATAAAGAGTTTCTGATGGAATGCAACAGTCCACCTTTAATTTCTTGCATGAGCTTATTTACAATAAGCTATGCTGCATTAATAATAAAGTTATGGCTTTGAATGTATAATATAAGTTGTCCTATTATCTAATGAGACCAGCCTGGAAAGGATGCACGCTAGCATGCCTTAGAGGAGTGGATACATGTGAGAAATTAAAACCTGCTAAGAACTAGTGCGTAGGTAGTGTCACCCCTGGTTCAAGAATTCTGAGTCTCAGCAGAAGCCAAGCAAAATTTGGGAAATACCACTAAATATTTGTTGTGTTCCCAGGCTCTTCCCTCATCATCCTGTAATGATCCGGCCTTTCTGAGGCAAGGAATCAGGCTAGCTAAATTTTGTGACTCATTCAGTGTAACTGCTTTTTTGCTTTTTCTGTATTGGGAAACCAAAGGAACGGTGAATGCAGGACACTATTACAAAAGAAAATATTTCTGTTTCTGCATGAGTGTGCAAAAGGCTTTTCATTTGTGGTAGCACTTAAAAGGATAAAACTGAGGCCTGTGTTAGGTCAGATGCAACAGCATTTGTTAAATACTTCAAATCGTCTTTTTTTTTCTCTCTTTTGGGGCAGCATTTTGACACAGAAACGCAAGATCTGTTTGGGATTGACTGGGCTCCCAATGGCTGCGTTCTGGCCGTGTGGGATACGTGTCTGGAGGTAGGAGGAGCAGCAGATTATTTTCTTGGGGAGTTCAAGGTGGTGTGTAGCTGCCACGTATAAAGCAGTAACTAAAATAGATAGTTTTACCATTTTTTTTTTACCTTTCAAACATAACAAAAGCTGAACTCAAACCATTTAAAATATTTTACTTTTATTGGTAATGGATGTCCTTACAAGCGTATGTCAAACACTTGTGATGATGTGAATTTAAAGACAAATACCAAACAGCCCTGAGCAGATGGCTTGATGGCTTCAGGTGCCAAAGGAGCACGAGTTTTTCCATCAAGCATAAATAGATACGGAACAAGAAAATATTGTTAGTCTTTAGAATTAATCTATTTATGTTTCAGTATAAAATATTGCTGTACTCCCTCGATGGCAGGCTGCTATCCACATACCGGGCTTATGAATGGTCACTAGGCATAAAATCCATCGCCTGGAGTCCCAGCAGTCAATTCTTGGCAATTGGCAGCTATGATGAAAAGGTGAGAAATAGAAAAAAGATGTTTATTAGGTAAAAGAGAGAAAATAAACCTCTCTCTTTTATCCACAAGGCATTTGTAGAACTTTGCCATAGCAATTCTCTCTTGCAATGCTTTCTTGCACTAGGTGCGTATCTTGAACCATGTAACTTGGAAGAAGATCACGGAGTTTGAGCATCCAGCAACCGTTGCTAATAAAAGGACTGTAAGTATGGACCCAGAACCCTTTGAATCAGTGCTTTGATGCTGCTATTTGTATCTGAAAGGTGCCAGTAAATCCATTTCATTCGGGAGACCTTGCTTTTTCCCCTCCTATATGTACATAGGGCTTGGGAAATTGGATGAAAAATTGGGAACATAAGAAAAATGGAGGAATCCTTTCAAGTTCGATGGAATATGTACCTGTGATCCTTGTTTCTTTGTAGATTGTGTATAAAGAAGTGGAGAAATCCCCATCTGTTGAAACAGAGAGACTTTCTTTCCCTCCAACAAGAGCATTGGCTAGTTCTCTCTTCAGCACGCAAAGTAAATGTAAGCCACAGTTTACTAAAATGAGACACTTGAGTTTGCCATGTGAAGTCTTTCCATAAGTAACATTGTAGGTGCACTCCCCCTATGCACTATGGGCCCTCTGGGTGCTCTGCTCAAGGCTCCCGAGCAAACTGAAGGGCTCCAAGGGCAGTAAGACCCCGTGGGAGGGGATGCTCTCTGCGGGGTGGCTGGGAGGCAGGTTAAAGATACTGTAGAAAATAAACCATAATCACTTGGGTGTAGAAACAGCAGCCAGATCTCAGTCCTGGAGGTGCCTGCACAAGTTGGCTTAACGTTCTGCGGATACATTTTCTGGTTTCTTCAATCCATGCAATGTTATTTCATGATTTAGTTTAACTGTTGCAGATAATTGCACTAGTTCATCTGATTCTAGCAATTAAGAATCTTATCATAGTATGTGGCAGTTCCAATAATTAAAAAGAAAAAATAATCAGAAGGTGTTACAGTCTTGCTGTCTGTTATAAGAGAGTAATTAATCCTGTAGGTATGAGGTCAAGTAAAAAAGCAGAGCATGAAAGAGGCCATTTGGTTTTCTCTTGAGAAGCTGCAGTCGGGGCAGTGCTTTAAACCTCCAGCCAATGGGCTGTGAAAATATTAAAGAGATGGCAGACAATGTATGATTCATTTTTACTATTTTTTTTCTGTCTTGTTGTTTGTGGGACTGCAAATCACCTTGGAGTTTGCCTTGGTGTTTTAAATACTAGTTAAAAGGTAGTGGAAAACTTGATCTTTCCTTTTTTTCATAATTTAGTCTCCAGCCTTTCCTTTTTTGTAGAAGGGCAAGAACAGTAAGCTGTTTGTGTGAGGATGCAGTATCTTAAAACAATTGAAGTTTTTGATTGGAACATATTGGAGAAGAGTAAAATGCAGTCGTATTGCTTCAGGGATGAGGGGTTTTTAACAGCTGGAATTTAAATCTTTTGTCCATTCAGGTTTGCTTAGTAAAGTGCTTTCATTCAAATTCCAGATGACATTGCCCAGGTGCCAGTTTCTTTACAGTACGTCAAACCCGTTGCTGACAGGGCAAATCCCAAAATGGGAATTGGGATGTTGGCGTTCAGTCCAGACAACTGTTTCCTGGCAACCAAGAACGGTGAGTCCCTCCTGCTCTGTGTTACAGGGGAAAGCCGCTCCTTCTGCAGTGTTTCATGCACTTCTTCTGTGTGTTTTCATGAGAAACGAGGACAGGAGCTGGGCAGTTATTTTGCACTATGGGGGGAGTCAGGACCCCGTTAGAAATCAGCTCTCCTTTGTATGAACGTGTCACTATGGAGGAAATCCAGCCTGTGTCTTGTAGTGTATGGGTAGTAGTGGGAGCTGCCAGAACCGCTTATCAGTGCCTTAACTTGGGTTTTGCTCTGTATTTAATGAAAACAGTACACTTCGTGTATTTCTTCCAATGTATGTGAGCTCCGTGTATTAGGAAATAAACAAATCCTTCCTGCTCCAGTCACAGCAAGTGTCTCTTGAAAGGCAGAATTCTCAATTTTTCACAACCTGTATTAGTGGGCTTTTGATTTCCTGAAATGGTGAAAGTCATGGAATTCACGTTTAATCTTTCCCTTCGATGGTCCTGAAGGGCTGGTTATGTCTGGATGCAACAGCTGGGCTTCAGAGGCAAAAGCCATCAGCCGTAGCGTGAATGTGAATAATTTGATAAAAGCCAGTGAAGGGCTGGAAAATAAACTCAGTCACTTTTATCCTTCTTGCAGTTTTCCCACAGTGCAATTGCAGGCGCCGCTGGGCAACACTAGTGGGGTTAGACCCACGGTGCACCGCGTGGTCTGTGGTGTTAGACTTCAGTTAATGCCTATTTCTTTAAAAGATGGTGTGATCTTTTCACCCTTCGGGTATTTACACAATTCCCTCTTCCTTTTTGCACAGATAACATTCCTAATGCTGTCTGGATCTGGGACGTTCAGAAGCTGAAGCTGTCTGTGGTCTTGGAGCAGCTCTGTGGGATCCAGTGCTTCCAGTGGGACCCCCGGCAGCCCCGACTTGCCGTGTGTACCGGGAACAGCAAAGTCTACCTGTGGTCCCCCGCCGGCTGCGTGGCGGTGCAGGTCCCCGGGGAGGGTAAGGCTGCTGCAGTGGCTTCTGCATTACAAAATCTTTTTCCATGTATAAGTCAGTCTGAGCATTATCATGGAAATGGCTCCGATGGGTTCTTGGAGCTTTTTAAATACAGGTATTTAAATAGAGGAGCTCGTAATGAGACATGGCAGACATGATAGTATTTTATCAAGGACGGAGCACAGGGACTAACAATGATTTAATTTGCTTTGATCATATAGTATGTTGAATTCTTTCTTGAGATTTATAGTCATATCAGTTTATTTACACAGAAACTGTAGTTGTGCAGGATGCCAAGTGTTGAAATAGACTCTGAAACATCTGTAATGTTTTTGGGTATTCTGGAAACGACTGAACTACAACAGAACACCAGTGGGGGGAAAATGTGCGTGGTAAATGTGATGTGGAAAGATAAAACCCAGGTGAACCTCAGCTCTCAGTCTGCTGCTCGCTGACAGACTCTGTTCTGTTTCCACAGGAGACTTCCCGATCGTGTCTCTCTCCTGGAGTTCCAGTGGAGACTCCCTGGCGCTGCTGAGTAAGGACAACTTTTGTGTGTGTTACTTAGAAAGAGAAGAGGTAAAATAATAATCTGCATAAAAAATGCTCACAAGTCTGAGGAAAAATGAGGGAAGGGGTCAAACCCTGTTACCTGATCTGAAGCTTTTATATTTATGAGTTATTTATTTGAAGGAGCGTCCCCAAACTCCAGTGTGTAAAGTTCTGTGGTTGCGTTTGAATGAAGTGACTGTTTAGAGGCAACTAAAGTGTAGAGAATGAAGCCTGGATTTCAAGGAAACTTTAGTATTGATGTAGTTCAGCTTCCTCTTGAACTCTGTCAACTATGAAACCTTCTTTTCTAAAACTGTAGCTGTGTGTAAATAATGTATAGCTATTATTTAAATTTTATAATTTCCAATAAATATTTTGATAGTTACAAACTTGGTATGACTCAACTCTAAACCAGCACATCTCTGCTCTGAAGTCTGTTTCTGTATTATCAGGTGTGATTATGGAGCTATTTATCCTGGCACAACCTGGGCAGCAGACTGCTTTCTTCAGAGGAAGGGAGCCCAGTCTTTAGGAATTTATTGGATGGGGGTTTTTTGCCACTTGATTTCCCAGCCTTGGTCTGAACAAAGAAAAAATTGAGTTGAAATTTAACTTTACTGTGAGATTATTGAGAATTCAATAGCTCTCTTAGGAAGTGCATTGGGAGGGACGAGCAGCTCGTGCATTCCGTCACGACTTCAGCCTTACATGGGTTTTGTGAACACATGGCTGCTAAAGCTCCAAACCCACCGCTGCAGCACAGCAGTTACGCAGCGGTTTAGTTGTGCAAATAAATGCTCCGATAAAACGGTCTGTAGAGAAGGTCACACACAATGGAACAGCTTGTCAGCGTGGCCTCAGGAGCAATCCCAGCTGTAGCCTCTCTCGTGCTGCTCTGAATTTCATTACTGGACATTGCAACGAGGTTAAGCACAAGAAAGTATAAATCAGGGGTGACGTACAGTGCTTAAAGTCTTATCTGTCTCCAGTAAAAAGTCCTGGGCTGCTGCTGCCCCTAATTAGAGTAGATTTAAGAAAAACTGCTAACAATATAAATCTGATCAAAATAGAACTGCTTTTCAGTTTTATAAATAATAGCTTTGAAAGCAAACGTGTTTGTGAGGCTTTAGGCAATATCCTCTCAAAAGACCCTTTATTCTCTGGCTGCGGCACAGAAACACACATAAGAAACTAGGAAGTTAGTTCTCAGAGGGAGGTATTTTTACAAAAAGCTCATAAACGCATACTCAGCCATATACTTCAGTTTACAAAGCAGTAGTTTGGGTTCACGGTTTCCGTGCAGACCCCACAGAACAGCGTTAATGAAACCAGCTGCCTCTTCTGCTAAAGAACGACGGACATGGCTTTCACAATTCCTAACAGGCATTAATCAAACTGCTAAGGTTACTGTAACTGTGAACAGCGGCACCGTTAACCACCACGGATCGGTCCCAAGCACAGCACGTGATTTGACACCATACACAGGGACACAACTAACGCGGCACGGACGTGCTGCTGCACTTGGATGTTTGTGCGGAGTGTTAGTAGCAGATACCGGTCACGCTTCGTTAACAGGGAAGAACAGTTAGAAATGGCAAATACCACTGCTCCCTAGCCCTGGAAGAACCAGGAGGAACTGAAAATTAGATACAGAATGCAAGAACGACACTACCTGGTGTCTGCTTCGCGTTGACCTGGCCTGGGCAGAACAACCAAGGCATCCCATCAACTGTCAGACCTAGAGCCACTCCCGGCCTTCCCCTCACCCTTCCCTTGGGTCTCCAGGGTTCTGCTGGATTCCCTGTCACCCCCCAGGAGACCAGCATCAAACTGCTTTCTCTTGAAAAGATCAAACACGATGAACTTTAAAACCCAATTTTGCCTCTGGTCATGGAGTAGCCAAGCTTGGCCTCGTTGTTGATGAAGGACATGAGTCCCAGGTAGGTCTCGATGAGAAGGGGACGCTCCAGCACCAGCACACCGTTAGCCCGTCCTGCCACCGGACACTCCTTATGGGCTTTCTTCACAGCCTGGACCAGCTGAATTTTAAAGTTTTCCAACTGAAAGGAAAAAAAAACAAAACAAAATCACCTTGATGTTTTCCCATTGTTTTAAAAATTGTCAGGCAAACAGCTGCTGGGGTTGTTGTACAGGATTAACGGTGGAGCTGTCGCTGTGCATCTCACGTGCCATGGTAAGCTTTCCATTCTGATGTTTAACCTCAATGGTACAGATCATTTCACGCCAGGACACTATTTCCATGTAAGTTAAACACACGGGCTTGACGTGTCCAGACTTACCAGTGATTAATACTGTTCATTTCCGACTGTAGCTCTCCTGCCCTTATCACCGATGTCTTGAACTTAAATTACCAGAGTGTTCTGTTTTTAAGGAAACCTTCAGAGGAACGCAGCTATTGCAAGAAAAACTGAGAGCCGCCCAAGGGAAGGTTTACAATTCCCAATTAAACTATTTGTTTAATTAGCTGGCAGTCCTAGATGAAAGGTCTAGCATCAGCCTGTCGGGTAAGAGTAGGAATAGCATCAATTTCCATTTTCTTTTGGGTTTTACAGGACTCTCCACCTGTGGAAGTGTGAGCTCCCTTCTCCAAACCATTTAGGGGTAGGTGGCAGAAACGGAGCCGTGCTGCCCTGCACGTCGGGATTTGGAGACCGGGGAAATGCAGCGCGCAGCTGGGAGTTCTGCCTCTGATTTAACTGCTCTGTCTTCTCCAAATAACCTCAGAGGTCCCCAGCCCCTGAGATGAACAAGGTGTCACGAGCAGGAGCCGTGACGTCCTTACCAGGCAGAGGGATGCGTTCTTCTCGTTGGCGTCTGCCATGGGGTGCTCGGTGAAGGTGACGTAGGGGATGTTGGTGGACCACGGGTTCCATCTGTTGATGAAGGAGGCGCGGCTCTGCTTGTCCCACTGAATCCGAATGCCAGTGCCTTCTCGCCTGGTGGCGGGGACAGCAGAGTTAGGATGGTGAGGCTTCCGAGGCCTCGAGGCAAGTTCAGTTAGAAATGTACAGTCTGAAATGCCCTGCTTAGAACGGGGAGCTGAAATGTTTGATAGTAAGTGGTAGGTAGAAGAATTCAGCCCCTGGAACATGCAAAGGGACATTCTTTTAAGCTGAGAATAAAAAGATTAAGCTCATTAGGCATCAAGGACACAACCCCTGAACTGTGTTCCCCGTGACTGCCTGTGTGTATGTATGACCTGATGTTTACATGGGGCTTTACAACATTTCTAGCTGCTGCTGCATTACCCAGTGGGGATGGGTTTCTGCTCCCAGATCTGCTCATCTTACCTGCAAAATCCTTCAGCACCTGGCTTTTAAGGTAACTGCTAGTTGTTCCAGCAGAACAGCGGCTGCTCTGGGCTGGTCTGATGAGGCTTCCTAATTGTTCACAAACTCGCATGAGCAAAAGGAAGAACCCTCACACTTGGCCAACGTTGAGTGACAAAGGGTGACAGCTCCAGCTATTTATGACACCAGTACAAGAATCAGGAGAACATTACAGTATTACCGTGTCGACTTACTTGTTCAGGGATTTAGGTGGGAACTCAAACTCCCCTATGGAGATGGTGTCCACGGCGCTGAGGGCGATCCTGGTGACGTGCTGGCACTGCAGGCTGATGAAGTTGTACTTGCAGACCAGGAGGGACCGGTCCGTGATGAGAACCAGACGCTCCTTCTCGTTGTTCCAGTGATCGATCCTGGGAAGAGACCACCACCGAGCTCAGAGGGTTTGGTTGCTGGCCAGAAATGCCCAACAGCTTGGTGGATGGAGGAGTCGCTCAGGAGAACTAATCCCAAGTCTTAGTAACATCTTATATTTTCTGTTTCGGCCTTTGCTTTCCATCAGCAAGGCTGGGAAGAGGCTGAATGTCCCGACATAAGAAAATGTTAAGAAAATCAGAGTAAGTCTGAAGATCTTGAGAGCTCTAGTGCTACCTCCTGTTATTTGAGGCCCAGTGCTACTCCATGGGGTAGATGGGTCTCCAACAGCTCTGCCAGTAAGTGTTTAACCCCGTGCTGGGAGCCTGGTCCCACGTTTGCTAAATTATTAATTGCATTTGTGCATGTTCAGGGGAAAGAAAGAGTTTTCTTTAACTGTGCAGCCTGACACAGTATTTTCCTCTGTAAGAGCAGTCTGTACATTCAGAAACTGATCGGTTTCTTCCAATTTCGTGAATAAAAGCTCTTGCCTTTCCCCACGTGTTTTGCCAGACCAGCTGGACACTGTCGCATCCTTAGGGCAGCCTGAGAACAGGCGTATTTTCATCCTCAGGGTAAGGAGCTGAGCTTTTAAAGTAGCGCCTTTGAGATCTGCTACAGCGTATTTTTTTGGTGTAACTGATTGAATTGTCTTTCCTTACAAAAATTTAAAGTTGTGTGTTGTTCCAACAGGAAGGCTGATGAGACCAAAGCCATCCTCGCCCTTGAAGGTAAGTGCTGAGAGTGGGACTGGGCAACGGGCTGCAGCCTTTCCCCCACCATGAACCTTTTTCTGCCCATTTCACTTGCCCCCCCCCGGCCTTCTGCTGGCCCCGGGGAGTGGATGTGGCCAAACCTTGCTCTGAAGGAGGAGGAAAGTCACCTCCTGTCCCCTGGTCCAGACACGTGGCACGATGGGAGCTGACAATTTGCACGTTGGGGAATGACAGGGGTAACGGCCTGTAACTCGGTGACGGAGGAGTTCATTAAGGGCTACGTTAGTGGGTTTTAGGGTGAATTCTGTATCGCACTGGGGTTTGTAATGAGACAAATCACGAGTTAACGTTACACGGAAATAACGACAGGACACAGCCCCCCCCCGGCCACGTCAGAGCTTCTCCCCGTTCTGCCAGCGCCAATATTTACCGTATTTTTAGGCAAACACAGAGCGCAGAAGGGCGGGTTTGGAGCGGGCAGGTGAGTGACGGGGGGGTCCCAAGCCCGTCCCGGGGTGTAGCTGTCCCCGTGTGTGTCCCCCCCAGCCCCACTTACTCAGCGAGCAGCCAGACGCTCCGCACCTCCCCGTCCTCCCCGGGCATCACCACGGCGCGGATCTCGCTCACCGCCTGCTCGATGCTGCCGGGCTGGGGGGGGCAAGGCGGAGGTCAGGGGGGGCACAGACACANACCCCCCCATCATCATCATCCTCCTCCGCCAGCACCGCCGGGGCCCCCCCTTCCTCCTCCTCCTCCCGCAGCTGCAGCATCGCGGCGGGGCCCGCACGGGCTCTCACCGCCGCCTTCCGGGGCGGAGCGGGACGCGGAGCTCTCGTCGGCGGGGTCCCGCCCCTCTCCGCGTCCCCCCGCCCCGTTCCGCACCCCCTCGTCCCGCTCCGCCCCGTTCCGCGACTTCTCCCCCGCCTCCGCGCCTTTTCCGCCCCTTCTCCGCGCACCCGCGGCCTGTCCCGCACCTCCTCGCCCCGTCCCGCATCCTCCCGCCCCGGTTCCGCGCCCCCCCGCGCCGGCGGGGGGCACCGCGGGAGTTCATTCCGGCGGCTGCGGCGGGTCGTAGCGCCGGGGTTCGTAACGGGACAAACGATGGGTCCATGTTGTCCCGGAACGATGAACACGATGCAGATACTGTGCATGTGATGCGGGAAGAGCGAAACGGCCGCCGCGCCCCAAAGCTCCTCCCTCCAGTTTCCAAGCGCTGATGTTTACCTTAATTTTACCCAAAAAGCGCGGGTTTGGGGCAGGGAGGTGGGCTCGGGCGGGGGGGGGGAACCAGGCCTGGCCGGGCGTCCCGGCTGCTGCCGAGCCTGGGCCTGGTGTTTGTATTTTCCAGGAGTTTTTTCCAGCTTCCCGCGGGAGCGGAGCAGGCGGGAAGGGGCGGTGGAACACCCCGCGCCACGGATGCCACGCTGGGTGCAGAAGTGGGGGTGCCCGGGGTGCGGGTACTCGCCATCGGTGCCCATTCACCAGTTTCCTGGCTGGTGAGAGTGGCTTGTATACTCTTTTACCGTAGTTGTTATTTTTATTATTACTGCTATTTTCCTTTTCTGATACTGTCCTATTGGACTGTCTGTGTCTCAGTCCGTGGGGTATTTTTCCCCCCTTTTCCTTTCCCCTCCTTATCAGACCACCCGGCGGCAGTTTCTGGGGGGGATGTGGCAGGGGACGTGTGGGAAGGTGACGGAGCGGGGCAGAACCGGGGGGGTCAGAGCCCTGAAGCCGGTGCCGTGCCCAGCACGCCCCGTGGCAAAGAGTGAGTGACGCTGGGAGTGAACGGCGAGGTGATGTTTGTGTTTCTGCGGTCTCTGGCGTTATTACAGATATTATCATCGCTGTTCGTGGAGCCGGGTTGGATCTTTGACCGCTTTCCAGGGCTGTTTTACCCTGAGCCAGGGGATGACATCTTCGGCAGGCGGTTGTGCTGGGAAATGGTACAAAATTGAAAACAGGTTAAATTGCCTTCGCAGGCGGCGCTGGGTTTCAGATAATCCATCTTTCCCATGTGTTTCAGGAATTCTCTGCCGTGCTCTCTGCAGCCCCTGCTCCCGGGAGCCTGTTTGAACCAGAAGCCTCGTTTCTTTCTTTAAAGTGTCTCTTCCAGAAGAATCCCAGCGCTGGATTCACGCTGGGGGAGTTCTTGCCCCGGGCTCCTGGAGAGGGAGCCACAGTCCACAGCTCCCCTGTGGCTGGAGGGACTGGGATGTGCTGGTGCCTCATCCCACCTGGATGCCCTATAAATCCCGGCTCCGTGTTCCCAGCGCCGTGTTTGCCGAAGCTGGGCCCGCACAGAGGATCATCTGGGTGGAAGGAACCTCTGGGTTGTCAGCACTGATGGAGTAACCGGGAGCAGTCCTAATGGTTTCCTACTGCAGGAAAAGTATTAACTTTTAAAGTCCTGACGGGAAAATGGAGGCCTAATTTTATTCTATCCCAGAGCTCTCTCCATCCTTATAAAATATCTTTATGTAGTTGCCTTTCTTCTCCAGGAATGCTGGAAGACGCTGAATTCCCACCTCTAAGGCCTGGCAGATGCTTCGAAGTGGCAGCGTTTGTCCCTCTTACCTGCTCCTTTCTCTCATCTGAGTGATTTATGCAGCTGCTGTGGCTCAGGAAGGGTTAAGCTGTGAAAAGCAGCTGCCTCGGTTTCTTCCAGAAGTACCAATTTTTGGGGCATGGCTCGTAGTGACTTTAGTTTTGATATAATGGTGAAACAGGAGCATGGCGTGGGCACTGAAACCACCCAAACCTTCTCATCCTTCTTCGCTCCCAGAAATCAGTATTAACGATGTGTCCTACTCCACCTCCTTAAAACATCTTGTTCTAACTATCTTTCCTCCCTGTGTGGTGACAGAATTTGGATTCTCTCTGCTCTCTTGGGCAGGGGTGCTGTGTGGCTCTCCTGGTTCCCTGCTCACCGTGCTCCCCTGGCCGTGGAGGGAGGTGGAAGTGGGGAAGCCATGCTCCCCGAGAGCTGCGAGAGCCTGGGACCTGCCTCGGTGGCCCTCGGGGCTTCTACCCTGGAAGTCGCGTGGCTTTTCCAGGGAAGGGCTGAAAGACCCGAGTTCTGTGGTCATTTTAGCCAACTGCTTGCTTTACGATGATCCTGCCTTTGCTTCCCCGCTCTCCGTTCTGTTTGAGGCAGCGGAACGGGAGGTGGGGGTGGGATGCTGCCGATCCCCTCCTCTTCAGTACTGCATACTGCACAAAGCGGAATCTGAGCGGGTATCGCTTCTCCCCGGGGGCAGAACGTGCACTTGTGAGCTCACTGCAACACTCAGAAGATCGACTGCCACTTGCACGTCCTCTACCTTTCCAGTTTTCACCCGAGCCCCCTCCTTACACCCCATTTTTGCCAAAGGCCAGCTCTGCCCAGGGCCGCCCCTGGGGCAGCGGAGCTGAGGTTAAATCTCTGGGAGATGTTTTTAGAGCTGCTGGGAAAGGGATTTTGGGTGGTGTGTCCGGAGTTGGCCTTGGGATAGTGCAAAAGAGCTGCCTTTGGAGGAACAAACCCAACTCATTCCCTGCTGCTGTTGGGCAGGGTTTCCCCCTCCTCTCGCTGGGGCCGGACACGCTGGTGGGAGGGATTTCTGACTGTCAGCAAGGAGAGAAACAAGGGAGCATGTGAGGGAAAGGAGCTGGACCTGGGAAAGGCAGGAGGCAAGTGTTTGTTACTCCCTGGGAATGCAGGGAAGCTGCTCTTGGGGGTGTGTGTGCAGGAGGTAGTGGGTCCCATCTCCGGAGGAAGGTGGGGAGCTGTGGCAGGAGGATGGCTCCAGCCCCACGCCTGGGGTGAAGGAGCACTGCTTGCCTTTGGAAAACCCCTCCGGGAGGTGGGATTATTCCCGCTGTGCAGGAGAGCATCCCTCCCGCGTCCTGTCCCCTCCCGAGTGCCGGTTTTCATATCGCCTTGAGAAGCAGATCACGGCTCCAAACCAGCCAAACCCACATGGGGCTTCCTTGCTGGACGGGACCCAGGTCTTGTGAGCCCCCAGGGCTCCGGGCTTTGTCGAGAAGCAAACGCCAGAAGGAAAAGTCACTTCAGCGCATTTCCCTGCGAGCAGAGGAGCGTAAGAAGCCGGGTTCGGTTTAGGGTAAAACCCAGTGACAATCCGCGCTACAATAATTGTTTCCCGTGGTTGGAAGAAACTTGCTGAACCGAACCCAGATGGGAGGAAGCACCCAGGAGTGATAAATCTGCTCTCCCCCCTGTGAGAATTCCTCTGTGCTCCGAAAGCATCGTCCTTCACCAGAGGGAGAGGGAGAGACACCGTCCTGTTGGGAAGAGGAGGTAGCCAGGAGCATCCTCCTTTGGGGGGCAGGTCGTGCTGGGGAAAGCGGTGGGATTTCCCGGGTGCCCCCGGGGGCAGAAGAGGAGCCGTGGCGATGGAGTTTCGGGCGGTGGCACTCTCCTTCATCCTCGCTTTGCCAGTCTCTTCTCTTGCTCCTGGCAACGAACTTCAACCCCACATGTAAGTAGCAGGAAAAGAGAACCGGGGGGTGTTTGTAGGGCAGGGAACTGGAAAGCCAAAGCTAAATACAGTATTTTAAAATCAAGGGGGAAGGGAGCAGTGGAGGGGAGGGAGGGCTGGTCTCTATCTGGTACCAGATGTACATGAAGGTGAACAGAAATTTGAAAATCTGGGTAGTCTTGGCTCACAGGAGGCAACTCGCCGTTTTTAACTGAAATGTTGCTGTTGTGTGAGCGCCAGAGGTGATGGCTGTGTCAATAGTTTGACCTTTCTTCACAGATCTGCTCTTTTTCTTGCACTTCACATATCTCTCTCTCATTCCCTGGTTCTTTCCCCCTTTTGCAGTTACTCCAGCAGCACGTAGTCCGTTCTTTTTAATTAAATTTTACAGTTACAGTTTGCTGTTAATTATTTGGCTTCTTTGGAAAACTTCCTTGCAAATCTGGTCTCCTGCCAGAAGATGATCTCTGGGTGCGGGGGGGTTGCTCTAATTCCTGTTGTAAATGAGCCCAGCGTTGCGTGGTGCCCTAACCCCGGGCTGCTCCCCCCGCCAGCCCCCCGGCGTTGGGGTTGAAAAGGGGTCCCTTTCAGCGGGTAGAGGTTTGGCGAGGAGATGCCTTTTCTCCCCATGTCAGAGATTTTGTGCTCCGGCCCTGACGAGTGCTTTTAGGACTTCTTGGCTGAGACCCGGGGGGGGAGATGTGTGCCAAAGCCTCGGGGAAAAGAGAAGTGCTGTGGCTTCCCACAGGGCGCTGCTGATGCTGCCCGTTACACACACACACACACACACACGCTCTTTGGGGCACACAAGGACCTTTCCTGGCTGTGATAAATGACAGCAAAGCGGTGCTGCTGCCAGCCTTGTTCTTCTGGCTCCTCTCAGGCCGTTTTTCGGGCACGCAGGCGGCTCGGGGTGAGCTCCAGGGGGATCCCACTGGGCACCAGCCTCCGGCTCTCGGTATGGAAACACAAAATCAACCAGCAGAATAAACCAGTCCCCTTTCGCCCTGGGGAAGGGACGTGTGTGGAGCTCTGCAAGCCAGAGGTGGGGGTGAGGAGAGGAGATTTCGGAGCAAAGCTGGGGAGGGGGAGAAGGAAACCGGGCAGTAAATCCCAAAAGCATCACCAGGCGGGCTGGAACAGCCGGGTAATTGAACGTCCTGCAGCAGCCAGATGCCAGCTGCAATCTCTATGCTTCACCACGTCCAAATTATTTACTTTAACTTCTTTTATAGAAAGTATTTTTTTTCTGAAAACTGGGTCCCTTTTGAAGATCTGGAGGCAGCAGCAGCCGCCCCAAATAACGAACGGCTCAGAACTTATTAAGTCGGGGCAAACCTTTCCCTCTTCATTCTGAGTTAAAACTACTGACTCAATTTGGTGAGAGAGAGTTAGGATTAGAAAAGAAATAAACTTCAAATGGTATTTTTCTTATTTTCTTACTCACTGGGTTATACATACTCACTTGATTTCCTGTAATTAGTTTTGCAGCCCTTAGCTCTGAGTGAGAAAACATCTAAGAGACCAAACTGAATTCTGACTTAAAGCAGTAATAATAAAATTATGTATCATTTGTAGTGGCAGAATAATCTTTTTTTTCCCCAAACACAGTCAGAAGATGCAGAGGAGGGCAACGAAGCTGGTGAAGGGCCTGGAGAATAAATCTTATGACGAGCTATTGAAGGAGCTGGGACTGTTTAGTTTGAGGCAGAGGAGGCTGAGGGGAGACCTCATCACTCTCTGCAGCTACTTGAAAGGACATCGTAGAGAGGTTGGGGCTGGTCTCTTCTCCCAGGTAATTAGCGACAGAACGAGAGGGAATGGCTTCAAGCTGCAACAGGGTAGGTTTAGACTGGACATTAGGAAACAATTCTTCATGGAAAGAGTGGTCAGAGACTGGAACAGGCTGCCCAGGGAGGGGCTTGAGTCACCATCCCTGGATGTGTTTAAGAGCCGTTTAGATGTGGTGTTGGGGGATATGGTGTAGGGGAGAACTTTGTAGAGCGGGGTTGATGGTTGGACTCAATGATCCCAAGGGTTTTTTCCAACCTGAATGATTCTGTGATTCTATACCGTTGGCATTTGTAAGGAAAACAGTCAGGAAAATAGTTCCCCGGGGGACAGAAGGCGTATGTAACCTTCATTAACTGAGTGGGCAGAATGGTTGAACACAGCAGTTATTGTGCTGCCGCATCCTGGGGCTGCTCCCTCTTTTCTCATCCATCCTCTCTGTTTTAAGGCTAAAAAGGAGCCGGGCAGCAGGCAGACCCCTCTGTTTGTGTGTTGCAGGCCCCACGTCTGCGCGGAGCAGGAGCTGGCGATGGTGGGGCACCGGCAGCCCTGTGCCCGCGCCTTCACCCGCACCGTCAAGGTCTGGAAGCAGGACTGCGGGGACCGCCGGTGGTGCGCGGGCTACGAGCGCAGGTACGGCCTCTTCCTTCCTTGCCTTGCTCCTTGCCTGATGGCAACGGGCTCCTTCTCACCGCCAGTGGCGGGGAAACGAGCTTTTTGCTTGCTTTGCATCTGCCCATTGTGCTGCTGGGCTCTGGGAGGACCACCCCTGTGTGCCCGTCCTGCTACCCAGGCTGGGATCCGGCATGGGAGATGGCCTCAAAACCCCTTAGTACCCTCTGAGGGGTCTTGGTGAGCAGACAAGGTGGCCGTGGCTGTCCTTGGTCGCTGGTGGCTCTCCAGGGAGGGAGGAGAAGTGCCCAGTGTGTGGTACCCAGCCCTCAGCAGGTCTGGTTTCAAGGCACCAAAGCCACTGATGGAGGGTTGGATGCAAACGGAGAGCTACGGGCAGAGATGTGGCTCTGGACCCACCAATTAGCTGTAAAAAGTAGAGCGATTTAATTAGATATTTTTCTTGGCTAACGCGAGGAGACTGTGAGAGATTTATAAACCCTAAGTGTATCTCTGGGCTTCTGACCCTGCCATCTTTGTGGCGCTGAAAGGTTTTAAGCTGTTAAGGAATTCCCAAAGAGAAGATAGGTTGCTTTTCCTCCAAGGAAACTTTGTTGTTGTGGTGAGCTGTTCCCAGTCTTCTGACAAGGCATTCCATCTGTTCCCTGTGATCACGCTGTGTTAATGACACAAATCAATCCCAGCACGTGTGTTATTCCTGTACCTTTAGGTGTCTAAGCTTCAAAAATCTCGATGCCTCCATACAGTTTTACAGAGCTGAAGGGCAGTTGCCGAGTCCAAGTGAGGTTTATTGTGCCTGGGCTGAAAAAAAATAAATTGACCAAGTGCTGCTCCGTGAGGACGGGCGGCTGCTGTGGTGGGACCGTGCCCAGGCCCACGTCAGAAGCGCCCACAGCCCAGCAGGGTCTGACCTGCACATGAAGGAAAGGCGTTTGGGTGTTCTCCGAGGGGAGAATTGATGTGGTCGTTCAGCTAATTGTAGTGTCTCTTGAGTCGCCGACTGGCCCTACAGGGAGCTGGGAGACCAAGCAGGGAGGAGTTGTTGGGAGAGGGCTCTGAACATGGGCAACAGAGCAAATAATGGACTTTTCTTACCCGCAACAGCAGCCGAACCACAATGTGCCCAATCTTCTGTGCTCCACCGGCTCTTCTGGCCTCATTAGGCACTTACAAACCTTCACAGAGTAACGATGATAGCAGTAGTTTCAAAGAAGCATCTTTGGACTAGAGACAGCTTTTAAGTCTTGACTTTAGGAATTCCTCCCAACCTGTAATTGCCAGTAATTATCTCGGTGATGATATCTGAGCAGTGGTAATAAAGGAGCAAACAGAGTCTGTCTTTTGACTGCGTTTTAAAGAGAGGACTTTGAAATGATGGGTGCCCTGTCTGCTCCTACTTCAAAGGCTGGGAACTCTTCAGCCCCAGCCGTCCCTTTGGCTCTTTAATGTATGGGTTTGACGTTGTAAATCAAGGAACTGAAATGAAAACCTTTCTGTCATGCTTCATTATAAACATCAGAATAGGATGGCGTTAAAGCTCTGTTCCTGGTGAAAACAGGGAGGTGAAGCCCAGAGGTGCTGCCAGGGATTTCACCCAGGGAATGCTATCAGCAAGTGCAGGAAAAGGACTATCAGCAGAACTTTCCTCAGGTGAGATTTTGTCCCATGTTCCCTTGCTCTAGACTTGTCTGGGGAGTTCCTGTCGCAGCAGCTTGTTCCAATAGACGGAGGATCTCCTGCCAAGCTCCCTTGTGCTGGGCAGTCGAGGGCAGTGGAGCGCGCGGTGTCGGCATCCCCAGGGATGCTGGACCTGCTCCAGTTGGACCTGGCTCCAGCAGTGTGGGGCTTGGAAAGTGTATTAATGCCTTCAGGATCCCACATACACAGGGCATGGCCTGAAACTGGCCTTGGTGGCTTTGAGTTCATGGCCATGACTAGGAAAATCCAGCATCTGCTCTCCTTTTCCGGCTACAGCCCACCTGCCTGGTGAGGAGCAGGTCCTGCTGGGTTCATCATCCTTAGCTAATTTCTTAAAATTCCCAGGCAGGCTTGGGCTGCTGCAGCCCCATCACTTTGCCTGAATTTTAAGTTCTGTTGTCAGCGTGGACGTGGCTTTTGGCTGGACCGGAGCCTGCGGCAAGACAGGGATGGGGGGCAGCGGAGAGTGCACCGCCTGCCGAGTTTGTGCATTCCGAAACCAGTAGCATTTGTTTTTATAAGGCTTGTATCTGTGCCGAGAGTACTGGGTTGTAACGTTTCCTAAAAATCAGAACAAACCTTGCTCTGCCCCTGCGGGACTTGGGCCCTGCCTGCTCCGAGAGCCAGTGTCTGCTCCCGGGTGGGTGAGCTGAGCATCCTCTGGGATGCGCTTCCCCTCATTCCTGGGAAAGGGAAGGTTTGGCTACTGGTTGTCTCATTTTCCCGAATTAGGTGACTGCAGAAGGTCATTTTTCTCAGCCTCAGTAACCAGACTTGGAGGAATGACGGCGCTGTCCCGCAGGGGCTGGAAGTGGATTTTCCAGCAGCAGGACACAGCAGGATTTTTAAGCCTGGGTTCCATTAGTTCTGGCTCATTCAACATTTTCTGCGCCAGGGACTCCTTAAAACACAAAAGAAAACAGAAACATTGGAGATAAAGTATCTCCTATGTGGTTCTTTCCAGTCTGCAGCATCCAGATATCCACGGGCAACTGGGGCTGTCAAAATATTTGCATCTCCTCGAGAACCCACTTGGGCTGACTTAAGGACCTGAAGTGTCCGGTGGAACCTGGCGAGGCTCGTGGGGCTGAGGCTGTTCGGGACAGAGAGGAGGCCAGGAGCAGCCCTGAGCTGTCCCACGGTGCTTTTTCGTGGCAATACCTTTTCCTCCTCATTTCTGAGCCTGGGCAGGGCAGATGGAGGCGGCTGTTTGCTTCCATGCAGTCTTTTGCCCTTTGGACAAAAAGGATGGTGTTTTCCAGAACAGCTCATGTAGTTCATTCTTGTGAGCACCATCCCTCCCCCGTCGTGTCCTCCTGTACCCTGCCACCGTGGGAAAGCCCTGGGCTGGGAGATGGCCCGTGGTACCAAGAGGATCCAGATGGACCTGAGCCTGATTCCTCGCTCTTCTGGTGCCTGAGTGGCTGCAAATTGCTTTCTCAGCTGCTTCTGGAACATGACTATTTCCTTCATAATTTGTTAACAGCTCCTACAAAAAAAAACCAATATCAGTGTCTGCTTTTATTTTCCTCAGCTGTGCGTCCATATGCTGGTTGGCACAGAGGAGCAGCCGAAGGTTTCCTTCGCAGGAATCAATGGTTCACCGTTGTTTAGTTGTTTGGGGTTTTTTTTGTAGAAACATTCAGACAAAATCAAACAACTAGACTGAGTTAGGATAAATATTTTCAGTGGACATGTACAACACATCTGCTGTGCCAAATATTTGTTGTTGTTTGTCTGATTTGCTTTGGTGGAGCAGTTTCATGTTCTGCCAAAGGAGCTTTTTAAAAAGCGGCTTCAAAAGTTTTATCCGTGTTTCAATTTTCACGTACACACAGCATCAAATTTCCGGGGGAAAAAAAGTGTCACTTGTGTTTATTTATGCTTCAGATCAATCCCTGCTTTACTACCCAACTCCAGGCCGGGAAGGGGTGTTATGAGGACTTGGACACTCCGGTCTTTTGTATCCCCATTAAAGTAAATTAAGAAGTATTTTCTTAGCGTCAGCGATCATTGCTAGACCAGGTGGAAAAAAATGTCAGCACCTCGGAAAACCCAAATTCCTTGTTTTATTTGCAGCCACGGTCAGAGTTACAACTTCTCTTCTTCCCAGCTTCCTCGTTCTGCAGGAATTATCTGTGTTTTGTGTTTCAGAACGACCTATTACACGGGGTACAGGCAGGTGTACAGGGTGCGACACCAGACCACCTACCGGTGCTGCCCGGGCTGGGCACAGCTGGAGGGGGACGCCGGCTGCCTCTACCGTAAGTGCCGCGCTCTTTGGGTGAGAATCTCCATTTCCTGATGTCCGGGGGGGGGTTTGGCTGAGGGTGCTCATTTCGCGTCCTGTGCCTTCAGTAAAAGCTGTAAAAATGTCTTTTAAAAAAGAGCCGGGGTAGGATTTTTTGGTGGTGGCTGTTATTTGCTTCTCTTTTTTTTTATATTTTATTTATTTTTGCTGTGTGTCAGAAGGATTTTTCTCTGGCTTCCCAGGAAGCACCGTGGGTTGTTTTCCGTTTTTTTGGAGAATTTCCTCATCGCAGCGTGAAAGGGTTTTCAGAGTCATGTTCATTTATCCAGTTGCCAAATGCTACTAAACATTTAAAATCAAGCCCAAACTGGTGTTTCAAAGGATGCTACTGGCAGAAGTTCCGGAAAGCTGCAATCCAAGCCCCGAGTGGACTTTTCATTATAAAACCCAGTAATTGCTGTGTGTGATTGAAGGGTGATGGCTAATTTGCCGTCTCGTTGCTCTTACTCAGCGTTCGTGAGAGCTGCTTCCTCGGAAGAGGCGTCTTGGACTAATTGCTCACAGGCTGGGAAATTGGGCTTTGGGGCAGGGCTGGGGGCAGGGGGGGCAGCGGATTTTGGCTGGTGGCTCGTTGTGGTCCCTCGTTGGAGTGTGGTCCCCAGCTGCTCCTCACCCCAACCGGGATTCGGTCACAGAATCACAGGATGGTCTGGGTGGGAAGGGACCTTAAGGCCCCCCCAGTGCCACCCCCTGCCCTGGGCAGGGACACCTCCCACCAGAGCAGGTTGCTCCAAGCCCCCTCCAACCTGGCCTTGAGGTCATCAACTCGTAAAGGGATGCAGCTCCCCAGCTGCTTTGGAAAGGTGTGTGAGAGTCGGGTACCAGATCTGTTGTTTTTAAGACTGGCTGAGCTCGAGGGAGCCCTGCCAGAGGTTAGAGATCTCCGAGTGCTCCCCTCTGTCCGGCCCCTCCAAAGGGTGAGCCTTTGGGTTCAGGACCGGTGGGATCCAGCAAGGGATGTCCATCAGCCTCGGAGGAGAATGCGAGCTGCCAGCATGGGGGAAGTGACGGCACTTGTAGGGCTTGAAGCAGACACCCAGAACTTGAGGCTTTTGGGTTTTGTGGCCGATTTTCCTCCTCGGTTGTGTTTGCTCTGGTGGAATTCTCTGCAGAACTGGCGTGGAAGTACCTACTCCCCAGCTGTGTGGGGAGGCTGCACTGTGTATTCAGATCTGCACGTGGGGCAGGCGAGGGATGTGCAAATATTGGTATATGAGATGATTTTATGCTATTTTTGCAGAAGACAGAGGCAGCGTTATCCTCGTGGGCCCCATATCCCGGCCCCCTCTCTGGTCTGCGCTGCGTGATGGGGGAGGCAGATGCTGCGAAGCTGCAGGCTCCTTCCCCGAAACGCTGCAGCCACGTCCAGCTGGGGAAATATTTAACTTTAAACTTGCCTTTTGAGATGTTGAGAGCAGAGTAAAATCTTCCCCTGAATCAAACAAAGGTTCGTCCAAGCGTACGTGTAGAAATAAGTGTCTCCATCGAGGCAGAATGGCACACGCTCCCTGCGACACGTTGCTAATTCTCTGCCTCCTTGCAGGATGGAGCTCTGATCTCTTCCCAGTTAGACTTTGGGGGTGCACGCCTGCCCTGCCCAGAGAAAAGCAGCTCTTGTTTTTAAGTAATAAGGCAGGCCAACCAGCAGAGTTTTTGGGACATGACCTGCCTTGCCAGCAGGGGAATGACAGCAACCCGTGTCCAAGCCCATTGGAAAAGTGATGTTGATTGTAATCGAACTACAACACAGGAAAATGTCCCCACGGCTGCTCGCAGTTTGTTCTGCAGAGAGGCTGCGTCTACCTGCCCTGCGCTTTGAAGCAAACGGTTTTTTTAAAAGAAAAAAAAGGAAAAAAAAAAAGGTGTGTCTGGCAACCAGTCTTTATCCTTCCTGTTCGAACGCCTGCAACACGGGAGAGCAGCCCCCCCCCGCCAGAGGAAACTCCGTGGGGGCCTTGGAACCCGCTGCTGGCCAGCAGAGAATAACCTCGGATGAACTCAGAAGAGCGGGTTCTGTAATGATTTTTCCTGTCGAGGAAGTGAGTAATTCCATCCAGGAAGGAAGCAGAGAGAAGGAAGTAAGAGCTGCTCAGGGCACACTCTTACCTCCTCATCATCCTCATCCTCATCCATCACTGAGGTTGGGGGATGCTCCTCACCGGGTGCTCGCTGCAGAGTTGCTCTGCGATAAAAAGAGAGGGAGGCCCAGCTCTTTGACAAAAATACTTTGGCTTTCCCTATTAATTTCAGACTTGCTGCCGATATGACAGACGAGCTGTTGGTGTTTATTCCCTTGTGGCGCAAACGGCCGTCGTTGCTGTTGCTCCCTCGTAAATGGGTCTGTTCATGGGTCGGTGTGTTATTCCCAAGGGTAGGAACGCTCCGAAGATGTTTTGCAGCTGGAGCGTAAGCTGAAGAACAGGTGACAAAGTCCTCGCTTGTCCCTCGCTTCCGTCCATTAACCTTTGTATTTCAAAGGCAGGGTGGGGGTGACAGGGCCGGTTGAGGGGTATTTTAGCAGGAGGGACACCAGGGTGGGAATGGAGGCCAGCGATGGACCCTGTGCCACGGCTCAGCGCCGGTTTAGCGGCACCTCCCCTCCTGCCCCTGCTCGGTCCCTGCAGTGTCTCTGGGTTTGGCCAACCCCGGGCACTCGGAGCATCCTAAATAATACTCCTGTGATAGGCAGCTTGTGGGGTTTTGGTCTCTTTCTTAACAGCTCCTGGGGACAGCCCGCCCTGGTGCTCTCTGCAGAAGCAGAATGACGGCAGCTCCAGAAACGCAGCAGAAATTGCTGCTGGGGTGTTGGTGGGGCTTTGGGATGGGATGCGACCTTTGGCTGGTGAGCAACTGGGATGAGAGATACGTGCTGCTCCAGGGAGGGCTGTGGCTGGCTTAAAACCACTTCCCTAGGCTGGAACTGGGGCAAACGGGGCAGCCTGTGGGGTGGCTGGTCCCTGAGCTGGGATTTTTTGCCCCATTCCACAGACCATCCTGGGAACCCTTCTGCTTTCTGTGGAACCAAGCCCTCTGTCCCGAGTAGCTCCCGGCGTCTTGTTTGCCGGGGGTGTGATGACTTTTCCTGCTGGTGGCCTGGACCGAAGGATGAGCATGTTCTTCTGGAGCAGGAGAGGGTGTAGGAAGGGCTGGCAGGGAAAGGAGTCAGTAAATATTAGAGAGCTGCCGAGGCAGGGGAAGGCAGCCAGGGCACGGCATGTGTCAGAGCATCTTCTGGTGTGTGCCCAGCGATGGCCAACCAGCCTGCCTTTCCCCCCGAGGCTCTGCTGGGGGCCATGAAACGGTGCCAAAATACGTCAACGGGATTTGTGGCCCTTCCTATTCATCTTCAGAGATCACTGATGGGGCTCCAGGAGCACAAAGGTGGGGAAGGCCATCGCTGCTGACGGTTTAATTAGGGCTGTTGGACACCGTGGGGTGGAAGCGCTCCCGTAAGGACACTTTATCTTGTTTTCCCTTGGAGGTTGGCATCCCTTCACCGCAGCGCTCGCTGCTCCCGATGCTGCACTGCTCACCGCTTTGCCTTAAAAATAAAAAAAACCTCCACCCCTCTGATGTTTTTTTAGGGGATATTTTCGCCGCGGCAGACTTGTGCGTAGCCGGCCAAGGCCTGCTGCTTTCTGCTTGTTTGATGGCGAGATACCGTCTGACATCCCACGGGAATGTGCAGTCACGGTGACACGGGGGCCCCAGCACAGTGTTGGTACCGGTTCAGTCGAGCTGTCTGGGGCTCTCTGGTGCCTGGAAGAGGGGAGTTTGCCCCGTTGCAGCCACTGTCCCCAGTGTCCCCGTTATTTGCCGAGGTTGGTGACTGTAGGAAAAAAACTTTTCCCAGCAAGTGCTTTTGTGTTTCTGAGCATTTACAGGTGAGACAAGGGACGGCGCTCGGGGACTCGGGGTGCGTGGGCTCTGCTGGGAGCCGGGAGCTTGGAAAGAGATGGAAAATTTCATAGAAACACCCTGTAAAGCGGTGCTGAAGCCAAGTGGTCTGAAGACTGATGGCTCCACAGAGATCTGGCGAGTCTGAGAGAATATTTGATTTCTTTGTTCCTCTCCGACCCAGCCGCGTGGAGCCGTGGTGGCTGTGCTTCCTCACAACACCCCCCGGCTGTGGGATCTCGCCTCGGAAAGGCAGCGTGCCCGGCGCCCTGGCAGCGTCCCTGCTTTTTGTCCCCTCTCTTCTGCTGGGAGCAGAAGTGTAAGGGCTTTTTGCCTTTCCATTGCCCTCTGCCTCGGAGCTTTCATCCGCTCAGTCCCGTTTGGGGAGGAAAAAGGTCAGAAGTCAAGACACCCTTTGCATTTTTAGCGTGGCATCAGGTCCTTTCCCTGCCTGGCTACTGATAGATTGACTTTCAGACTAAGCTTCTCAGTTTCAAGTGGCCTCTGAGATGCTACTTAAATTCCGCACGGGCTCAATAACGCAGTTAATGCCCTTTGCTGATTAGGACAAGGGGCCTGCGTGTCTGGTAATCCCCATGAGCTCGACTTTCAGCTCGAGATGTTGAAAAGCCGAGTCCCACCGAGTCTGTAGCTCTTGGTCTGCGTGGAGGAGCTGGAGCTCAGCCCCAGACATCCCCTCCGTGTCCTTGGGACGGCCCCTGCCACGCTCCGAAATGGCATGATGAGGTGCAAAGGCATTGAGGGGAGCAATAAATATGGAAGAGGCTAAAGAAGAGACTGTTCCTGGAAGATTTAGTACGTGGTGACCTGCTCGTGGTTGCAGTGTTGCCTGAGAACTGTGCAGGAGGTGCCGGGGCTCAGGCTGGAAGAGCAGCGAGGGGAGGAGACCTGGGACTGCAGCCGGGGAGGGAGCCTGGATCTGCTGGAGTGGGATGGAAATACCCAAACTAATTGTTAATGAGCTGGATCAAGGACATGGAACAGCTCATTCCTGGAGCTGCTGGTCCAAAGCTTCGGTCACTGCTCCTAGTTGGCTTTATCTCGAGTTTTCATCCAGCCCTCGCTAGGATCACGCTTTGCTCTGATATTTAGCTCAGGTAGAGCAAAAATTGCTGTTCATTTGGTGAGCGGGTGGGAGGAAGAATCAGAGTCTGAGACACGATGAAAACCCCTCTGAGCATCCCCAAGGGCTCAGCAGGGAGCAGCTGAATCTTAATTGCCTCGTTAAAAGAGAAATTTTTATTAGTCACAAATGGCCTATTAGAAGGCTCCAGAGTGAATTCCCCTGCCCTGAACCCCGTTTCTGTCCTGCCAACTCTGCTCAGCTTTAGGGTATCACCCAGGGAGTAGGGTGAGACCACAGTGGGGCTGGCCACCATCACCGGGCTCGGGCAAGTGGCTCTATCGCCCTGGGGCTCGGCCACTCCATCGCCCCGGAGCCCACGGGCAGGAGCTGGGGGAGCCGCTCTGTTATTTGCGATGCAGGTCGGAAGGCTCGGCAGGAAGCGTGCTCAGTTAACAGTTTAATTTCCCTACCAGGCTGACTTTCCTCTGCACATCTCCTCTTGGCTCCTGGGGGCTCATTGTTTTCTCAGCTGAAAGGCTCTGACTGAACTTGTGAACCTCTCGCCTGGGATGGAGCCTGGTGCTGGTTGAGCTTCCACCGGGCGCTGCCCTGGGAGACCCTCCTCGTCCACGCAGAGGGTGGCAGAAGCGCTGTGCTTCGCTGAGCCCCTGCGCTGCAGGAGAAATGCTCTTCTCCATCACTCTTCCTTTTAAATCAATCTCGCCTCTCGCCTCCCCAGGACCCGGCTTTGCTAAGCCCTCGCGGAAAGCTATTGCCCAGCCTTTCCAACAGAGGACGGCGACGCTTTCCGCAGTTTGTCCTTTCTTTCCCGTTTCCCAGAGCAGCGTCGTTACCCTTTTCCCGAATTTCCATTGCATTAAGTTATGTCGCCCTGAATTAGGAGTGGGTTTGCAGAAGGCTTGGGAAGCGCAGGGGAGGGAGAGGCGCCGGCCCCTCAGCCCCACCGGGCTGGGAAGTAGGTTATTATGGTTTCCACTCTCTATGTGCCAGCCCGAAGCACAGAGCAGGGAATTGTCCGGGTCATTCAGGGAATCTGGGACACAGCCAAGAACAACACCCGTATCTTCTAATCCCTGATTTGTGTCGCTGCAATTGCTCCTAATATTTTCCATTGTTGTGCTCCGGGTCTCGCGGAGCCGAGGGCCGAGTGCTGCCGGCACAGAGGGCGTCAGGCAGGCAGGCTGAGCTTCCCTGGGACCCTGTCTAAAGGCTGGGGTTTAGGTGATTAAGGTGAAAGATTTGGGGAAAACCAAACTGCCTTGTTACACAGTTTGGCCGCTCAGTCAATTCTCTCTAATAGAGGCCCAAAGGAGAGGGAGGAAGCAGAAGACAGCCCTTCTCCCAGGACCAGAGCTAGCAAACCTAAGGCTGCAGCCCTAGAAAATCTTGGCACGCACCTGGGGATGGGATTTGCAGCAAAATGCTGGCTCCCAGGAGCTCTTCCTGCTTTTCCAGGCGGGAGGATGCTCGAGGGAAGTGTTTGTGATCCCGGGCATCGCACGGCGCGGCTCAGCCCAGCGAGATGCTGGTGATGGAAGGGTTTCCCAGCTTCCAGTGTTCCGCACCAGCAGACCAGCACGGGATTGATAGGGGACCACCATGGTCCCCACGGACGCGTGGCAATGAAAAGCGACTAAAACATTAGATGAGACGATAACTGGCTTTTCGAAGCGTTTCATCACTGTTTCATTAATTTGGGTAGATGGATATTTGGCCCTCAATGCTGCCTTTGTGCTACTAAAGAATCTCTTTTTGCGAGGGGGGGATCAGAAAAATCATCAGGTCCTTAAAAGAGCCAGGGCTGAGGCTTAAGTATTTCGGCTCTGGCGCATTTAAGGTGCAAAGTGTGGGGAGGTGGGAGATTGGTGAGAAGGAGACTTGGAAGAAGTTCTCACTTGGGTGGGTGAGTGGAGCTGGGTCAGAGCTCCCACCTCCGACAGCCTGGACCCAAGCTCAGACCCTTGTGTTGGGAAAGAAGAGACACAGCACATGTCCTTAGAGTAGGTATGTGGCTTTGTCTAGGAAGAGAGTGTCTTTTGATGGCAAACGTGCAAATTTGCAGAACATCATATTCATCTAAACCTTCACAAAACCTCCCTAAACACCACAGCCCAGGGAGAAAGCGTTGTGTGAGGCAGCACCAGGATTTAGCACAAGGGGGCAATGAGGAAGTCAATTGTGTTCCTGCAGGAAAAACCAGAGCCAGTGCTTGATCTATGGAGGATTCAATGGTAGAATAGTGGGAAGCTTAGTAGCCAACTAAGGTTGGCCAACCCTGGGGTTTGACCCAGTCACTGGGCTTTCCCTGAGCCCCAAAACAAGGTGCCTCTCCAAACAGTGGTGAGGAGGCAGAGTATTTGAGAATTCCAGGCAGCTTCGGGCAAGCCATCGATGGGCTTTGTGCAGCGGATGAAACCTTTCAGCGTTGGGAGCTGCGAGGACACGAGCTTTGGGTTCCCTCTGTGCAGGTACCACCTGCTCTCCCCATCTCTGATCTTGTGCGTATGTCTTAATGTTCCAAATTAGCTTTGGAAATGCATCGATAACGATGCAAATTTATCTTCTTGTGTGTACAAAATGTCCTGCCAATGTTGCAAAAATGCAAACGCTTCCTTGCACTGTTTCCATCTGCAATTCCTTTTTTTTTGTTGTTTTTTGAATGCACGATTGGTGTTTTGGAATAAGGCACCCAATACTCTGTGCCAAGTATCTGGAGCGGTTTTTGAAGCCTGCACGGGGTGCCTTTCCTCCCCTGTTATAATGACACGAAATGAAATGTGTAATCACAGACCTGCTTTTTTTCTGGTACTAATTAGTGACAGCTTTAGCTGGAAGGGGAAGAGAAACCAGGGGGCTCCCAACTTGCAAAGAGGAGGGAAAAGTTACAGAGAGGGTGCCTGGGGAAACCTCTGCCCAGAGAGCGCTGTTAAAAAACCATTGTTTTCAGGTGGTTCTGTGACAGGGGTAGGTTTGTAGTTAAATCCCAGGCTGTGTATGTTCAGTCAGTAACAGCAAAGGTGCTGTTTCATCACTGGCCTTGAGCAGGGTCTGGAGCCTTCTGGCTGGGGACTTCTCCACTGGCCTGGGGACCTCACTGGGGACCTCGCTGAACCCCACAGAGTAGCTGACAGTCGCTTCCCAGGCTGTGCCTGCTGGAGATGTGTTTAATTCTCCAGCTTTTTCCTTAAGGATGCAGAACTGGCAGCCTTGCAGCTTTAGAGAAGAAAAAAAAGGCTTTTCCGTGAGCTTTTACTTATGTATTCGTTCATTTAGTCTGTCTGCACTCGTGAGCCCAGGTAACACCAATGCAGGAGATGCTGCTGCACCGTTTTCCCGGGTGATGAGGATTCAGCCTGAGGAGCTGCAGACACGGCGTGAGTGTGACCGGGAGCACATGGGACGCTGCAGTTGGTCAGAAATGTCACTTTTTCTTTACAAAGTGAAATCCTCCAAAACATTCTTTACCCGCACCCAGGCAGCCCGCTGGCTCGCAGTGTGGCTGCTGAAGGTTGGAGGGAAGGCCAGTTCTGGTATCGCTCTGGAAGGTGCTTTTCTGGAGTGTGAAGAACTGCTGTATGTTCCTCTGCTGTGTCAGCAAAACCAGCGGCACCTTCCCGGGGCAAATCCTGGCCGTGGGGCTGGAGTGGGGTCACTGGTGGCTTGTGACCATCCTACACCAGCCACCAGCTCCTCTACCCGCCACGTGTGCCTTGGGGCTGGAATAACCCCTGACTCTCCTAGCAGCAGAAAAGCATTGCACTCATTTTCCCCCCTATTTTTTCCACTAAAGCCAAGGAAAAATCTCCTGTTTGCTTCAGCAGAGGAGACTTGGCATCTCCCTGAGGACACAGTGTGTGTTTGCAGGTTGATGGTTCACTTATTCTCCTGGCGAGTGGCTCCAGCCGGGACGGTGCAGCCAGCAGCCTGGGTCACCATCCGCAGTAAATCCCAGCGTGAGCCCCACTTGGCTCCGTCGGTGTTTTCCTGCTCGTCCCCATTCTGTGCACCTTCTAGTGAATCTGCCTTTCTGAGCCAACAGCTCTGGGATCGCCAGCTCTGCCTTTTGTAACTTCATCAGCTTGAAATAATTACCTTCCCTGGACCCATCAGCTGGATCAACAGGACACGAGGGCTCCTGAGGCAGGTGACGGTGCCGCTGGTGGCAGTCGCAGCACGTTCCTGCCGGGGCTGCACAAGCTCTAGTGCCTCCATCCCGTCGCTTCTTGGGGTTCATAACCCAGCCCGGGCTGAGCAGGAGCTCGGGGCAGGTGGGGGGGAGCTGCTGGACCAGGACCCCGACATCCCGACACTGTGGGGACAGGTGATGCTCTTTTTCCTCCCCATTACCTGCTTTCCCACAGCTTTTGTGAGGTGTATTCCTACCCAATCCCATTTTTCTTGGATTTTGTTACAGTTTGTTCAATGAAAGAGAAAAGGAGAGGGTGGGGGGGTGAGAGGAAATGCAGGAAAAAGAAAGAAAAGAGGAATTGGCTGGCAACACAGCTGTGTCCAGATCAGCGAATAGAGAGAACATTTCATTGTCTGAATCTTTAAATGGACTTAAAGAGGGAGGTCGGCGCTTGCTCTGCATCCTTACACTCTGACAAAGCCTGGCACACATGTCAGCATCCCTTGCCCACAGCATTTCTCCTTCTGACATGAGCATTTCCTAATGGGAAATATAAAATATTGGCTGCGTTTCATGAGTTGTGGGAAACATTATGTTTCACTGGAAAAAACCCACAACCCTATCTTTGTTTGTGGTTTTATTTAGAGGGTTTGAAAAGGTGGATTTCAGAAGCCTAATTGAGCATTCTCTGCCTCTGTGTACATTTTACACTCCACTTGGTGAGAACAGAGCATCGGGGCTGCTCGGGCTCACGTACAGTTTAGCTCTATTTCACCCTCTCGCCCGTCCGGAAGGTGACCCGCGCTGGGACAGCCGGCTCTCCAGGAGAGCCCGGCAGAGAGGTGCAAAGCAGCTCCCAGTGCTTTGCCCCCTGAAAGATGGCTCTCATTTTCCAAAGAAACACGTTATCTTTGTTGCCCCAAGATCTGCTATGATTCTGCGGGAGTTATTTTCTATTTTACCCACTTGTCGGCTGGAAAAGCGCTATTTTACCAGCGCCCCTGCAGCTCTGCTGATGTTTCCCTGCGAATTTTCGCTTATAAGAAAAGCCCCTCAGGCATTGCCTAAGGTATTTCACTGCCTAGCTGAAATCTGGGGAGACTCTGTGTACTGTTTGGGTGTCGCGTTGCCCACCAAAAAAGAGCCGCCTTTCAAAAATGGCTCAACGGTGCTTTTATAACTCTTGTGGGAATCCATCCCATTTATTAGTGGGTGGACGCCCCTGCCCGTGCTCTCGGGAATGATTCTCTCCCTCCTCCTTACAGCCGCCTGCGGCCACGGGCTGTGCCTCAACGGTGGGACCTGCGCAGGGGGACGGTCGCAGCTCTGCCATTGCCCCTCCGGTTTCCGAGGGCCTCGCTGTCAGTACGGTAAGAAATTTGCTCAAATTCACCCTTTCATTTTGAGTTGGAAGCCAGGAGGATAAGGAGCGAGGGATGCCCCAATGTTTTGTTGTGGTTTATTGCTGTTGTTTTTTTTTTAATCCTAGCCATTGTTTTATCTGCAAAACTCCGATAATCCGCTCTCTACTCTTTCGACCATTGTTTCTAATGTTTGGGGAACTTGGGATGTTTGGAAAGGAAATGCTTATCGTGACTTGCTCTGAAATGTAGCTCCGTACTGTACAATGGCCCTTATTCCTGGGGATTTGCTGGAATCAGAGAAGGAAGCTGATTAAAGTTGGGTCAAACAAAGAAACCCCGGGGTCACGGCCCATGGAGCGCGGCAGTGAGGGGAAAACGGCTGAGGTCTGAACGAGCTGGATCGGTTATATCTTTGACCAGGCTTTATTTTGGGGGCTGCTAAGCTTTATTTAATTAACCTTCCTGCAATACCTAAATTCTCTCTGGGAGGTTATCGAGTTTCCTGTGTTGGGCCATTCAGAGATGTTCTGATTCGGTAAGGCGATAGTCCGTAGCACACAACTGCTCAGAGCTGGGGTGGTTCTCCCAGCGCGTATACGGTGAGAAAAAATGTGCCTTGTTCTGGGTGTAGAGAGGAACGGCTGTCCCTTTTCTGCCCTCCGATTCTGCGAGGTGCAGGGCAGTAACAATTACTTGAATTATCTTTAGAGGATACCAGCTGTGCGGCGGAGCTGGGCTGTGGCTGCTGAGCCACCCGGCTCCGCGGCATTTTTCATGGTGCATCTGTTTTAAGGAACTTTAATTGCTGTTACAAGAGCCAATTTAGAAGTGCTTAAAAGGCCCTTAAGTCGCATTTAGGTAATGCCTTTAAAGAACAGTTTCTATCTGTCAGATTGGCCAAACCCTCCTCGATGCTGCTGACTTGAGGCTGTATTTGTTCCTCTCTTGCTCTTTAATATGCGTCCTTAATGGGAGTTAGAGTTGTGTTTGTTACAGTCGGAGGCTTCCCTGGGTGTTTCTTACAGGCAGAGGCTTCCCTCGGGCTGGACTGGGGCAGTGGTTTGTGTGTGCTGGCTGAGTCCCCTGCCCCGTGTGCCGGTGCCACACAAGCTCTCAGTTGGGCAAATGAAGCCATTTCCTTGGTAAGATGAAGAAAAAAAGCAGCGCAGGAGCCCAGGCACACAGATCGTGCTGCGGGGCATCCAAACCAGGGCCACTTCGGGCTCCTTTTGGCCACAACTGGCCAAATGATCTCAGTGGAGCCTGGGCATCGTCCTGGGCAGAGGTGGATCGGACCCCTCCGACACGAGGCACAACCCCCCCAACCTCAGAAATGGAGCAATTTGGCTTAAATCCGCTGGTCTCTCAGACCTCTGGGGCTGCTTTAATGCTAACAGCTGAAATTCCACGTTTTAAGGTGAAGAGGATGCTGCTTAGTGTAAGAATTAACTTCAGTTTATTTGCTTTTTTGCTTTATTTTTCTGAACTAGCCATGCTGCAGACACAGTAGTAACGTGAGTATACAATTAATTTCCCCCCTCCATGACTCTCCGAACTGCAGCCTAAACCCAGAACTCAAAATCCCGCTTCCCCTCTCATCCTTTGACCCCTGCAGGGTTAGAGCAAGGCTAATTCTTGGAGATCCTGCGCTGCTGCTTGGGTTTGTGTTTGCACGTTACAGGGGTTTCTAGGAAATAAACAGCCCTTAAATTGTCCCTGCATTTTTTTTTTTGGCATAAGCTTCTCTCATACATATTTATAAAATAAAGGTCGGGCGTCTTCCTGAGCAGAACCTGAGAGGTAAAAAGCACTTTCCCATTTGGAAATGTTTAGCAATTCCCACAACCGTAATTGGTTGCAGCTTTGAAAATAAAGCGCACATTTCTGAGACCCCCAAATATCTTTTTTTAAAAGGGAAATGGCTGGCTGGTTTTGGAGGGGAAGAAAATACATCTGTAGTTTCACTGACCTTACCTCCTGCCTTGGATGAGGGACCCAAAGTCGGTGCTTTGGGTCTTAAACGGTTGGTCTGAAAAATGTTAGTCAAAGAAATTGGAAATTTGTAGTTCTTGGCTAAAAGTGAGGTGTGGGTGAACCTCCAATAGTTGCAGTTTGGGCAATCACGTAAAGTGAGACAATGGTTGAGCCTTTTGGATGTGGTAAATTGAGTGTAAAAAAAAATAGCCAATTAACAGGCCAATTAACAGAGCCTGGGGTGGGTACGCTGTGGTTGTCACTTGCATTCCTAAGCAATTTTGAATTTTGTTTTACTTCTTTTAAATTCGAAGTGAGTTGACTGTTGAACTGTTCTCTCGGGATATTTGACCTCAGTGGTGAAGTTCCAATATGTGCCTCCATCTGGAACCCAGAGGCAAAGAACCCAACTGTAAAACTAGATTGAAAATTACTGAATTTCTGGCCTTTATTTTGCACCTTTAAAATGTCTTTACTCAAAATATGTCCCTAGTGGCTGCTCAGTGACGCTCCTTATCTGATTCGCTCATCTCTAGTGTGTCCGTCCAATTTCGAATGGATGTGTGAAATCCCGAATCCCCGCGGTGGGATCCTCACCCCCCGTGTTCTCCAGAGCTTCGCTCCGGGCAGCGGCATCGCAGCACAGGGGGGTGGCTGAGGAGACAGGAGTTACGGCTCTGCACCTGAAGTTAAAGGAAGGAACCGACCCAAACTCGTTATTTTGGAGCGAGTTAATTACAAGCCATAGGGAAGAATGTGAAATCGAGTGGATAAATCATTCTTGGTGCTGCTTCACCTCAGTGTATAAAGCGTTAATGGTGCTGTTGCCTTTTCAAACAGCCCAGCCCACTCGGGAGCGTTCCTTTGCTTTTGCAATCTCAAATTATTTTCATTCCCCAGTGATTTACATTTCGTGCTCGGGGCAGAAGTAACCCCTGACACCCCCTTCTGCCCGGACGATGGTCGCTGTTGTCCGTAACCATCCCAAAGCCACCTTCTCCTGCTTCCCCCAGCAAATCCCCCCGGAGGGAGTTGTCTGGGGACTCCAAGGGCTGGAAGGAAGGGGATGGACCTTCGGAAGCCCTTGTCTCTTGGCAAACCTAACGTGATGGATACCAGCTCGTGTCCCCGGTGACGTTTTGGGACAGTTTCATTCTAACCTTTCTTTCTATCCCACTTATTAAACAGATGTTGCTCCTGAAAAACGCAAAAAGCCCAATGGAAATGCTCTAAAAGCCCTACCTCAAGAATTGGTTCATTATTTTTTTTGTCTGTCTCATCATGCTTTTCATTATTCACAGCATTTTCCAAAAGCCACGGTCCTTGCCACAGAGAATGTGCTGACTGAGGATACGGGAAGATCCCAGCCGCACACTCATCCTAATTTTTTGTTGACTACTGTAATTTTTTTTTTCCTGGTAAATACTTTTTTGGACAAGTTTCTATTAGAAGCCTAATTGTCTGGATTCTCATCTTCTCTTTCACTGTTAGAAGTTCACAGCGTGGTTAACTTCTGTGGTGGTCAGCCAGCAGTTGGGATGGATTTTAAGGATGGGATGGGAGGCTGGAGGCTGCTTCAGAGAGGAGAGCTTTGGGGAAAGACACATAATGGTTAATGAGTGAATCAGTTTTTTTCCTCACCTGTCACCTACAAAAGAAGCTCTTCTGGTATTTGAGATGATGAAACCTTGAGAAATAGTTTCCCAAAATGGAGCTGTGTAGTGCCTGCCCAGGATGAATCCCAACGTGGTCTGGGGGCTTCTGATGAGGCTGTTTTGATGAAAACAACATGAAAATAACCCGCAGTGAGTGAAGTTGCTCCACAGCAATATTCCGTGGGGTCGTTTGTCTTTCAGAAATCTCTGTGTCTGATCTTAGTGCTATCACTTTTTCTTTTCTGGAAAGAAATACAGACGTGTTTATTTTAAAGGCAGGACGCCCTCTCTTCTGGCCAGACTCCTATCATACCTTTCAGCGCGGGATATTTTCCCTGGCCGGCCGAGAGCGGCCACGACCCTGTGTTTACCCTGGCTGGAAAACCGGCGGTACCCGATGGGCCTGGCTGCCGGGGGTGAGATGCTGTCCTTCCTGCCCTTCTCCGCTGCTCCAAGTGATAATATTTGGGCACTCTCCGTCTCCGTTAACTCATCCCGCTCCGAAGGCAGGACCCCTCCGTGGGGCTGCGGGAGCTCCGGCAGGAAGGTCTGCAGTACGTCCTGCTTCCCCCTCTGGGTTTCAACACCTTTTCTCTTGCATCTTGGTGGCTTTTTGATGCCGTTAAGTGTAGAGATTTACGGAATCATGGAATTGTTGGAGTTGGAAGGGACCTTCTAGAGATCATCCAGTCCAACTCCCCTGCCAAAGCAGGGCTGCCCAGAGCACATCACTCAGGACGGCATCCAGGCAGGGCTTGAAGATCTCCAGAGAAGGGGACTCCACACCCTCCCTGGGCAGCCTCTTCCAGGGCTCTGCCACCCTCACCCCAAAGAAGTTCTTCCTCAGATTTGAGTGGAACTTCTCATGTTCCAACTTGTGCCCCTTACCCCTGGTCCTGTCACTGGGAACCACTGAAAAGAGTCCAGCTCCATCCTCCTTCAACCCACCCTTTAGATACCTATAAGCATTAAATAAGGTCTCGCTGAAGAGTCCCAGCTCTCTCAGCCTTTCCTTATAAAGGAGATGCTCCAATCCCTCCATCATCTTTGTTGCCCTACCACAGACTCTTTCCAATGTGGAGCAGAAAAATGGAGGACAAGGTTGAGCTGAACAATGTTGTAGTGACTGCGGAGGCTGTTTCTGGGCTGAGGAAGCAGCTGGGTTGTCCTCAGCCCCAACCCCTTTGTCATCTCCCACGTCTGGTAGATGAAAGGGTCGTAAATGGAGTTGTCTGAGGTTTGGGTCTGGGCTGATACTCTCTGCGGGAGCTCCCTTCTTTCAGCCTGGACATAAATGTCCTTTCTGTGCAGGGCTGGAGGTGTCGGGGAGCCTGGTCGATGCTCCAAGCCTGCCCTGGCATCCTCCCACCACCCCACGCTTGTGGGTCCCGTGTTCGTGAACGTGGCTCTGGCGGCACCCAGACCCTGCACACCGGGGGTCCCGCGTTGCGGCAGGGCCATCCAAGTGGGATGGAGACCACAAAGGCTGTTTTTATTTGCATCCTGTGCATCAATCAGCTGCTGGCTCACCCAAAACATCCCGGCTGAGCGGATGGTTTCAGCGACGCCCCAGCTTTTAGGGGGGGGCGGTTCTTGTGTGGGAACTTTGCTGCGCTGTAGGGACGGGGACCCTTCCTAATTAGCCCGGCTGCGTTTTGAAGGACCGACTGGACCAAATCTTCTTTAGCTTTGCACAAAGGAGAGGTCAACTGTAAACAAGGGGGGCCGTGATTAGTGTCTGCTTTTGCAAGGCCAGCTGAAATGGCTTTGTCAACGCTTGGGGAGACCATTATTGTCTCTTTCTTCTATAGCGTTCCCTCATTTGCACAAGCATTTGACATGCCCTCAGTGTTGTTTGATTGACTAATGACCCTATTTCTCCTGCTAATCTGGCCGGGCTGTTCAGTTGGAAGCCTTTGGGGATGGAGGGCTGGGAGAGAGGGGTTTGCTGGAGGGGGTTCCCAAAGGGGGACTGCAAGGGAACTCCAAGCATTGAAGTAAAAACGGGAAAGGTTTTGTCTTTGGAAGCAAAGGAACGCACGTTGTGGACTCTTCCTGGACCAGGAGCCAGATGCCTCTCTCCGAGATGGGAAGCCACCAGAGAGTGCGCACGTGCGGGAACGCTTGCTTGGACTCGGGTGACTTCCCTGCTCCAAGGGGACCCCGGTGCCAATTTCAGAATGACAGTAGCAAGATATTGTGTTCGATGTTTCATGGGTTTACAGTTCACAAGGCCGATTTAAAATCCGTTTGTGGGATTAAAGAGCAGCAATTGTTCTTCAGCTGTCAGCTCATTGGAGAGAATCCACTGTTAATAACACCAGGGCTAAATTAAGCAGAGCACTTCTCCAGCAGCCAAGAAGTCCCAACGCTTTTATTTATAAACAAGCCCCCTCATTCAAAGGTTTAGCCTTGTGGTGGGGAGGGGAGAAGGGTCTGAGCCCGGGGGGGGGGTTCTGCCAGCCCCCAGCACTGCCATGCTCTCTCTGCAGGATTTTCTCTGGTTTTGGCTCAGGAAGGCAATGGAACAAGGGCAGCTTGTGCTGAGCTCGGCTTCAGCCGGCGCTATCTGCTTGTCCATCAGCCAAACGTTAGGTATTTAATAGCTGGCAAACAGGTAGTGCTGAGCTCTTTGAAAACGTTAGCGAGAGGAAACAAGCCAAGGCTGTGTAGGGACTTAGTCAAAAAAAAAAAAAAAAGAAAAAAAAAGAAAAAAAAAAGAAAGAAAAAGAAAAAGTCTTTTGTGAAGTGAGTTTTGAAGAAAAGGGAAAATGTGCTGAAGGTGGGGGAACAGCTGGGGTTGTACTTGTGGAGCAAATCTCCTTGCGATTCCATCCGTAGGGAATTCTGGGGTCCCGCGTCCTTCACCGAGATGCACATCGTGGTGTTCATCACCAGCTCCCTCCGTTCCACAGACCTGGATGGAAATGTAGGGCAGTTACTCTGTGAATAACATCAGAACTCATACAATTTGGGTTTCTAAAGGGTACCTGGAGTAGATCATGGCCTTTTGAACACGCTCTGTCACGTTTAAAGCTGTCCAGCTTCATCAGGGAGGGATGGAGCACACACGGGGGCAAAAGTATTACTGACACATCTGTTTAAAGGAACATGATAATGGGTGAAAAAGAGCTGCTAGTTTAAGAGACTAAAATCTTTAGAGGCTTTAGTGTATTTGAAATATGGCTTTCTTTGTCCTTTTCAAGCTGTCCTTGGGTCCAACTCAAGAATTAAGGATTTCATTATCATTTAAAAGAGGCGATTATATTGGGTGACAGAAAGCGCAGGGCTCAGGTCCTTTAGATGAGTTGCAGCCCTCTGCTTAGATGTTGGCAAATAAATGAGAGAGGAATCCTATCACTGACGCTGTTTGAAATTTCCACATAGAGCTTTCCTGCTCCTCACGTTAAGATCTGTCAGGGGTGAGAAAAGCTTGGAAGGAAACTGCTTATTGTGCCATCTGGAGATGACCAAATCTACGCTTTGTTTTGAGGGATCCGTACCTCGGGCCAAGTCACGTGAAGTCCTTGGTGCCACCTTCAAAGCGATGTGTGTTTTCCCTGTAGCCGGGACTGAAACTCCTCAGCACCTCCCGTGATCACCTCCCTAATTATTACAGCGCCGGTGCCACGGTGAAGTGTTGGCCCCGCTCTAATCCCCCTGCGAGGGCTTCCGCCGCCGCTTGCAGCCAGCTGGGACCAATTAAAAAGGGGGAGGTTGGGTTTGCGAAACCCCAGCAACTTGCAAAGTTGAGGAGAGTTACTTTTTTTTGAGAGCTATGTGGTCTACCCTAAGTATTTTCTTCTCGTAAACCGTCGGACTGAAAGCACGGAGGTGAGTCAGGGGGTGTTTTTGTAGGAGAACAGATTCTTTTCCAAGCAATGAAAAATACTCCAGTCTGAAAACAGGCCGTTGGGGTCCCCTCGTGTGGTTGGTGATGAGAATTTGATACGTGGATGCCAAGTGGACTGAATTCATGCTGAGTCCTTGGATGGTTTCTGGGGAGGATGAGGCCATCCCCCAGGGCAGGTAGCCACGGGCCATCCCCCGGGTCAGGTAGCCACGGGCCAGCCCACGCTTGCTTCTATTCCCATGGTTTCTGGGGATGTTGTGAAAACCAGCAGTGCGGGGATCCACGCTGGCTGAGGGACACGGGAACAGGTTCCAGCTGAAATCAGTGGTTTAGTGAGGGAAATGAGGAGTGAAGGCCAAAGCAGGAAAGATAAGCCTTGTTGCAAACCTTCCTGGAATTTTTAGAATTAATTTATGCTTAAATACATACTACAGTCGGCAATAAATCATCGCTGTGTTTTGCTTTCAATTTCTGGGTTTGGAAAGGTTGGAGAAAACATATTTTTTCTGTTCATTCCGTGCTCCCTTCTCCAAGACTTCTTTTTGAAGCGGTGTTCTCCAGCAGGTGATAACATCCTTTAACCGGCCCCTGAAACTCCTGATCTCCACCTCAGTCAGAGGTTTCCCTTTAATTTTTGCTTCATTTGTTGCATTTCAGCCTGTTTTCACTCCTTTGCTGTACGGTCTCGGTGCTACACTATAATTTGTGTAATAATTCAAGAAAGAAACGTATGTTGAGATTCCAATCATTACAAATACCTTTTCTTTGAGGGTTGGTTTTTTTTTTCCTGGGAAGATGCTGGAGGATTCCCGCTCCAGAGGTGTAATTAACGAGAGCTCGGTGAGAAAGGGAGGGCACTTCCCGTATATCCTTGATCCAAGTTCAAGTGCTGGTGCATCCCTGTTGTGCAAGGGGGGCTTTTTTCACTTGAGCTGAACCTTGCTGTTCTCTGCAGCCTCAACCCAAACAGCATCCTTTGATAGCAGAGGAGGAGGAGGAGGAAAATCTCCTACTGACAACCCCCCCAAACAAATCAAGGGTGGCACCGGCCAGTGGAGGAGATTGTTACCATCACCATTTACTGCTAGGTGTGTTACAAAGTTCAAAGGAAAAATGGTATCTCTGGAAATGGGAATCCTCCTCCTCCTCCTGAGACTGTGGCACCAGGTTCAAAGAGCGAGCTCCGGGAGTTTGTGCCTCTCCAGCTCCTTTATCCCCAGCTTTCCCGGGTGCTTGGCTTGGGTTCAGTGATTACAGCTGGATTATGCTTTTAAATTACCACTGTTGTGTGTATATATGTGTGTGTGTGTGAAGGGTAGGATATCATCGTACATACATGGTTTATGGTATATTAATACCAGCTATAGCTAATATTTAAAAATATGTATTGCATTTGACAGTCTCTTCACTGGAAGCATGGAAATGATTTGCAGTGGAATGACTATTTACCCAACTGGGGAATCTTTACTTTTCTAGCCTTTATCTTTACCTTTCTTGCCGGTGAGATCCCCCAGCCCCAGCGTGGCTGGTTTCCTCCCAGACATGCTGAATTTTATGGGGCTTTGCATTCTCGTGGCTCAGGGCGCACACACGGCCACGTGTGCTGTGTAGAGCTCTGCAGATGGGTTTTCTCTGCGTAATCCAATGTTTGTGGGGCCTCTGCAGCCCCTTTAACATCTCCCCCCGGCTGCAGGGACACCTGCTAGACCCCCGGGCTCTATGAGCTGGCCAAAAAGCTGTTTTGAAGCCCAACAGGTGGTTCTAGTTTGCCGTCCATGAATGCATATTAACCGTCTGTCTTCCCGCCCCCTCCCCAGGCGAATAAACCCGCGGTTGGATCTGGAAACCCTCCGCTCCACACCGAAGGGCAGGCGGCCCGGCGAGGGGGTGCCAAGACGCCCCCAGGAGCCCCCTTCTCCGTGCCCAGGGGCCAGATGCCGGGGCTGCTGCCCTTCAGCTGGGCTCTGGAGTCACACGTTCCTGTTTTACTTTCCACCGACTCCGGGCCGTGAGCTGAGAAGCCTGGAGGGGCTGTCGTCACCCGTGGCTTTTGACTCGCACGTCCTCAGGCAGGCTGGACCGCAGTCCGTGGCCATCAGTGGTTTTGCTCTCTGGAAGCAGAGTTTGATGGTTTTTTTCTCCCCCTGCTAAATGTGTCTGCCTTTCTGGGGTGCCTCCAGGCCAGGCTTCTCCCAGAGGTCTTGTGGGCCGCAGGGATTTAAGACTCCCATCACTGATTCGAGGCCGGACTGTGCTGCTGGGCTGTGCTGACACCAAGGGATGGTAACAGCATACAATTAGAACAGCCCGTGTTTGCAGATTAAAATCGGGAATTTTTTATTTATTTTTTTTTAAAGATTTACGTGGCTTGCTTAAAGACTGGGTAGATCATTCCCAAAGCAGCTCTTGGCTCCTCTGGCAGGAGCTGGTTTGAATCACTGATAATGGGAGCCAGTTCCGCTGCTTCGTGGTCCTAATCTGATCGTCAGAGATCAAAGGGCCAAAACAGTGTGGTTCTCTGTACTAAATGCAGGCGACCGGTCAGATGCTGGGTGCTCTTCCCCGGTTTAAGGACAGAGTGTGCAGTGGATAAAGGGGACGGGTGGGTTTGAGCTGTTAAAGAGAATCCGGGGGATATTGTGCCTTTCCTGAGCGTAGCGTTGGGTTTGGTGAGGCGTGTTGGGTTTCAGCACAGCAGATGCTGAGATAATAATGGGGGCCAGATGTCTGTCATTAGAAGATACCTCTTTTTACCAGCTGCAAATTGTCCATCGCTTCCTCTGCTGTACGTTCTCATCAGGAGGAGCTTGAATTCCCACAATTTACGCAGAGCTCAGATGTTAGCAGGCTTCTCTTTAACCGATAAGTGATGGGCTCATGCAGCCCAAACCATTCACACCTGGAAAAGGCAAATGGTGCATTTTGATTTGTATTCGTGCACAAGCTCGGTTAAGATTTGCCTTGATAAACTTCTCCGGAAAATTATATTCTACATTTAACTTGTAAAATAAATCCCTAGAAAGCTCCAAGGATTTAAGTGAAAGAATGCCAGAGATGGTTTTGTACTTATGTGAGAAGAAGACATGGCTTTTCACTTTATGGTCTCTCGTGTAACAGGATACGCTCTTTAAAAATGCACATTTTTAAACTGAGGAAATGGTTAAAAAAAGAACATTGAGCTGTGCAGACAGTATGAATACAGAATGCATCATGGCATAGTTAGGGATAAATTCATTATGAAAAATATTTATACTTTACACAGGCTTTTAATCAGAAGGAGCCTGAGGTGTATGTGAGATTTCATGGGTGTTGTTTGATACATCTCCACAGGGCGCTTATGTAGTTCTGTGAGTGCACCATTTTCTAAGTCTTTTGAAGTTCATTCCTTCCTGCATGTATTTCCCAGGCAGAATATTTCAAAAAACTTATTTTCTTGAAATGGTTTGTAAAGTCTTTTCTTTTTTCTTCTTCTTCTTTTTTTCCAAACCTAGAGAAAAGGTTCATTGTAAGGAAAATAATGAACCGACTGACTCTCCTGGACACGTTCTACTGCCGTTAACACCTTTCTCCTTTGCTGAACTTCCACTGGGGGCTTTCTGGTGCGGGAGGGAGGGGAGAGCCCGGTGCTGGGACCTCTCTGGGTATCTGGGTGCTGCTCCCACAGCCAAATCACAGGAGATTTGGGAAAAGGACTCTGGTCTCCTGGAAGGAAAGGGTTTGGAGATGGTAGCCCCAGTTCCCATTCTGCGGGAAACTTTCTGTAGTTGGAGACACAGCGCCTTTCGTGTGCAGTGTGTTGGCTTCGACCTTCCGTAATGTGACAGCAGAGCACGGCGATACTTAAATTGTGGAGGAGAAACAGATGTAGAAAATGGTCTTTGGGAACCAGCAGATCAGGTAGTTTTTCTGGTCTAAAACGATTCAGGCGTTATCCCCTCTACTGCCGTCTGGGAAGCCGCCCTGAAGCACACAGCAGAATACATAGTCCTGGCAAATAAACGCATTATTTCCGCCTTCGTTTTTCCCGGTTGCTCAGGATCTCACCTCATTAATAGTGAAGATTTTGGAATGTCAAATATTTGTAGTATCCGGGTACCAGGGCTATACAATAGATGTCTGTGAGCGGCGGGGGCTGAACTCCATCTCTCTGCACGGAGGTGTTTGCGTTGCCTCTAACTCTGGCAGCCCGTGCCGTGCTGGGGCTCTGCCGGGCAAATGTCTTTGAACCTAACTGCTTCTTGAGAAGGGGAATCTCAAGTTTAAAACATTACATTTGTGTCAGGGTTTTGTTTTGTTGGGTTTTTTTGTGTTTTTTTTTTTTTAACTTGTGAATTTAACAAGAAGCAAGTAGCGATGACCCTTTCATTAGAGACAAAAGAAGTGTGTATGGCTTGGCAGTAAACTTGCTGAGGACAACATAAAACGTGCTCATTAAATGTTCTTTAAACAGCATTGCTTTTTGTTTTCAGGAGCAATGTGATGTTTCATCCCACCATTAATTGCCTAATACCAATTATGGCAGAACGAAGCCATTTGCTGTTGTTACTTTTTCAATTTATTTTTCAAGGTTCCTACTCCTGACACCTATTGTGCATCTGGGAACAGGAACGACTTTTGTCGTGACAGATAACTAATGAGATCAGTAATCAATAGTTTTAATAGACCCTCCTCTGCGAGAAATGTTACTGCAGCCCTCGAGAACCTCACAAAACGCTTTCCCCCCATGGAGGCTTTGTAGTATTGAGCTTAATTATATGGAGACAAAGAGACTGGGAAAAGGTTCTTTTTTTCCCAGGGGCTTTCCAGTGCTTTAGAAGATGACGGGGCACGGCCCGTTGTGCGTCAGGGCCAAAAGAGAGATGCTCTGTGTTAGTGCTGCATACGATCAAAATGCTGCAAAGTGCCCAGAAAGACTCTCAGAGCTGCCCATCCTGGTTATAACCCTCCCACCTGAGACCGTGATCTTCTTTATGGCATTTCAGCACTTCTGACTGTGTTCCAGCTTCACCCTGCCGTGGGCTTCTCCACAAGAAGCCATTAATAATGGGACAAACCCACTGCTGACGTTCACACCTTCATCTGCTTGGCCTCGGCAAACGCATCGCTGACCTCATGGAGCTGAGGTCGCTCCAAAGGTTTGGAAACTTTGAAGGGAAGTCTCTTCAACTTCTCCGTAAGAGGAACACAGGTTCTTTCCCGGGAGAGCCGTCTTCCCGTGAAATGCAGTTGTGGCCATACAGTGGAAAAAATAATAAATCCTCAAACAGCAGCCTGTTTGTGGAGCTCCCGAAGGGAAGCCCTGGAAAGGCTGCCAAGTGCCGTGCGTTTTTATATTGCATCCATTATATAGTGTGTCAAAAAAGAATTCTCTCCACTATGGAGAGATATTTCTAGTCCATGAGGTTTTATGGCAGGGGTTGGGAGTGTAGGGTTACTCTCCCTGAGACTCATCGGGCTGTTGCCTCTGACTTCAGAGGGAGGGGGAACTGGGAAAGAAAGAGCCCGGCTGGTGGCGTTTCCCGTCCCCGCTCTGTCCCCTGAGGACCCTGGGGGAGACAAAGTGGAATCTCGCCCAAACTGCGAATGATTTGGGCACGGCAGTAGAGAGCGAGGACCCCAGTAGAAACCAGTGACAGAGCATGGGAAGAGGTGGAAAAAGGAGAGTATCTCTGGTGATGGAGCTGAAGCCTGACTGGGCTTGCAATGGGCAAGGAGGGGATCGAACCACAGGGATGGGAATAAATGTCTGTGTTCTGAGCGGAGCAAGAACGTTTGATGAAAATCTTTGTCTCATCCCTTAATGGAAGGTGCCTGGAGGACACTGAGCACAGCTCATTACATCTGTGGAAGTACTGTCATCTCTCTTGCAGATGTTCCCTCCCCCAGCAGCACCTGGAGAAGGAACTGGTGCTGGTGGGGCCGGTGTGTGCACACCCCAGCGGGGAAGGAGCGGTCCCCAGGCAGATGAAGAGGTCACAACCACTATTTTGAGTCTCCATTAGGTCAGGGAGACGTCTGGGAAGCCCCTGGTCACAGTTTCACTGAAAAGATAGTTACTTTGCCTTGGAGCAGAAAGGCGATGGGCAGAAATGCATCTCTGTCACGTGTTTACCTGAACTGAACCGATGAAATATTTGAGCTTAATTTTCCTCTTCTTTGAAAAAATAAATACCTTAAAAAGTAGACCAAATCCTTAACCCATCGTGTTCAGGAGTCAAGTTAAAAAAGCTTGTGGTCAACGTAGGTCAACTCACTGTCTCATGCAACTTTAAGTTCATAAAGGCCTAACTATGAGATTGATTTAGCGTTATTTGGCCATCTTACATGTTTAGTTTTGTGAGAAGTTTAACAGGAGCCAAAAATGGTGCTGCAGTGACTCTGGAAAGGTCGGCTATCACTGAGCAAGGGGTTTAAGGTTGCGTATAGAGGGTGTGGGAATGGCACCACCGTGATAAAACCTTCTCTCGTCCCTCTATGCTGGAACTCTCCAAACCTCTGCTAGAAGCAGGCGGTGCTCATGGGTACATCTCGGCGTGTGTGTGTGAGTCTTTACATCCACGATGGTGCATTTGCTACATCAATGTGTCTTATCAAGCACGGGAGAAGTGACTCCCGCCGCAGAGCCAGCCCGGTGCTGGGCAGTTAATGACACAAAGAGTGTGATAAACACAAAATTAGAAAAGACCAGATATGTCAAAAGCGTGCGAGAAATTACGCGTAAGTGACCAGCAGAGTGATGGAGATGTGGGTTTGGACAGAAAATGACGGGAGAAATTCTGGGTGAGCAGAAAAGCCTGTGACAAGCCATGGGCATTGCACCGAGGCAGTTTTATCTCGGCGCTGCAGGAAGCAACGAAGCTGCGGAAGATAATCTGTTCCCCGCAGACCACGGCAGATCACAGCAGGCACTTCTTCTCTTGAAAGGCTGGGCCATTTTTTAAATTTTTTTTTATTTTTTTTAGAAAAGAGATTTCCTGGAGGTGCTGTCTGTCATGGCTGTTCTACGATGTCTCTGTTATTGTAGATCGGGGGAGCCAGGCTGAGGCTGTCTGAGCCGTTGATATGATGCTGAGTTTACATGCGGTTAGGTGGGTAAGGATGAGAACCTGGTTAGAAACTCCTGGAAGATGGGAAAATATATAATATATCTTTACGATTTCTCTTTTTTACGAGTCTGGTTATTCCCTTGTGTTCTGCAACTTGTCTTTCCCACCTTCAGTCCCCTTCTGCACCAGAAGCAGAGGCTCCCTCACTGGTTGTTCTGCAGCAAGAGTTGAGGGCTGGGGGATGAGCCCCCTCCCTGCGCTTTGTACCCCGGGCAGGACAACTCTGGATACTTGGATGCCAAATTGCAGAGTCTGCTGAGTTGGAAAAAAAAGGGAAACAAAACCAAAATGAAAAAAACAGCAAAGAAACAAACAAACGGAAGAGATCCCCACCAAGCATGGATTTTGTATGTAATTTCTGGTTTGCTGACAAACTTCTGGAGCAAGTTTAGTGGGGAAGCAGCAAAGCTGCAGCACCGATGGGATTGTGCCGCCGCCTGCTCTTGGCTCATCACTTTGGCAGATTTTCAGAGAAACAATTGAAAATACTATCTTTCAACCCAAATTCAGCCGTGCAGAAGCGTCTGCAGGACCCACGCAGCTCTGCCATTGCTACGCTTAACTGCTTACATTGGAGCACCAGGTAAGGCGCGTTCTCTTATTTCCTTTAGATTTTCAGATGCTTGATTTTCAGATTATTAATGCTTAGATTATTAGATTGGGAGATTATTCTGTGGGCTTTATTAAATGGGTTGTGTTATAATGGCTGAAATTCTCAGGATGTCACAGCTTTTTCCCCAATACATCTGTTTTTATGAAGATACTCTACAGCAACTTGATTTTTAGAAAATAATTCTATGACGTTTCATCTTAGAAGTGAGTGATTTGGGTTCAGTGCTGCCGGTGGCCCTTTCCCAGCAGCTGTAATTCTGTTCCATTTCATTCTGGCCAGAGGGAGGGGGTAGAGCCTCTCTGCTCTGCTGGGAGACCAGTCTTGAGAGCCAGGATTTCCTTGAAGTGCCTGCCTCACCCTCTGACTGTGCTGAGAACTTTTCCCATTGAAGAGCTGCAAGGTTATGCCTTTGGAATTAGATAAAAAAATATTTTATCCCATTTTAAACCACTTTTAATCTATATAAATTATAGCGGTTTTCTTTTAAATTCTTTTTTCAGTCAAACAAAATGCAGCAACTTTTGTTTGGTTTTTTGTTGTATGAAAGGTTGCTTCTCCATTAAAAAAAAAAAAAAAAAAGGAAAAATACTGTTTTAAAGCTTGTGGAGGGTTTTTTGGGAAAAACCCAATGGAGATAGAAGTTGGATGTGGGCAGAGCTGCAGCATCCCGGCTGTAGCTGCGTCTGGGTCCCTCTCGCGGCTCTTGGGAAAAATCCCAGCTGCACCAGTGGGAATTTGGAGGGAATTTGTCCCCGTTCACAGCCCGAGTCCCGCGGTCACGCTCTCAGCAAACACAGGCCCTCCCTTCACCTCTGTAGCCTGGCTGGGGAGGGCTGTGGGGAGAGATGCCCGTGGCTCCTGGAAGAGGAGATGATGCTCCTCAGGCGTTGCCCGTGCCCGGGGCTGCCCCGCTGCAGCAGCCCTCAGCCTTTGGGGCTGGCGGTGGTGTCCTGGGGACCTGCCCGCTGACATCTGTGGGAAATCACTCATTTATGACCCGCAGCACTTCCCAGGGCTGCCATCCTCAGCCGGGAAGAGCTGGAAGTGGAAGGGAGGAAAAAACCTCCTGCCAGCTTCTCTCATCTGCCACGTTGGGTGATTTTACTCAATTAAGGGAAATTGAGCCATGTAAAAACTTAACCTGCTGGGATGGGGAAGAAGTTGGCACCTTGGCAACAAAGTGTGGACCTTGGTCCTCCTTTCTAGGGAAATACGACTATGCAGAGAGCTGAGATGGTTTGTGTGGTCTGGAGGGTGCTTACCTTTGATGGGTCGTCAGAGTAACGTACAGAGACATTCCTTTTTCTATCGAGGGTTACCTTCTGTGCCCTGAGTCCCCAAAACTTGGTTGGTGTGTGTGCTTCTCCAGCTGGGACATGACTCCATCACGTCATGGTGTGTTTTCTGGGTGTGCTGGAAAGGGGCAGCCATTGTTCAAGGCAAAGCCAGATGCTGCAAAACTGGGGCCTCTTGGCATTTCAGCTTCCTTCAGGCCTTTTTACAAGATGTTGTAAAGTCCCTTGACAATAGACTGTGAATATTAATGGTCTCTTAGCCCAAAGGCAGATGGAAAAGTGGGGTTTTTTTGTTATCAGTTTAAGTGGATGGTTTCTTTCATGTGGAAGTGTGTAACCTCCATAAATAAAATACCAGATGTGCTTGAATTCTGTTTTCCTTAAAATGACTTGGGGATTCTCATAAAGAATAGGAATACCTACTGTCATCAGTATTTTATTTCAAACCCTTTTGAGCAAAAGGTGTCAAAGTGAGTTTGTGCTGTTTGCAGATTGGTGTTTTTAAATGAGTGCAGATTATCTGGGAAAACGTGGTGTATGCGTGAAAGTTCAGTGCAATATTCTCTCACCTGTTCCTAACTCTTTCTCGAAAAAAAATAAAAAGCAAAGGGATGTATTTGACAAATAGATTAATTGAAACCAAGCTTTTGCAGGAACCTTGTAAGAAGTTTCATACTGAATTTATTTGCATTTCCACGGCACTGCAGGACCGTAGGAAGGGAGCTCGGGGCAGGCAGGAGCCTCCCTCGGGGAACAGGTTCCCGGGAGCTCCTCCACGTCCGCTGCGCGAGACCTTGGAAATCAAGTGTAGGTGGAGCCTGTGGGTGTCGTTCCAGGCGACCCATACTTGGTTTCCAGGGTCTGCAGGGAACCTACCGAGAGGAGCCAACCCGAAGGGTCTCATCCGTAACATTCAGGGGTGACTGTGCACCCGCAATCGCGTCCCCCAGCGCCCATCAGGCTGGTTGTGGTCGTTTCATACCGGGCTGTTGAGCCACGCACAATTTTGCACTCTTTTCCTCTGCAGGATTGTCTTGTAAAAAAAAGTGCAATGTTCAAATCCAAGTGAGGATTGGAGTCTCTTGGGCTGAATTTGAATTATGGGCTTCGGGCAGGCCTCACATGACACAGTCTGACTGATCCTTCGAGCAGCATGAAGGATCTGCCAGTGTTGAGTGGCTTCAGTGGGAAATGGTAACTTGGCCCTTTTCACGCTCAGACTCAATCCTGCTTTCTGTGGAAAGGGTTTCAGACCTTTCAGTGAACTTGAACTGAGTTCTGAGTTTGTCAGGAAATAGGAGGTCAAGCAAGCTGTAGGCAGGATGGATGGTGTACCAAAAAAAGTTGACGCAGGGCGGTGATTTCAGGAATAGGTGGTCGTGGGCCAGGCTGGGGTCTCGGCTGCATCGGCCGAGGACAAGGTGGTGAAGCAGCTCTGGGTTCAAGCTGGTGCTTGGGAGGGGAGAAGGAGCCAGCTTCTTCTGGAGAAGGAGAGCTGTGGTTTGGTGTGTCAGCCACACAACCCCAAATTGATGGTAGCAACATGGTTACCCTCAGGCTCTCCCCCTTTTTGAAACAAGGATGGGCTGTTGGTGTGTCAGAGCCACTTTTCTGCTGTGATTGGCAATTAGTGCCCTGGGAGTGCAATGGCACTTAATGCCCTGAAGTACTAGCAGTGGCAGGGGACAGGAGCGTGGTGCTGGGTTGATTGAGGTTTAGGAAAAACTATGGGGAAGGAACAATGAGCCTCCCAGTCCACGTCCTGGCCAGCACAGCGCTTTCCCCTGTTGGGAGCTGTCATGCTTTGCCTGGTTACTGGGAGAGGAGGCTGGGGTTCCCTTGTCACACCTCGGGGTGCCTTCCTTGGTGGGAAACCAAACCAGAGCCCGGGTAGAGCCAGGAGCGAGAGGTGAGGACCACGACATTGGGGGCAGATGACAGCAGGGAAGCCGGAGCGGGCTGGGAGCTGGGGGATGAGGAAGGCTGGAAGGGAAGTTCCACAATTCTTTGATAAATAGAAGCTCTCACAAACCCAAAGCGGTGTTTGCAGAGCCTGACCACAATGCTTATTTTTACAAAACGTGGAGGCAAGAATAACTCCTGCTCTCGCTGCATCCTTCTGGGGAAACTTACGTCTTACAGGGAAGCTGCTGAGATTGTGGCCATTTAAGAGATTAAAGGGAACTTTATAGAAAAGCTGCTGTTAAATAATAATAACAATAATTAAAAAAAATAATTCAAATATGCTAGAGTTCAGCTGTACCCTGCACATACCCAGCAGAGCCACAGAGCCCTCCAAGCCCAGCGACAGACTCCTCTCCCTGGTTACTCCATCAGAGCTCGCGAAACCTGGCAGCGAAGAGCCGGGGGCTTTGTTCTGCGTGGGATGGCACTGGCTCCTGGTGTGGCCAGGAAAAACTAATTCAAATTTATGGAGCTATGGAATTCATATTTTTAACAGCTCTAGTGTGAAAATCCAACGTCAGGCAGAAGGTGGGGGAGCCGCCGGGTAGCCCTTTCCCGTGGCCACCTGGGAGCCCCCCCTCTTGCACGGAGCACTGGGGGTGAGTGGGTCTCCTAACGCTGGCAGGTTGCTGCGGGGGGAGGATTAAGCAGCTCTAAACCTGTGGGGATTTTGTTAAGCTCTAGCGGATCTCAGGATTTCTGAGAAGTAAACCAAAACTTGCACGGTCTGGTGTTTCAGAAGCAGTTGGGGAACTCCGAGCCCAGACAGGGCTGAATTAGAAGCCACCGAGAGCATTAAATGCTGGGTCTCTTTGATCGCACCGGCCGTGTTTTGATCACTGTCCTTCTCTAACTCCATTCTTGGCCGGTAACGCTTCTAATTCTTTATGGCTTGACAGATTTGTGCTCTGCCCACGGACACCTTTGACTGTTGTTATGGCAGGAGTGATCTCCTTCCTGTTGGATACTGAATAAAGAGCATCGCTGCGAGGGGTGCCTTGGGGAAGAGCTTTTCCCTGGGTGGGGGATGCGCTGCCGGCAGAGAGCGGTGGGTGCCCCGGGCACGGTGGTGGCTCTGCTTGTCCCCATCCCTGTCCCCGTCCCCGTCCCTGCTGGCTGCTGCAGCCCCACCTGCTGCATCGTGTCACCCCCAAACTCAGTCTCCCCCTTTCTTTGCATCTGGAGCGGAACCTCTCTAGGGCGGAGGGGAGCGGGGCTGGCTCCCGACAGAGCGCGAGTGTCTGGGCTCTGGGTGAGCAAAAGAAACCCCAGATTTATCTGCAGTAGCAGAAGGAAGCGTACGGAGTACAGTATGGCTGAAACACGCGTTTTTGGCAAAGCTACAGCTCATTATTCTTCCATCCAGGCCAAATGCCTTAAAACAGTATTTTGTTCTCCATTTTTCTACTTTCTTTTAAGAAGGAAATGCTTCTTTACAAAGGGAAAAAAAAAAAAAAAGTAGCTTCTTAAGCACAAATACATTTTCCGAGCGCCTTGCTTAGTGCCAAATGTCAAAAATTTGCCAGCAACGGATAAATCTTTTTGAAGCCTCCCCATATATTTCACACATCTAACTGAAACTTGGCTAATTTCCTAATCCGGGGCTGATTTTGTTCTGTAACTGAAAATACTAATGGGTTGAATCGGCGCAAGGTCTCCTCCTCCCCGTCTTGCTGCCGGGGGGGTTCCCTCTGCCGTTCCGCGGCAGAAGATGCGATGGTGTGTGTTTGCGAAGTGGAAATACTGGGTGGGATTGGTGTGGGTGTAAACCCGGAGCAAGGCTCGCATCGTATGGTCCTTTCAGCTCCCATGGCCCGACCCCGGGCTGTCATGGACCGAGCAGATTCCCCATCCCTCCTCCCCGGGCGTTATCGTCTGTGCGAGGGCTGGGTGTTCGAGCCGGCTGGGGCTGAGAGTCAGAAAAATGCAAAAAAGCCATTTGCTTATCAGAGCCAAGACCAAGATGCGTTTTTTGCGGGGGGAGAGCGTATTGCAGTCCCAGGGTTCACTGACAGTGTCAGAGACACCTTGACTGGGCTCCTGCGGGGACGTCTGGGGCTCAGGTGGTCTCTAGGGCAGCGCTGAGGTTCCCGCCGCAGGGTTCCATCGGCTGCTCAGGATGGCCAGGGTTTTGTGGTGGAGTTTCTCGCGTGGTTTCGGCACTGGTTTGCTTAGCAGAGGTCCAAAAGCGTTCAAAATAATTAACGAAGATTGCTGACAAACTGGGAAAGAGTCATTTCTGTGGATATCGGGTTGGACATTAAAGAATTCTGCAGAAAAAATGTCACTTTCTTGCCAATTTGGTACATTTGTCTTGTTTTGTTGAAAATAGCTGAAAAGTATTTCCTGGCTCCGTACCACTGTAGAGATGTGTGAAATAAACAGCTCTGCCCTTATCTTAGCCAAGCTAAAATATTTTCAGTTTCCCCAGAATTCCCCCGATGAGGATTAGCTTCTCAGATGATTAAGAGGTTCAGGATTTTTGGTGGAAACAAACAATCCTCTTTTTTATTCCCCCCCCCCTTTTTTTTTTCTTTAGTGGAGACAGTGCGAATCCCTTTGCATATATTCTTGGAATTATTTGTAATTAGTTGTGCCCGTGGAGCCCATCTGTGTCCCCTCTCCCCATTGTGGCAATGGAGATGCCAACCCACCCTGATGGAGAGTCTGTGGTGCAGAGAGCTCCTAGAAACCATCATAATCCACACCTCTAAAATATGATTCTCACAAAGTGTGGTTTCTGTCATCCTTCTAAGTGTCCCCTCAGACAGAGCAGCGTATCTGAACTTTTCACAGCCTTCTTAGGGCAAGGGCGTTAGCTCCAAAATTGAATTGAAAATTCCCATTTTATCTGGATTGTGTGTGATAAACCCAATTCAGCACGCGGGGGTCTCCGCTCATTTAATTGCCAACTAGCATTTTCCTTGTGCACGTGCAGAGGGGTTCAGCGATCTGTCTGGAATGGATTTCAGCACGCAGCCTGGGACTGGTATGTGTTAAATTTCCTGCGCTGTTTGTTTATCTGACTCTTCCTCAGCCAACGCTACGGCACGATCGGCACAAGGACGGGGCGCCCGAGCTGCTAATCCACCCAGGCACCATCTCAGGGCTGAAGAGCTTGGAATTTGACGTTCCTCTCAATGTGGAGAGATAGATGCAGGCGGTGCCAAACCTCTCCCTGGCCTCAGCTGAGAGACTCTCAGAAAAATGGGGAGGGAAGTCCCTAAAGTGCAATGGGCTGGTAGAGGAGCAGCCTTTGGTTTGAGCTGGGCTTTGGCTGCAGGAGGAACCTTCTCCTTTCAGCTTCTGGAACCATTCCAGTAGGTCACCTTGGTGTTTGCCAGACAAGCCGTAGCCTGATGGGGAGCTCAGGGCACTAACGTGTACCAGAGCCATGGGCCAGTTAATGCAGTCCCAATACAGAGCACCGTACGATGGGATTTTTTCCCCCTTTGAAATGGATCAAGGAGGGCTCCGGGGCTCCTCTGAAACATGCCAACTCCCGGCTGGAACAACGCAAAGCTCTTAGCTTTTCCCGTTGCCTCCTCTGAGCTAGTCCTGGGGGATCTTCTTGGGTTAAAATGGATGAATGAGATGAAAACCTTGTTTCCCAGGTAGCTGAGGGGGCAAAGCTAACCCCAAACGGGTGGAATGTCCCCCACGGGAGGGTGAAGGGGGTACAAGACGGTGAAGCAGGAATCAATAAGCGCACATCCATGGCTGTTGGGCAGAGATGCAGGAGCCAGTGGTGTGAACCCTCCTGCCCTGCCCGTGTCCCCAGGCTGCCGTGGGCCACGAGGACGATGGCTCCTGCTGGGCTGAACCCCCAGGGCACAACCCCCTGCCTCAGCCCGGTCCTCTCAGTCCCCTTCCATCTCCCACCTCTTGCAGCGTTCTGGACTGCTTTCCTAATCTCCATTTGGCTGTTTCCTTTCAAGCACAGAATCCTTTTTAAAATGTCAGAAGAGACTCGGTTGAGGGTCTGGGTAGTTTTTGGATGAAGGTCCAAGCGCTCGTATCTACCTGAGCTGGTGTCAATGTGGGGATGAATTAACTCTGGGACTTAACACGCAGTTGAACTGCAAAGGACCACGTCGCCAGCTGTAATTTGTTTGGGTTCTTACGAGAATTTATTAATGCTAAGCCTGAATCTGAATGAAATTCCAGAAGAGGTACAGGTTCGGTCCAGCTCGGCCCCCGTTTGAAGAACCCCTCTGGATGTCCCTGCTCTCCCAGCCAGTTCCACGGGAAGCACTAACGATTTGCTGCTGATGGCGATGTGTTGCCCTGCTCAGTCCAACTCCTAGTACTTAATCAGCTGAAGTAAATTAGGTGTCGAGGAAGCCCGAGCTGGCTCGAACCTGGCCAAGCATAACTTATGACATAAGCAGGATTCAGTTTATGTTCAGGCCCGATGTACGTTTGATGCATGTGTTACACCGCGGAGCTGCCGGGGGAAGGCTGGGCCTCTCATCGTTATTTTATAATATTTTTTTTTTTTTAGCAGTCCGGGAAATAATGAGATTGAACGAGTTTGTCACCCAATTTGTTGGGCCTCGGAGGCTGTGCTGGCATTTGTGTTTGCAGGGCGAGGGGCGAGCGCTCCGTGTCGGGCGGGAGGAATTTCCAGGTCGTGGAGCCAGTGGAAAAAGGTCCCTTTGGTTGGTGCTTGTGGACTCAGGGAGTCACTTGGAAGAGCCGCGCGCCCTGTGATTCATCCGCATTCCAGGCAAGGGTAATTTAATATAGACAATGTCTTAATAGCATTACTGAGCGGAGGAAGTGGGGCTTGAGCCATTTTTCATAGCCGTGTGGCAGCGCTCGTTCCTGCGTGTCGGCGCCGCTGGGGACACTGGCAGGAGAAGCGTCAGCACCAGCCGTTGTAAGGACGCGAGTGTCGCTGCTCGGAGGGAGGATTCCCGAGGAGCTGAGCCTGGCCGGGCAGGAAAATCGATAACGTCTGCCAAGGGGTTATTTTTAATCGGGGGAAGTTATTTGGTAGGCCCAAAAGTGGCCTCTGGCAGGGTGGCAGCGCACGGCTGGGCGCGGAGGGGAGTCGCAAAGCGATGCCTTGGGGCTCATGGCGGGGCTGGGGGAGCACGGGGGGAATTTCTGGTACCTCCCTCCAGCATCTCCCCTCCTCCCGCCCCTCTTCTTCCCACGTCCCTTCCCCCCGGTGCTCAGCGTCTCCTCGGGGGTCTCTGGTGGACCCACGGTGCAGCGGGAGGCAGGTGGTGCCAAACAGCCGCCGGCGGTTTGCACTGATTTTCCTTCCGCAGCCCCTTTTATTTAAAATTTGCAGCGTCTTTTAGAAAGGTTACGTTATTTTCTGCAAAGTAACTGACAAATTTTTGGGTTGGATATTTTTGTTAAACTCAAAAAATATTAATGAGAAGCATGTGGGCCGTTGCAAGGGGTGAATATTTAGATGAGCCGAAGCGGTCCATGAAATGTTAGGAAGCTGCTCTTGCTTGGAGCGGTCTGCAAAGGCGACTCGTGACTGGAGTCCACCTTCCTTTGGAAACCGCTGCAGCAACAGCCTTAAATTGTTATTTTCTTCCTGGATTCAGCTTCTCTCCGTGTTTCAAAATTTTTCGTGGAATGCTATTCATTGCAGCCTAAACCACAAGTTTTAATTTGGAATTTTACTACAGCCAAATAACGCTGCTAAAACGTCTCGAAGTAGCAGGCCCTGCTCTCCCCGGGCTCAGCCCTGCAAGCACATTGTTTCAAAACATTCCAGAAAGTTAAATGAGGCTTTTGAGCTCGCCTCTGGAAAATCCAATAAGCTATTCTTACTTCTTGTTTAATGAAAAAGGTAAAATAAAGTTCTAGGCTCCGTCTTGAGGGAAACAGCAATATTATGGTTTTCTTTGGAGTAGTCGCAGTGGCTGGTCCTCATTTGGGCTGCAATTTGTTGACGAAAATTTCTCTTTTTCGTTATTTTAACAAAAGCCCAGCGAAGGTTTTCTGTTCGTTGCCGTTTCATCAGTTGTGGGTTGTTTCAGGGGGTTGCTAAGATAACGGGGCACTTGCCCAACGCCGGGGGGGGGAAATTCCTGATTTGATGTAGAGCAGAAGCCCCCAGACCCCAGCCCCTGAGGCGGCTCCTGGTGGGCTGCGGGGGGAGAAGCCTGGCCACCGGCGACCGCTTTTGGTCCCTCATCCGGTGTATTTGGGGCAAATATGAGGCTTTTTATTTTACGGTGAAGGTTCTGCTCGAGTTCTGGCTCCGTCCCCGGGGGCGGTGGGGGCTGGTGCCACCGCAGGTCCCTCGCCTCTGATGGGCCACGGTTCCAG